>OY748305.1:2925029-3246928 GCA_963556515.1 Nudaria mundana | reverse complement strand
CATCGATGATTTCGCCAATGTCAAGGTAACGTTTTATATTTCCTGCACAGAAGAACTAGTTACTCTGAACTAGTTCGCGTTGCGGGACAAGGAAACGTGGTTCGGTATTGCAATTGAGCGTTTGGGCCTGGATTTTTGCCCAGCGTCAGAGGTAACCTAAAAGGCAACCTGTCACGCGCTCCGCAAAAACCCAAGTCCAAAAACCTCCGTTACATGTTAGGAATAACAACATTAAACTACAATAAAATTTGAAATCATAAAATCGTCAATATAGTTCGATTGTAAAAATGTTATAAATTGAACGAAATACATTGAAATTAAACCAAGGATTCTAAAATGTTTTATTATATCAACAAATTCAGAGGTACGAATTCATTATTTATAATTTATGTGTAGACTAGCAGACGCATTGCCCGCGTTTTTGGTTCCCAATTCCCGCGGGAATACATTCCTGCGATAAAAAGTAGCCTATATTACACCTTATTGCATCAGCTATCTTGCCAGTGAAATCCCGTTAAATTGGTCAAGACGTTCGAGAGATTAGCGAGAACAAACAGAAAGATAAAAATTCTATCATATGCATAGAGTAAAAGCCTAGTAATTTGAAAGTACACACAGTCATTTCAAATTTATTTATTTGTATGGATTTGCATTGTGTTGTTTACTAAAGAGATATGGGGGTTGTAGGTATAATGGAATAACTCAAAGATCGTTTGCCAAAAAAAACGTCCAACAATGACACAAAAACCGACTTCAAATTACCGAAATGGGATCAAATTGAAATGGGATCAAATTGAAATGGGATGCAGTAGCATTCATTCGTTCACTCAGTCTGGAGATCATCATCATTCACCGAGCCTTTTATCAACTCAGTTGGGGGTCGGCTTTCCAGTCTAACTGCGATTCGGCTGAACTTCGATATTTTCCGTGAAGCGACTGCCATCTGACCTCCACAACCCAATGAGAGGTACAAAGAAGGTACGACCGCCTCCGTCACCAAGCTTTTCCTCCCTTGTGCAGTGGAGGCGTACAGTCTCCGCAAGATGCCGGTCGCTGGCACAACCACCCAACTGCTTACGGGGCACGGTGGGTTTGCAGAATACCTACACCGTTTCAGGTGTAAGGCGAGCCCATCGTGCGCCTGCAACCCGGACGTACATGAAACCATCATGCACCTCATACTTGAATGCCCAGTCCATATAGTAGATCGTTACAATTTTGAAACTCAGAATCAAGAATCAAAGAATCAATTTCATTTATTCAGTTTAGGCACATAAAGAGCACATATGAATGTCAAAATTTTACAATTTTGTCAAGTAATATTATAAAAATACTAAATTAAGTAAGTACATAAATAACCATTAGAAAATGATTCTTTCGCTGGTTCGGTAATTTGGTTCTCCTGAGAAGAGACCAGCAAGAAACTCAGGTAGATTATCCATTTTCTTTTTTAATATTGTTTTGTTTACATTGTTACAATTAGTTTCTATTGTATTATACGAGTGGCCAACAACAGAAGATTAGGGTGACCATGCATTTTTATCATTAAGATATTCAAAACAATGGTAAGTAAAAAATTTTTTTAAGAAAAAACTTTTTAGCATTAATTAATAGCATTAATTTTTCGCAGAAAAATTAATGCTATTAATTAATGCTAAAAAGTTTTTTCTTAAAAAAATTTTTTACTTACCATTGTTTTGTCATGGATTTTCGCCAAGTAACGCCTGTTTCTATCCAATAATTAAGATATTCGTCTACATTATAGTAGCCTTTCATCATCAAACATTTTTTAACTACTATTTTAAACTTATTAAGAGGCATGTCAACCAAATCCTGAGGAATTTTATTATAAATTTTTATACATTTGCCAACAAACGAATTACCAACTTTATGAAGTCTAATTTTTGTCATTGCCAATTTATTTTTATTTCTTGTATTAAAATTATGGTTATCGGAATTTTTTTTGAATAGATCTATGTTCTTCCGTACATATAAGATGTTGTCGTAAACATATTGAGAAGCAACTGTTAAAATATTAATTTCTTTAAATAATTCTTTCAGCGAGTCACGGGGTCCGAGTCTATAGATTGCTCGTATAGCTCGTTTCTGTAATATGAATATTGTCTCAATATCGGCAGCTGAGCCCCACAGCAGCAGACCATATGACATAACGCTATGAAAGTAGCTAAAATAAACTAATCGTGCCGTTTTTTCGTCAGTCAGAGACCTTATCTTTCTAACCGCATAGGCAGCTGAGCTAAGTCTTCCTGCCAAGGCTGTGATATGAAGACCCCATTGTAGTTTACTATCTAGAGTTATCCCAAGAAAAACTGTGGTATTGACTATTTGAACTAATTCATTATTCATAGTAATATGAGTATCCACCTGTCTAACATTGGGCATAGTAAATTTTACACATTTTGTTTTCTTCGCATTGAGCAGCAAGTTGTTACTTGTGAACCAATGCAATATTTCCGAAAGGGTATTATTTACATCGTCAAGTGCTACTTTTTGTCTATCACTTTTAAAAATTAATGATGTGTCATCAGCAAATAATACTATCTCACAAAGATTTTTAGTGAAATAAGGAAGATCGTTTACGTATATTAAGAATAAAAGGGGTCCTAATATAGAGCCCTGGGGTACTCCCATGACTAATGAGGCGCCAGAAGAGTCGGTGCCATTAATGTTTACTTTTTGTACTCTACCAGTGAGGTAAGACTCGAGTAAGCCAAGTGAGCTGTTCGAAACACCATAATAACCTAATTTTAGTAGCAAAGTCCCATGATCAACACAATCAAAAGCTTTTGATAGATCACAAAATATACCAATAGCATCCTGCTTTTCCTCCCAAGCATCAAATATATGTTTCACAAGTGCAACTCCTGCATCCGTTGTGTTCCTGCCTTTAGTGAAACCAAACTGTTTGTTATGAAGTAACTTATTGTCTGTAAAATGTGAAAGCAATTGATTAAATATTATTTTTTCAAAAATTTTACTGAGTGATGGGAGTATGGAAATAGGTCGAAAATTTGAAGGATCACTTTTGTCTCCTGCTTTAAATAAAGGATTGATTTTACTGTACTTCATAAGATGAGGAAACTGATTTTCATCTATACATTTATTGAATATGAATGCAAGGTGAGGTGCTATAGCGGGCACTATTGATTTTATTATATTAGTTGAAATGCCCCAAAAGAATAACATCACGTTGAGCCAAGAGAACCTGCCCCTAATGATTAGAGATTATAGAGAATAATTTCTTAAATATACAATAAGGATAATAAATATTGTACATAAAAGGAATGGCGGCAGTTAGGTTATATGAATCGACCTCCACAACCCATGGGCGATATCGAAGTTCTGTAGTTAGACCGCGAGGAATTTTGATTAAGGGCTCCAACTACCCCTCACGACTGCCATAGATGTTCGTATGACAGCCGGGACCAACGGCTTAACGTGCTCTCCGAGGCACGGAGGGGTCTCAGTGTCTTTAAGCTAAGCAACCACCTAAGACCGGCCTGACTCGATGTTGTTAACCCTTTGCAATGTGTTAACTTTGTCGGTTACCACTAGACCACGAGCCCACGAGCACCCTGTCAAAAGATATGAGGTAACAAACATAAAAAACGTCGAATTGAGAACCTCCTCTTTTTGAAAGTCGGTTAAAAACCAATACCTACTATAATGAAGCAGTAGTAGGTACTGTAGTAAGTTAATTTAATAAACTTGACCTTAGACCTGGTAACGGTCGCTGGAAGATAATGGATGCACAGGACGAACATTATGATAAATTTAATAAACTTATCAAAAATAATTAGTGTGCGTCGTTATTTACGACAGAATGTCTAAATTAATACTCATTTATTTTATTCACAGCTCAAATATTAATATGCGCGATTGTTTTTATGGTATCAAACACAAAAGGCCAAACAAGGAAACCGGAACGAGTCATTGCAGACTTTTTAACTAAATTCCTTGCACCATTTCTCAGATCTACCAAAGTAGTTCAATATCCCAGCGACAACTCAACGTCTCGAAAAAGCACCGATGGCTTGACTACAGCCAACGAGACAAAAATCACTAAACTTATAAAAAGAAAAATCAAAGAACTAAAACCAGTACTACAAGATGACGACGAGATGATAGAAACAGAAGATAATCTTACCTTATACGGTAATAAAGAGACACTAGTTGAATTCCTACCTAAAACACTAAGAAAAGCCGATAAAGGAATACCTGTAATGGTACCAAATTCAACAAAGCCAGATTCGTTAAAAGAAAATATAAATAAATACAAAACATTAAGAGAGCAAATAAAAACATTGCTAGACGAAGAAAAGATAACGGATCAAACAAAATCATTAATACTAACAACATTAGACGAAATGATATCCATGTTGATAGAGAGCCAATGTAATTGGATACCGGGCGAAAAAATACAGAATACCAATCTAAATGAATCCATCTCAAGCTTAGAAAGCATGAGTAAGAAGCAATGGAAAAATTTAAGATCGCGGTACATGAACTACTTAGTGAATAGAGAAGAAAAAGAGAACGCTTTTATGAATGAGTTTAATAATTTTTTCTACAACGTTATCAATGACACTGATAATTTGAAAGAAAGATACAAAATTCGATGTCAACTTGTACAAACGCATAACGGGAAAGATAAAAAACCTTCACTAAGAGAAGACAAGAATGAGAAAATTAAGTGCAAGAATTTCAAACTATGTTCCGAAGAAATAAAAGCGTTCTTTCATGATTTATATAATTATATCAACGATACAGGCGTCAGTGTTTTTACAAATTACGCTTCAATGTATGTTAGAGACGTAAACGTGGATTTTGGTATAAATAAAAATGTAGTTGTCGAGATATTAAATAATTTAGGCAAAAAGGCTGAACTTAAAGTCATGAAAATTTACAGTAAAGAGTTGAAATCTTTCAAACTTGATCCTATAAAAAACAAAAATGCAAACGTAAAAAATATAAAACAGTTTATTAAAACTGTTGTGTATTTAATCGAGAACAGTTTGAAGGATATTTTGAAAAAAGAGTTGGGGGCGATGAAAACTAAACTGTTTATGACAGTGAAAGAAGATATTTCTGTGAATTTACATTTAGATATGGCGAATTTACAACGACATTACATAGATGAAGTTTGTACGACATTTGTACTATGTAACGGTAGATATTCAACCAGAAGGGTTGGTGAACCAGCGATATTTAAACCAAAAACTGACAGCGATGTATTTGTAAAAGTGCAGTTGAGTTTAGATGATGAAATGAGAAATGCTGTAGCGAAAAGTGGTTTATTGAGATATTTTGAGAACCCAAACCATTCGAAATATAGATTGCAAAACAAGATGGCGAAACCGAATATACAACCTCGTAGCCATCTTAATATAAGTGTAACACGGACTTCGATTAACATTCCTACTGTTATAACAACGGAAGTTACTTTAAAAACTAGTGTATCAGGCATAAAAAATGAAATAACAGAAAAAATTTCAAGTCGAACTCCATTGCCCAATTAAAGTATATGAAAGTCCTCTCGTTTTGTATGAAAATACAACACAAATATTGGGAAGTTTTGAATCTAATGAAATTGTTGATACAGTGACATAACCTTTCTTTCTGAGAAATATATTACAAAATGAGTTTCAATTCCAAAAAAAAATCAACTTATTTGCTATTATTAAATATATTTAGCTTACAACATTCTAGATGTCAATTATTATTACAAGTTAAAGATATGACCTGTCCCAGTGGCGAAGTTGATTGAACGTATGACCTTAGAGGTCCAGTTTGTCAAAGATTCTATTCATTATTTACTATAGCAACAAAAAATACCATATAAAAATCAACATACATTATTGCATTTATTCCTTATATCAACAGAAATCACGTTCCAAGCGGGCAATGTATATCTCAATGCAATACATTGCTTTCATCCTACATATACTAAAATGAGAAGTAGTTACATTGATGTTTTTGTAAGAACGATTATGTTTACCATTTACCTATGACAGCCTGTAATGTATGTTAGAAGTCCTTTTCAGTAGCCATCAGTGTATATTATAGGAAAATGTTGAACTCTGCCACTTGACCAAGCAATTGTTAGACATGCTCCGCTATCGAAGTTGTTTTGAAACGCCATAGTTGATGGTAATTCAGTTTCAATGCCGTATACATAGCAACTGCAAAGAATATTTAGTTTATTGTTTGTTTGTTTAGGTAGGGAACAGGGAATTTAATTAAATTTAAAACATTATCCATCGAGCCTTTTCCCAACTCAGTTAAGGTTGGTTTTCGAGTTTAACCGCGGTTTGGCTGAACTTCGATATTTTCCGTGAAGCGACTGCCCTCTAACCTCCACAACCTATTGGCGATATCGATTGTGTTGTTAGACCTGTCGGATTTTTGATTTAGGGCTCCCACTACCCCTAACGACTGCCATAGATGTTCGTATGACAACCGGGACCGACGGCTTAACGTGCTCTCCAATACACGGAGGGTTCTTAGTGTCTTAAGAAATGGTCAACCACCCTAAGACCGGCCCGGCTGTTGTTAACATTGTCGGTTACTACTAGACAACGAGCCCCCTAAATAAATATAAATAAACTAAACTTTTTTTTTTAATTCCGTGCCCTTAGACCGCGGCCGCTCTAACGTCCGTAGCCGGGCGTCTCTGGTTACAAGCAGAACGTATTTCTAGCGCCCGGCGGACTTTGACCACCTCTGTGGTCTCTGCGGGGGTTAGGTCGGGATGAGAATCCCGCGTCGTTGGGGTAGGGTTTTATCCCGCGTCAGTGAGTGAATCTGGTTGCGTGCTATGGGGCAAAGGCCCCGCAGCACGCAACCCTTCTAGCCTGCTTCTGTATGGACGACGGGTGGCGATCCCGCCGTCCTCAGGCCCCGATCATGGAGGTCGATGGTCTTGGGCGGAGATGAGTCTGCGGCGCCCTCGCCGCTGACTACGGAACTCGGCAGGGAGGGTACGCTCCCTCTCCTTCTCGGCCGCCTCCTTCGCGAGCATGATTTGCTCGCAGAAGGACACGGCCGCGTTCCACCTACTCCCGCTGGTGACCATGGCTTGAAGCATGGTCTCCAGCGAGAGGGAATAAACTAAACTAACTTAAGCCAACACTACTAGATCGCCAGGCGCCACTGGGAATTCTTTCAGTGCCTACAGTAGACGCTCGGCAATGGACGTAGGTGCGGCATTACAACAAAAATATAAAAAAACACTACTAGATAATAGGGATGACCAATATTTTGATTTTAACCGATTTTTTGGATCACATTGAATTATAAATTATTAAAATATTTAGATAGATATTATAAATCGCTAAAACTGAAATGTCAACGGCAGGACTCGAACCCACGGCCTTTCCCTAACAAGGGGAATGCTATGAGCACTGAGCTACGATGACTAATACCGATATCATCCAACCTTGGCTTCATATATAATTTCTAGTAGATAAGGTAAGATTAAGGTAAGCATTCTGTCAAGTCCTGCTGATGAAATTTCAATTCATGTCATTAATAATTTGTACCTAAATATTTTAAGATATGGTTGATACAGATCATAATTATTATTATTGTGTATATTTATCAGGTAACATATAGTATATATATATGTATATATATATATATATATATATATATATATATTATGGCATTATATGTAGGTATATATACATTTATGTATATTTAAATTATTAATTATTTAAATAGTTATTAGAATTTAAGTCTATGACCTTCATACGAACTATTTTTTTTCTTTTCTTTTTCAACACTACTGCTATGCACCTACTACTAGATCTATCTGCATCACCCTAAGGTAGACTGGAACATAATGCCTGTGGCATTAATTCCGCCATTGTACAATAAATGTGCAAAAAGTTTAAATAAATAAAAATTAAAAACAGATACAGTCGATAGTAAAAGTGAATCTTAAAATAGTAAAAAACAAAATCGCTTCCCGCTCTCTGTCTGTCGCTATGTATTCCTAGGTCTTTGAAACTACGCAACGGATTTTGATGCGATCTTCACCATTGGTTAGAGTAGTTTTCGAAGAAGGTTTTAGTCTTTAATTTGTCAAGAGGGCGAAGCCGCCGATGTCCACTAGTAGATACATAGAATGGTAATAGTGAAGTGAAGGCTGATCTTAGATTGATTTAATTTGGGTATTAAACTCACCATGGTGTAATCTTCAGTTGCATCGTGAGGTGTGTGGTACAAAATATGGCTATCATAGGAGACTCCTCAAACATAATAGCTAAATATCTGCCGGTAGAGTCCCAGCACATATCCAATATCGGTCCACCAACTATCTCCCCTGTGGCAAGCTCCACCTTCGTGACATCCAGGACTGGCAATGCCTTACTTGTTTTAGACCCTGAAATCATGATAATATTTTTGATTAATAACCGACTTCAAAAAAACGAGGTTCTCAATTCGACTGTAATTTTTTATGTTTGATCCTTCCTTAGATCAAAAATACCTAGATTACCGATCAGTGCTTTAGAAACGGCACCACTTCACCTCGGTCACTGCACACCTGCGCGCTTCAGCCGCGCGCCGTACTAAGTTCCTATTGCGCTTGCTGACTCTCGAGGGATGCGACAACGGCGCTATACATTGCACACCTGCGCGCTTCAGCCGCGCGCCGTACTAAGTTCCTATTGCGCTTGCTGACTCTCGAGGGATGCGACAACGGCGCTGTACATTGCACACCTGCGCGCTTCAGCCGCGCGCCGTACTAAGTTCCTATTGCGCTTGCTGACTCTCGAGGGATGCGACAACGGCGCTATACATTGCACACCTGCGCGCTTCAGCCGCGCGCCGTACTAAGTTCCTATTGCGCTTGCTGACTCTCGAGGGATGCGACAACGGCGCTGTACATTGCACACCTGCGCGCTTCAGCCGCGCGCCGTACTAAGTTCCTATTGCGCTTGCTGACTCTCGAGGGATGCGACAACGGCGCTGTACATTGCACACCTGCGCGCTTCAGCCGCGCGCCGTACTAAGTTCCTATTGCGCTTGCTGACTCTCGAGGGATGCGACAACGGCGCTGTACATTGCACACCTGCGCGCTTCAGCCGCGCGCCGTACTAAGTTCCTATTGCGCTTGCTGACTCTCGAGGGATGCGACAACGGCGCTGTACATTGCACACCTGCGCGCTTCAGCCGCGCGCCGTACTAAGTTCCTATTGCGCTTGCTGACTCTCGAGGGATGCGACAACGGCGCTGTACATTGCACACCTGCGCGCTTCAACCGCGCGCCGTACTAAGTTCCTATTGCGCTTGCTGACTCTCGAGGGATGCGACAACGGCGCTGTACATTGCACACCTGCGCGCTTCAACCGCGCGCCGTACTAAGTTCCTATTGCGCTTGCTGACTCTCGAGGGATGCGACAACGGCGCTGTACATTGCACACCTGCGCGCTTCAACCTCGCGCCGTACTAAGTTCCTATTGCGCTTGCTGACTCTCGAGGGATGCGACAACGGCGCTGTACATTGCACACCTGCGCGCTTCAACCGCGCGCCGTACTAAGTTCCTATTGCGCTTGCTGACTCTCGAGGGATGCGACAACGGCGCTGTACATTGCACACCTGCGCGCTTCAACCGCGCGCCGTACTAAGTTCCTATTGCGCTTGCTGAGTCTCGAGGGATGCGACAACGGCGCTGTACATTGCACACCTGCGCGCTTCAACCGCGCGCCGTACTAAGTTCCTATTGCGCTTGCTGAGTCTCGAGGGATGCGACAACGGCGCTGTACATTGCACACCTGCGCGCTTCAGCCGCGCGCCGTACTAAGTTCCTATTGCGCTTGCTGACTCTCGAGGGATGCGACAACGGCGCTGTACATTGCACACCTGCGCGCTTCAACCGCGCGCCGTACTAAGTTCCTATTGCGCTTGCTGAGTCTCGAGGGATGCGACAACGGCGCTGTACATTGCACACCTGCGCGCTTCAGCCGCGCGCCGTACTAAGTTCCTATTGCGCTTGCTGAGTCTCGAGGGATGCGACAACGGCGCTGTACATTGCACACCTGCGCGCTTCAACCGCGCGCCGTACTAAGTTCCTATTGCGCTTGCTGAGTCTCGAGGGATGCGACAACGGCGCTGTACATTGCACACCTGCGCGCTTCAGCCGCGCGCCGTACTAAGTTCCTATTGCGCTTGCTGACTCTCGAGGGATGCGACAACGGCGCTGTACATTGCACACCTGCGCGCTTCAACCGCGCGCCGTACTAAGTTCCTATTGCGCTTGCTGAGTCTCGAGGGATGCGACAACGGCGCTGTACATTGCACACCTGCGCGCTTCAACCGCGCGCCGTACTAAGTTCCTATTGCGCTTGCTGAGTCTCGAGGGATGCGACAACGGCGCTGTACATTGCACACCTGCGCGCTTCAACCGCGCGCCGTACTAAGTTCCTATTGCGCTTGCTGAGTCTCGAGGGATGCGACAACGGCGCTGTACATTGCACACCTGCGCGCTTCAACCGCGCGCCGTACTAAGTTCCTATTGCGCTTGCTGAGTCTCGAGGGATGCGACAACGGCGCTGTACATTGCACACCTGCGCGCTTCAGCCGCACGCCGTACTAAGTTCCTATTGCGCTTGCTGAGTCTCGAGGGATGCGACAACGGCGCTGTACATTGCACACCTGCGCGCTTCAACCGCGCGCCGTACTAAGTTCCTATTGCGCTTGCTGAGTCTCGAGGGATGCGACAACGGCGCTGTACATTGCACACCTGCGCGCTTCAACCGCGCGCCGTACTAAGTTCCTATTGCGCTTGCTGAGTCTCGAGGGATGCGACAACGGCGCTGTACATTGCACACCTGCGCGCTTCAACCGCGCGCCGTACTAAGTTCCTATTGCGCTTGCTGAGTCTCGAGGGATGCGACAACGGCGCTGTACATTGCACACCTGCGCGCTTCAACCGCGCGCCGTACTAAGTTCCTATTGCGCTTGCTGAGTCTCGAGGGATGCGACAACGGCGCTGTACATTGCACACCTGCGCGCTTCAACCGCGCGCCGTACTAAGTTCCTATTGCGCTTGCTGAGTCTCGAGGGATGCGACAACGGCGCTGTACATTGCACACCTGCGCGCTTCAGCCGCGCGCCGTACTAAGTTCCTATTGCGCTTGCTGAGTCTCGAGGGATGCGACAACGGCGCTGTACATTGCACACCTGCGCGCTTCAACCGCGCGCCGTACTAAGTTCCTATTGCGCTTGCTGAGTCTCGAGGGATGCGACAACGGCGCTGTACATTGCACACCTGCGCGCTTCAGCCGCGCGCCGTACTAAGTTCCTATTGCGCTTGCTGAGTCTCGAGGGATGCGACAACGGCGCTGTACATTGCATTGCAATGTACAATCTAGTTTATTTTATAGATGGTACCTATTTGTAATAATTACCTATATAGTATTCGAGTGCCAAATTCCGCGTTGTATTTGTACTGAATCCAATATCAGTGAACAGATTTGCAAATATTTTTTTAAATTGAAAACTAGTGCTTCGCATGTCCCAATTCAATTATTTGGTCCGGCTGATACCCGTGTACTAAGGTCGCGGAATTTCAGTCACTGACCTGTCACTAACTATCTCTGTCACTAAATAGTTAGTGACGAAATTCCTTCTGCTCCACGACCGCTCTTTAAGTGTACCACTTACCACTCATAAGTCCAATGTTAGTGAGCGCAAACACCATAGGTTCACCCTTAGCTGCAAATAGAAGTATATCCTTGGGGCCCCAACAGGCGGCCACCACACGTTGACCCCGAGCAACCCATCGCTCTGGAGTCCATCGTTTTGTGTCCCATACCCTGAAAATTTAATAATATGACTTTGAAGATGTTTTATACATGACATACATTTATGCCTATCTATTGCCTGCATCCCCGAGAATCAGAGGCACATTATATACCGACATTTTTTATTCTTGTTTTTTTATTGAGGCTTTGACACAGTCTCATGATTTCACACAATTTATTAGACTGAAAATATTACTTTGAAAAACAAACCCATTTTTTTTTAATTTCTTAAAATTGATGTAATTTCTTTTTTAATTCCGCGGCCCGAGGCCGCTGCAGCCTACGTTCTATTGCCGAGCGCGTTTAAGGCAGTGAGCTACCACGAGTAGATCTAAAAAATTATGTCTAGAGACTACATTAATTTTAAGATTTTTGTGAAAAGAATCTGTTTGTTTTTCCAGTTGGTAATACTTCCAGTCGGTTCAGTTATCGAAACTGAGTCGAAAATATTTGATTTGTAATCAGTGGTACTTTCACGGTGTATTATCGGGACTTGCAGGATGTGGGAGGGCAAAATACAGTTGAGTTCTGCTCCAAAGGTAAGTAGGTTAAAGTAGGTAGAAAAAACTTACTTATATTATCATACACACCCATGTTCACATAATATACCTTTATCCAAAACTCCAACACACATTTTTCCATTACTTTAGTTGGTCCTATCGGCCGGTTTCTCAATTGAGTAGGTATTTGAAGTTAAGTATCAGTTGAGCATATCAAATGTCAAATTTTGTTCCTGAATTTTGACATTTGGCGTACTCAGTGGATGGAAAACAATGATCATTCTGTAATCCAACAGCCAGGACTACCTACATACCTACAATCTCAACAGTATGAGCTAAGAAACTATAAATAAATAAATATGTTAGGACAATTCACACAACGCCATCTAGTCTCAAACTAAGCAGAGCTTGTATAGGATATGAGTACTAGATAAACTGATATAAATACTAATATACATATTTTTGTAAATACATACATATTATACATAGGAGACACCCAGACTTCGGCACAAATGTATGTGTCATCACACAAAGTTTGTCCCGACCGAGAATCGAACATGAGACTCCGGTATCGAGAGTGGATGCACTACCGACCACGCCACCAAATCAGTCTATCAGTCAGAAACTAACCTGAATATGATAGAAGATGTAGCAGCAAAGACTTTGCCAGCGTCAAAAGACCAGCGAGCAAACACTATACCTCCACCCGCAACCCTCTTCAAAGGGACTCCAGTTTCCATGGAAACATCCCATATCAGCATGGATGTGTCAGCACCAGAACAACTTATTAATAAGTCACCATTTGGGGACCAGCTTACATCGGTTACAGGACTATGTCCTGGCCTGCAAAATAATTTTAATGATTTTATTTTTAATTTCAATGCAAATAATATTTATAAAAATTTACTGTGTATGTGGTGGTACTCAATTATACATCAGATAGGTAAAGTAACTTTTTACATTTGTTGCAAACCTGGTGTCAGAGTTATTCAGGTTAACTAATTGAACCTGGCTTGATCAACAACTGTAGTACAAAACCTGTATGGTTCTCATAAGTAGATACCTTATTTTTTAAAGCATAATTATTTGTTAATCACAGACAGATCCCATTGACACTACTACTATTCTGTCAAGATAGTGATTTTCTTAAATAATTGGTTCTGTAAAACTGTCTTAATTTTTATTTCCATACAAACCTTTTCCTAGCAATAAGAAACAACAAAAATTAATTAGGGGTCCACCATTAATCGCAAATTCGTTCATCTTATTGACATCTGTTATTAATTACCTTTTCAAAACAACAGCATTACTTGAAGATGGTTTAGTAAACATTGAATTAGGGTCAACAGTCCATACAATGACACCCTGCTCACATCCCACAGCCAGTTCCGATGCAGAATATGGCCGCCAACTTACTGAAGACACGTGTCCTTGTGCTTTACATTTCAATGTGGAGATAAATGATACTTCGGAACAATATATTCTAATATTATCATCTATTGTAGCCACTGCCATTTTTGTAGTATGAGGATGCCATGCCATACATTTAATCGGGCCATTACCCCAATTTCTTGTTCTGGAGTAATTCGCAACAATTTTAGGTCCGATATCTTTTAAATGGGGTTGTAAAAAATATCTAAACGCAGAGAAAGCATTTGCTACTTTTAAAACGTATGAAGCGGCAACAGCGAGCGCTTGACTGTCGCGGTTGATTGTAGGATCAGCAGCAACACTGAGAGCCTCCAAAAATCCTTGTTTATACCACACACTAGTAATCTTTTTCATTAAGTTATCTTCGACATCTATGTACATTGAAATGTTCTCGTCTGACAATCTGTGGTGATGTATATCTCTTGTCACGTTAATATGTGGATGGCTCTTAGTCTAAAACAACCGTTTATAATTATTATATGATTAATTATCAATAAAAATTATAAAAACCGTGTTAACCTTACCGAGTTCGTAAATGTGGTTACATTTCCATAATATGCATTTGCACAACAATATGCCTCGTTTAATTTACAGAAAGGAATTTCTTCCGTAGCAGGAAGGCTAGGAAAACTATGAAATATCGACATTTTTAGTAATAAAATAAATAAAACTACTTCGGTAAATAATAAAGTCCGGTACGAAGTGATTTTCAAAACTGACTTGACTTACTTGATTGACTGACGTGACGTTTGACATTGACACTTAATTTTGTTATTTCATAAGTGAGTTTTTTTTTTTAGTTCCGCGGCCCAAGGTCGCGGCCGCTCTAACGTCCGTTGCCGGGCGTAAGTGAGTTTGATAAGTTTGATTGATTATGTATCGTTTTGATTTTTGATTTTTTATAAAAGATAGTGAAACGATGTGACGATAACACCTACAAACAGCACCTTCATGTAATTGAAAAGGATTGCTAAGGATAGCGGTTAATTGAAAAATTACAAAACTAATTGCACTGTACACTGACAAGATTACCATTGGTCACACAATTTAGAGTTTAATTAAAAAGATAAATGGCTTTGCTTATTATTTCACACAAAACTAGGAAGATTTCATTGGAATTGTATTTCAATATTTCAGTGTTGTTCTTTTTTTAATACCTGATACCTGACCTTAATAATGGATAAGGTTTTATTCAGTAAGTAATAAAAATAAATGCAAAGTATTACAGTCGTGATCTCCTTGGTCCTTGTGAGTTTGATTCCACCACCAAAAAAACATGTGGGTACGGATACGGACACATTTTGAGGACTTGCCAAGTTACTCAGAAGTAAATAATCCTTACCATAAAGCCTTTCGATCGTAGTCGTAAAATAACATGTTTTATTTTTTACCATTCGGGCGGTTCGATTCCCGGTTCACACAGGTGATCTTTGAAAAATCTTTTGGAAGTAAAAAAAAAAAAAAAAAAAAAAAAAACCGGAAAGTTAAAAGGTAACGTTATCTGAGGGTAACTTACTTAATTGTTTCAGATACGATCATTACATTAGTGTCAATTCATTTGACATCGGCCGTCTCAAGAAACCAGGAGCTCATTTCTATGGATGTGAATCTACCAAGGTTGATGCAAACTGTACTGAGCTTAGGGGATACGTCTAAAAGTTATCGAGCAACTGATAGCCAGCTGAGGCCAGACAGTAACGATACACCAATACGAGACAGTTCTGATGACGCACGCAATGAAAGGCAAAGGAGGACATCCCCTGATATAAGTATCTTGAGGGTTTGTTAATCTATTTTAAACATACCTATAGATAAAATAGGGAATACAAAAAAAATTGGTAGGTAGAATAGAATTTTGAACATAGAACATACGAACAAGTAGAAAAGTAATCCAAAATCGAAGCAAACATTATGGTTGGAATTTAGATGGCTCGCGTGAAATACTTTTTTAGTTTCTAATATTCCCTCGGGAACACATTACCTATATACTATTACTACCGGGATAAAAAGTAGCCTATGATTTACTTTTTTTTAAAGTTCTGCGGTTCAAGGCCGCAGCCGCTCCCAGGGAATTTCCAGTGGCGCCCGGCGGGCCTATGATGTACTACAATAAAGTTTCATTAAAGGCCCTTCAGAAGAAGTTTTCGCGTGAAAGAATATCAACACATCCATCCATCCATACGAACTTTCACGTAACTATTAGGAAGTATCTACAGTCACGCACGAGCATAATGCTCGTGACTGTCTGTATCTAATTAGTTTCTGAGGATGATATAGTAAAACAAGACTAAAAGTGTTTTTTATGTCTTTGCTACAACCACAGAGAATATCCACAACTGAGCAGTTCGAACTGCTTCTACGACCGACGTCTCATATCTCTTATTCTACTTACAGCTGAATATCGTCGGTGTAGACGGCGCGGCTGCTGCACTACAATCATTATTGGAAAAAATAGAACAAGATAGCAGACGTCAGGTAGGTAGTGTTCCAGTGGCATCAATTTACCGCTGTATTCCAGCCGCTATATGACGGCACCGCTGTACTAGGAAACCAAAGTATATGAGGAGCTGATGCCGCAATGCATTTTTAATGGAAATTTGACACAAATCATGTATAGGAAACAGCCATAAAATAGACGATGACCCCTCGCGTCGTAATGCAGGCACCATCCTATTTCCTAGTAAGTATGGTATCATACCATTGGTATGAGGAAGATATAGGTACCTACTATAGATGCTATTTATTTATTTATTTGAATTTATTTACACACAAGGGATACAATATAGAAAATGAACTGTAGAAGAAAATATTATTTACACTTACTAAAAACTATACTCACTAAAATCTACACTACACAGAATGAATTTTTCAAGTGGGCTTGGATGGCCAAATCCGGAACTATACGGAATAGAGAAAAATGCTCAAAGAAGTCACGAGCCCGATTTTGATGAAACTTAAAACCTCATCATTTGATTTTTTTAAACTTATAATCCTAGCTGGGAATCGAACCATACACCATACGATAGTGTTGCTGTTAAGGATCAAATTCTGGGAAGTAATGATATACGGCAAATTTAAGAAAAACTTAGAATTTTCATAAAATTGATGGATGAATGTTTCAAGTAGGCTTGGATAGCCAAATCCGGAACTAAGTATAAGGATACTTAGTTCCGGATTTGGCCATCCAAGCCCACTTGAAAAATTCATCCTATATACAGACAGGCGTCAAAGAATTCCTCCGCCTCGTCGCTGACTGGTAATGTTCCCAGAAGGCTGGCAGCATTGCCACGTTGTATGGCAATGCTTATTATAATAATATAGATGTTAGTAATTTATTTTATAGTAAAACCTTCCTCGAGAACCACTCTATCCATTGGTGAAAACTGCATCAAAATCCGTTGCTTACCTCGTTTTAAAGATCTATGCAGACACACGGAACTGGATCACATACGGACTTTTGTTTTATACTATGTTAATAATATAAATAATCTTCTTGACAAATTATTTACACAAAAACCTTCCTCGAAAACCACTCTATCCATTAGTAAAACCGCATCAAAATCCGTTGCGTTAGTTTTAAAGATCTAAGTCGACATACATAAGACAGACTTTGTTTTTATACTATGTTATGATTATGCTGTAGTAGGTTTAGGTATGTGATTTAACTTACAGGAATACCTATCTACTTTGTACAATATTTTGAGAAGAAGCGTTAGTAGGCCTAACGTGGAACTGGGTCCCGGAGCAGTAAAATCAGAATTGTACGAATTCCCTGAAAATTACTTCGAGAACAGATTGAAAATATTATTGAAAAAAGAAAAGAAACGATTAAAGCAGGGTTAGTTTAAAAAATGAAGGCAGATTCTCGCATGATGTTGTCGCCCGCGTGCGGTCCTCATATCTGCTGCCCGGAATCTATTATTTCATACAATAATGACTTGCGTGTCCTGGTGTGTTTCTACATTTAATAAATTTAAAAATAAGCGTGGGTATTAATTATTAATCACTTAATTAAATAAGATTAGAAAAACCCATAACCGCTTAACTCCGGTAACAATACACAAAAAATACATGTCAAAAATTGACACAACCGACTTCAAATTACCGAAATGGGACCAAATAATTGTCGGAATGGGATCAAATTGAAATTTGACCACTTGGAAAGTAGTAGCTTTTATTTAAAAAAAAAAACAAAATCGGTTCACCCTGACCAAAGACAAGAGGTAGGTAACACAAACATAACTAGGTATGCAATGCATGCTGCTTGCTGCTAATTGCAAATGTTGAGCGGAGCAAATGTATTTTCATTGTTGACGCACGTGTTTCCATGGCAACCATTTAATCATCTGGTTTTTCGGTGATTATTCCTCCGTGGTCAGCTCTATTTTCATGATTTCAGAGATATGCACTCCCGGGTATGATGTCGACCAGCATGCCAAATTTGTTCAAAATCGGTCGAGCCGTTTCGGAGGAGTTGGCACACAAACGATTTACACTTGTCGCCGCCGCTACAGTCGAATTGAGAACCTTCTCTTTTGGAAGTCGGTTGAAAAACGAAATTAGCATGTATGAGGTGCATCGGATCACGATAAAAACTTGGGGGCTCAAGCTTCGACATTTTTAATTGGAAGCTACTACTTCCCAAGTAGTCCTATTTCAATTTGGTCGCATCCAAGGTTTTTGTGTAAATAATTTGTCAAGAAGATTATTTATATTATTAACATAGTATAAAACAAAAGTCCGTATGTGATCCAGTTCCGTGTGTCTGCATAGATCTTTAAAACGAGGTAAGCAACGGATTTTGATGCAGTTTTCACCAATGGATAGAGTGGTTCTCGAGGAAGGTTTTACTATAAAATAAATTACTAACATCTATATTATTATAATAAGCATTGCCATACAACGTGGCAATGCTGCCAGCCTTCTGGGAACATTACCAGTCAGCGACGAGGCGGAGGAGTTCTTTGACGCCTGTCTGTATATAGGATGAATTTTTCAAGTGGGCTTGGATGGCCAAATCCGGAACTAAGTATCCTTATACTTAGTTCCGGATTTGGCTATCCAAGCCCACTTGAAAAATTCATCCTATATACAGATATTATTATAATTTTTATAGGAATAGGTATCGGGACTTAATCAAGAGGGACAGGTATTATTACCTCTCAGTTCCTATTTCTTCAAACTTTAAGTAAAAAATTTCTACCTATTCCGATCTCTGATGATCGCACATCTACCGAGCCTTTTCCCAACTCAGGATCAGCTTTCCAGTGTAACTGCGATGCAGCTGAACTTTAATATTTTCCGTGGAGCGACTGCCATCATTCTGACCTCCACAAACTATGGGCGATATCAAAGCTCTGTAGTTAGACCTGTTGGATTTTGATTTAGGGCCCCAAATACCCGTAACGACTGCCATAGATTTTCGTATAATAACCGGGACCGACGGGTTAACGTGCTCCCAGAGGCACGGAGGTCTCAATTTCTAAAAAAATGTCACCGATCCTAAGACCGACCTGCTTAGATGTTTCTTAACCTTAGCAATGTGTTAATTACACGGTTACCACTAAGCCACGAGCCCCCCATCTCTGATGATGAGATATTATAATTTTATATTTTTATTCAGTAGATCTAAAATAATATAATTTATATTAAGAAAGAAATTATAAATAGATCACTAAAACTGATGTCATTGGCGGGACTATAATTTCTTTCTTAATATTTTACGTTGTTATTGGTGGGAAACCAACTCTCCCCACGAGATGTTGCATCTACCCATATCCTTTTCCTCGGGGCATCCAGTAAACCTATAACATAATATATATCTCAGTTACATTGCTAATACTAAATCACATTAGTAGCGAAAAAAAATTAAATAATGCCAACGCACAAATTGGTCGCAAATAAATCGCAGCTTACCGAAATTCAAGCGGGCGCAGTCGCAGGCGACAACATGTTGCTTATTTATAGGTACTACTTTTTAAAGCACCTACGGCAATAATATTGCAAAATATCGATGACGTACTATATCATACCGATTTCCCATCACTATCGATTCAAGTGCTATTGTAATGTATTGTTAGAAAAGGATAGCTATTATAATTTGGCTAATGAGTGAAAGAGTAATTTCAAAAAGACATCAACGGGTTCGAAATTGTTTGTGTTTATGTTCTATTACCAACCAGAATAAATTGAACTCCGGTGCCTAGTCAATTTATATTTACATTTATGTCTAATTTACTTACCGGTGAAATGTAATGCCATCTTTTTGGTAATTTGATGTCTTCGCCGACTTGCCACACCATTTTACGAAACAGGAAGCCATTTAAAATGTAAAATGCTCACAAAAACATTTTTTTTTAATTATATAATCGCACGTGGTCATAGGTCGCGAGGTTGGTTGTCACTGACGTCGTGATTTTAGGCATAGCTTTATATGCTTGCGAATTCAAGTATGAGTGGCGCGCGTTTGTTGCCCTGCATGCGGAATCTATTAGGAGGTTATCTATGATTTGATCCCATTTCGGTAGTTTGAAGTCGGTTGCTGTGTCAATTTTTGTCGTGTATTTTTACTAGAAGGGTAGACTTAGTCGAATTATATGCTCCAACTTTGTCAACCCTAGTGGCATTGCCGGTGCCCTGGGGTTTCCTTATGACGCCAACCCGTTACGCCCGGCAATGGACGATAGGACGCGCGTGGGCGTAGCCGCCGTTACCCTCTGAAGTCTAATCGAAGTCGATCGACATTATTCAACCAATGACATCGCAGTAAACGTGTATTTTAGTAATTCTCTACGATATTATTGGTTATGGACTCAAGTCAGTGCTAATTAAAATATTATAGATCCGTAGCATGGCGTTGGTCTTGCGTTTCGTCGCCGTGAGCTCACTCCTAAGGCGCTATCTTCACGAGCGAGAGAATCGCGATGAGTCTGTACTTTTATCGCCGCGATAACATCGCCGTGTGGAGACGCGTTCATAGAGAGTGTATAGAAATACGTGGCACGACGACAATATCGCCGCGATTCTCTCGCTCGTGGAGACAGAGCCTTACACTCACACCTTACTAGTTTCCCTACGCACACAAATAAATTGAAACAATGTAAATTACATTAACTTTTATTTATTTACAACAGGAAATACGTAGAACTTATTATATTTTTAGGTTAAATGACATATATACCGTACATCAGTGACGGTGTTGGTCAAAAGCGTTTTGTATAATTTGGAAGTATAGCCACGTATTCACTAGGCAGCAAACGGAGCCACATAACTACCTAAAAGTATCACGGAACATTTTGTTGACAAACAGTTTGATATTGATCGTAAGTGCTCGCTCTCAGAGCGGGACCAAACAAACTTGTAACAGCATTGTGCAGCGCTTGTTTCGAGGCACTATGCAACGTTGCAATGTTGCCTAGTGTATACCTAGTATTGTATTCTCTTTGGTGTATACGTGGCTTGCGTGGCGTGGAAAACAACAAGCATATGCATGCCTAAGGGCACTTTTCCTGTCATGCGTTTGTCATGTGTCAACGTCAAATCAGTTCGCAACTGGTCCGTTACCAAAGCAACCTGAGGGCGGGCGGACCGCGCGACCTGAAATGCATTTCATTATTGAATGAAATTGGACATTGACATCTACACGCTTGTGGACAAGATGTGGATCTTTTCGCTTGACAGGAAAAGCGCTCTCAACATCAAACAGACTTCATATAGAATTAAGTATTATCATAACTTAAATCTAGCAGTTGTAATAGATCTTATAATAAAGAATGACTAGATTCATATCACGTTTAGGAGTTAAAAAAATTAACAAAATATCTACATATTAATAAAGCAACACATTGAGACTAAACATTGATAATTGACTGAGGGAGCGAAGCGACCGAAGGCTCCGTTTCAACTCGCAGACATTTCTTTCGTCTGTACCCTTCTACGGGTTCTGTCAGGTCATGTTTGAGGACGTATTTATTAACCGATTTGCATGAAACTTTACACACACACACCTTGCTTACAATGAATAACATTTGAAAAATATTTTGTGGATTGGATGACAAGTAAAAGAGTAATAATGAAAATTGAAGAAGAAATTTTCTAAACAAAGCCGCTCCGGAAGTCTACGGTTCACAGAACCACTATGTAGTGTAAGAGTAATAAGATTTGTTTTAGAATTTAAACAGTTATTTAGGAAAAATTGCGAATTAAAATTTAAAAATACCTATGTAGGTATTTTCTACGATGCCAATTTTTTTTAATCTCTGTTTTTTTTTTAATTTCGCAATGCTTTTTACAATTGTGAAAAATGCAGAATTATTTATCGGAGTGTTTTTAAATTGAGTTAATATGACGTGAAATTACATTACAACATTGAATTCCTTTGAAAAATTAATCATCTTTGTCAGCCCAAATGCTGTCACCGTTGGCGACACTGGTTCCTCTCATGAACTTCTGGATGGCAGGAAGCTTGTAGAGGTAGACTGATAGCACAGAACCTGCACATGCACCAATCCAATACACCACTGCATGTTCCAGTAGACTGTGACCTTCGCAACCAGCTTTCAAAGACGTTGCTAATACTGGGTTGAAGTAGCCACCGGAGTAGTCAAAAGCTGGGAAAGAATTTTTTTTAATATAAATAATGTGAAGCATTTCTTTTTTAATTTAAGTTAAAGACATTTTAGCTCACAGTGACAACATTCATAAAAAAACACACACACCATATCACGCCTATATCCCGAAGGGGTAGGCAGAGGCGCATTACACACCCACAATTTGCCAGTATTTTTAGTCCCACGTAATAGGGGGCAAGCCTACTGCCGTCACCGGGCACATATAATGGGTTATGTCCAAAATGACCGAATGAATATATAATCTATATATTTAATTATTTCAAATATATATATTATATTTTATATATATATTGTTTTTTTTATATTTTAGGCGATACAAAGTTCGCTGGGATAACTGGTAAATATAATTAATAAAAAGTAGCAGCTATATTGTAATTTTGAAAACTAATTGAAACCCGTTGTCTTGCGATGAAATGTTGATTAAAGGCAACAAAATCTTACGTGCCAGCCGCTATGGCACAGCCAATTAATGACCTGGGCGTCTCGGACTAGATAAAAACTAGGTATGCAATGCATGCTGCTGTTGCAAAAAACTGAGCGAAGTGTTAAATTTTCGAACGACATTTTTTTCAAACTTAATTGTTTTTTTTTTGTTCTAAACCACACGTTATCACTGTGGTAAGTTTGAAGGAGATCGGTTCAGGCATTTAGGAGGAGTATGCGGACAAACGAAATACATGAGTCGCCTAAGATTGAGCTTCGCTTACTTCGCTCAAAAATGTAAAGTTAAAGAGATTTAGAAGAGATCTCAAGAACTTCTGCTTCAAATTGATATATTTTGATAATGTTGGATAGCTCATTTATTGAGGAAGGATAATAATATAGGGAGGTAAGATACGCTAAATAACATCACGCTACGCCTACTAAGAGAAGAACTACTTGGAAAAAAAATCTATCAATACTGGCGTATTATTTTAATGTGATCGATGTTATCTATAGAGGACAAGTGATGATTGATATGATATTTGTATAAAAATTGAGATAGGAAATGTACAAAAAATTCATGCACTGCTTTAGCATAAGTGGACATTTATTTCAAGTCTGTACCTTTTCCTAAATGAACTTTGCAAAAGACGGACACGCTAAGGTCAGCATTGGCACTGGTGTCCTCATAGCGGTAGGAGAATACCGTGTGCTTATAGAGGACTCCTGGAACATGATAGCCGAGTGTTAAGAGTGTGTGACTGGATTTGATAATGGAGTGCATATATTTGTTAGTAACGTACA
The DNA here is from genome assembly GCA_963556515.1 of Nudaria mundana. Taxonomy (NCBI): domain Eukaryota; kingdom Metazoa; phylum Arthropoda; class Insecta; order Lepidoptera; family Erebidae; genus Nudaria; species Nudaria mundana. Next base: position 3,223,308 of record OY748305.1, on the reverse strand, counting down.
GAGCTTAAAGGTACTTTGTGTGCAAACCATGTGAGTACAGTCCAGGCTCAAAATATGCATTTTCACAGGGTAACTTGATAGTTAGGATCTTCTTAAGAAAATCTATAGACACAGGTAAGTACGCCATCATTATTTAGAGTAACTGACTGAGTTGAACTGATTTGTCTCTCAAACGTGTACGTTGAAGGTAGACTATAAAGCTTTAAAATACAATCGTAAGGTAAGTCACAAACAAACAGTCAGTTTGAATGATACAACTTACCAGCTACGACAAGGGATGTTCCTATGAAGGAGTCGATGGCAGTCGCGAATCGGGGGTTCAGGTCACCGAGAGACTTGGAGGCGAGGCGACAAAGGCAGGTGGCCACTCCTTCCACTGCAGCACCGTATAATACTGGCACCTAGACATTAAGAGAGTGTTATGGCACTTGGTGGAACCGCATACATAGGTACTAATGTCTGTTGCATGAGCATGAGCATGAGCATGAGCTCTCCAGCAACGTGGTAAAGCTTACATGCCGAATAAAATTTTCAGAAGGCCTAATGCATTTAATCTTTGCGAGGTCTAGTTACTGTTTGAAGATTTGATTGTTTGAAGCGAATAGGCTCCGTAACTAATGATCCGATTTTGAAAATTCTATCACTGATATGTAGCTACATTATCCCTGAGTAACATAGGCTACTTTTTATCCCATTGATATATCCCCATGGGAACCGGCAACGAGAAAACTGTTGGTGCAATCCAGTATTCTAACCGCGAACGAACTTTCTGTGCCTTTCCACCTAGACCCCAGGAAGTTTCCATGTACCCTACTGGACTCTAGTACTACATTTATTTAAATGCAGCCCTGTCTGTGTAGGCTTTAATATATGCATCTTATTTCAAATGAAACGTCAATGACACGTTATTTGTGTTTAGATGCAATAGACCCATTATATGTTGTTATGTTGGTTAAATTCAGGAAAGATATCTGAAACTCAATCACGTAGTCAGTAGATTAAAATTAAATCGAATGAAACCTGTAAATCAGCCTTGCAGTCTTCAAAGGCTTTGTCCTTATGTGTGTCAGATATCTCGAGGGCCCAGTACATCTGGATATACTTGAAGATCAGAAGACCACCTCCTAACTCCGCAAAGGTCTTCATTATTGCCTTTCGTATGTCTTCTTTACCTGCAACGAAAAGTGAAGTAGAATACAGCACAGATGAAATAATACAGGTACAGACCCCATACAAAGAAATGGAGTCGTTCTTATGCAGACTTATATGACGGCTATTTCCCTGGTGACTTTCACCCACCTATTTACTTAAAATTCCCATAGAAGGTCGTGAAGATTAAAAGTCTTCAAAAGCTCTTATTGGGCCGCCAGAGGAATCGTGATAAGCGCGTCATCAATCCTTAATTTATTAAACCCAGTTTTTCCTTTTCCACATGCAATTATTCTACTACTACCCCCAACTACTTGTTGTCCTTTGATGATGGCATCGGTAGAGTCTATCTATCGCAAAAAACGTCGGATCTTGTGACCCAACTAACACATTTTTTTGAAATTTCCTGCTACATTGGTTATAGTCAAATACTTCCGAGCGCTATAGTAAAGGGGCTGCTGACTGTACCCACCTTCAATAACATCTTCAATGTGGGTATAGGGGCAGGCAGTGGCGTCTCCCCAGTTCTGTGACCACCATATCGTCAAAGCGAACAGGAATATCGCGTAAGTCGCAACACCAAAGTTGTCCGCAACTGAAAAATAAGGAAAGTAATTAGTGAGGAATGAGATAAACAACAGAAGAAATTAACAGGAGAAGTTTGTGTGGTTGTATGTAGGGAGTATTCTCCGGATCTACTGAAGCGATTTTTAACATTCTTTTACCAATAGAAATCCACATTATTGTGTGTGAGTGTCTAAGAACATCACGAAAGTGAGATATTTTTTTGAGTTTTGAGCAGCAAAGAAAAACGTTGCAAAGTTGGGAAAAATTAATATTATTTCCATACAGTCGCGCTTCTTTTCAGTTGGTGTAGGTAGAGACGTAATGTAGGTGCCTATCTGTCAATCCCCTATCAATCTTCTGTACGTGAACGAATCATCAAATCATCTATTCTATCATGATTACTACATCTTGTGACACATCGCAACACCGAATGTTCATTAAGTAGTGAGAAGTAGTAGCCCAGTAGTAGAAAGTTGGTGGATTTGCATACATACCACCAATACATAAAATCACGGCTGGATTAGGCGAAGATCACGGATTTCGACTTGCTACGATCCTGGCATACTTATATTTCACTTCCTCAACTTTTTTTGTGCCTTCATACAAGCTCGCCGGTTACGAGTACGATACGAATACAAAGAAAAACCGCGTATCTTCGAAATCGCGCAAGTCGGGGTATTACTGTACTTTTAACCTAGCCTCAATCCAAGACATCTGCGATTTGGTGGTGTTCCTAGTTATATGACAAAACTAAACGACAACGTCACAAACTCACCTACAATCAACTCAAAACAGCACCCGCATAGTTCAGCGGCGGCTATCGCTTCTTCCAGCAGTAGTTTAACAAACGGCTCCTTGACTACCTTCTGTACAAGTCGCCTGGCGCAGTGTGCAAGGAGCGAAGTCAGGAGAATGAACAGTGTTGACACTACCAGAGGGGCAAACGTCACTTTGTTGATCTGGAAAGGTTTAAGCTTAAAACACACTGGTCCTTCATATACGACGTATATCATGCGACGAAGGAAACAGTGACACACTGGTTCTACGACTTACGACGTCTGACTTTAAAATTATCTACGCGCTATGACACTTTAAACGTGCGTGACAGCGTCGTACGCGTGGGGTAGCATGGGAACACACGAATCTGGCGCGGTGACGCGTAAGACAGCGTGGTGAATTACCAGTGTGTTCGTTACCATACAAATTGTATAGGCCAGATCCTGTTCAGATGTCATAATGCGATTGATGGCTTTTAATGGAACTTGCTATAACATGTCATATTGAACTGATGTTATTAGGTACCTATGTTAAAATCGCGTAACCGGTCAGTGTAAAATAAATTAATCTAGCACTACTTACATGTGTATTTGTTCAATATCAATTTTAATGTAAGTGAGAATAAAGAATACGCTTATAATCACATATTATACCTCGAAGGGGCAGACATAGGCGTCTGCCACATTTCGCCAGACAGGTACACTAACCTACCTAATAAGATGGCGAGCCAATAGTATCTCTGGGCACTTTGATTATTTTTTCGACTTTTCATTTACACAGCGCCACCTAGCCCAAAATAAGTAAATGATAACGCCATTGAAGCATTGTTTATCAGTTCTCATATTCACATTACAAAATATCGTGCTCATCACACGAAGTTTAGTCTTGGAAGGGGTTCAAAACTAAACCTTCATGTCAAGTATGTACTCACCTTAAGTTAGCTCTGGGCAGTGTTACTAACCACTAAACTCTACACAAGATGCCAGAGCTTGGTCTGCGTGTAAGCAGGTCGCGGGCGAGCAAGTCGGTATTGGGCCCCAAAAATGTTAATAGACACAAACTTACGTCTTTTTTTCCGACGGGATGCATATATTACGACCACATTTCGTCAGACACTTTGTTGGTTCCACGTAAGAAGCCTATTGTCGCTCAACGGTTGGGTGATGCCTTTATTGTTATACTTCTTTGGCATACTACTCGTACTGTGGCATACTACTCGTACTTTGGCATACTACTCGTACTTTGGCATACTACTACCGCCAAAACAGCTTCCTATAACGAGTGTGCGCCAATTACAATAAGGTTGTCCGTGGTTATCCGGAACTAGATATTACGCATTCGATATCTAAGACTTCTTTTAGGCCTAAATTAAATTAAATTACCTAAACACTGGCAGGTAAATGTCATTAGACTATTGCTATCTTCGCAGGTTTTAAATTATGTCAAAATTATAGTCAATAGGCCATAGGACTTATGTTTTATGTTGTATTGTCGTAGATAAGCTCTTTTGTTATAATATTACTTTGTCGCCACCTGTGGGGACTTATTAATGGCTCAATGTTACTATCTTTATGTTACGTTCATGTATTTAGCTGATAGTCTTCCTAAAATCCAATAAATAAATAAATCGCCCTGGATAGGCGAGTCTGTCAACAACTGACATTGCATCGAATGTTACACCCACGGTCTTCTGTCATGAGACTGTACATTCCACGGAAGTGGGGGGTCGAGGTTTTTTATATGAATCACAATCGTGAAGTGTGCAGTCTCAGGGATTACATCCTACAGAATGGGTGTGGCATTCATTGCGATGTCGTGGAACAAGGGCCTGACACCTCTTTCCATGGCTAACGAGAACTGGCGTAAACCAAACGTGTTTAGTACCTACTGAAGCGAATTAACATCGTACTTGGCTGCTGGAATTTAGATTCGGATTACAGAATGATATTTGATTTTTAACCGACCTCCAAAATAGATGGAGTTGTTCAGTACTGTATGTTTTTTTATGTTTGTTACCTCATATCTTTGGACTGGGTAAACCGATTTTGATTATTTTTAATTAAAAGCTAAGTTACTACTTCCCAAGTGGGTCCATTTCAATTTGGTCCCATTCGGACAATTATATGGTCTCATTTCGGTAATTTGAAGTCGGTTTGCAACTACCAAAAACGGAGGAGGTTCTCAATTCGAATGTTTTTTATTTTTTATATTTGTTACCTCCAGTTACCGCATAATACTTATATCTTCGAGCTGAGTGAACCGATTTTGTTTTTTTTTAATTAAAAGCTTTCTTTTTAATTTAGTTCCATTTCGGTATTTGAAGTCGGTCTTTGTGTCAATTTTTGACGTGTTTTGTGCCTACTGCAAACGGCAATAATTTTGCCCATAAGTATTACGTTAGTATGATCACAAAATAGGGAAAAGTAGTTACAGTAGGACCAACAAACCTACTATCTAAATGTGGGTGGCACTCTGGCTACTGCCTACCGTATCGAGGATAGAGGCGAGATATGAATTGTCATGAAGAAAACATAACAAATGGTAGGTAAAGTTCGCGAGGGATAACCGGAGCTTTGCATTTGTGTGAGTGCAGTGTACGTGAACCTATATGTGACCTCTTTTACACACACATTAGTTGTACACACAGCCTTTTTGCTCTTCTTTTCGTGATAACTCACGCAAATGCAAAGCTCAGCTGACGCCTTTTTACCTGAATCAAAATTAAACTCGTGAAACTATTGAACTGCTCAAAGAGCAAGGAGGTAGGTATTCATTTCTAATAGAACAGCAGCTGTAATTTGACTCCAACTTCACAAATTTAGAAGCAACTTTGAACTATACTTAGTTGCGATGAAGCCAGAACTAGTGCAACAGTATAAAGGTATTAAATTTTGCACCCATAGGTACATTTACGCGGCTTCTCTCACGTAGTTCTGTTATGAATAAATATTCTAGCATCTACCAATATCTACCAAAAAGTAAAGGGACGAAAAGGTTATCTTACCAGCTATCTCTATACTAAATTTGGTCGATATTCATTCAACCGTTTTAAAGGAGTAACAAACATAGTCTTTTGAAAATAATTAATTTACAAATATATTCTTATAAGTTTAAAAAAATGGTTTGGAGCTGAGAATTGATTAGTCGTCCTAAGTGAATTAAACAATTGTTATTTTTTTATAGGTAACCTTAAGCTCTATTCAGACTACGCTATAATATGTAATAGCATATTTATTATAGTTTATAATAGAATAATATAGCGCATGATAGGTAGCTAAGTACAAGTATTGGTTTACGCTATAAGCATTTTGTTCTTATTTGGGCCACAAAGCACAATAGTATAGCGTAGTTTAAAACGAGCTTAATTATAAATCGAAATTATATTTGTATTGTTCACAATAAAATAATATTACCGTGAAATAAACAAAAAAAGAAACGTTGGTAGGTAACTCAGCTGGTCAGTACGACACTTTGATTCCATATCTCTTCAACATAATCATCATCATCAGCTATCTTCGCATATTCAGCCTCCTTACACTCCACAAAAAACTTTCCACTAACATTCGCTACTTCGTCTGAGACAGCCAAATAAATAGAAGTCTGGGCAGCTTCTATAACTGTTTTTATTTCATTATGCTAGCAACTAACATTAATAATATCGGTAAGTGTTTATACATCCTTTCAAATATAACAGTTTCTACAAAATCAGGATGTAAAGAATTTACTGTTACATTGCTAGGTAGTCTTTTAATCAACGCTTTCATCCATAGTACCATACATAGTTGACTATTTGTATACTGGAAAAACGGCTTCGTCAAATTCAAACCGTTGAGTTTGTTAGGATTTACAGAACCAAATATATGTACGAGCGAAGACACTATGATAATACGACCATTAGGTGACGCTTTTATTTTGTCAATAACCAGGTTTGTAAGTAAAAAGTGTCCAATGTAATTCACTTGCATCTGTACATCTATACCGTCTAAAGTAGATCTTGATCTCACATCCGTACATCCAGCGTTCAAAATTATTATATCTAAACGGTTAAAAATATTCTTCACAAATCAGCCAAATTTAAATACAAATATTTAACTTCTCTGTTTTCAGTAGTTGCAATAATATCTTTGATTGCTCTTTCAGATTTTTGGCGATTACGGCAAGCGATTATCACTTTTGCTCCTCTAGCAGCTAGTTCTCTCGCTGTTTCAAGTCCTATGCCCTGATTCCCGCCAGTTATGAGCACTGTTTTGTTATGAAGGTTCGCGTTAGATTTGCACATACCTTTAGGTCCAAAGTTTGATTTCATGTACATAACAAGGGCTATGGCCACTGTACAATATAGTACAATTATAAATAGGAATGGCATTAAAAGATAAATTATAATTTTGAACAACATGTTGACGCTGTGAACTTTACTGTGATATTAATTAGCGACTACCCACTATTAATATATTTATATATTTTATTTATCAAAGGGTACGATTGGTCATTACTATCCGTTGTTTCAGACCGTTCGAATCAATAAAAAAGATCGATATAAGATTTAATTAATCAAAGACGAAATCGGATTGCATAAATATCGTAAAGGTAACGATTAGAGTTATGACTAAAACCGCTAACAGACGCTCCGATTTGGTCCCGACCAAATTTCGGCCGACGGAGCAACCAATCCAACATTACTACAGACGTTCCGACGGTCGGCCATCCAACCGTCAGTTGCCTTGCTCTGTAGTACTGTACAGACGTCATACCTTTGATTATATATATATATATATCTATATCTTATATTATACTACTATTATAAAGAGGAAAGATTTGTGTTTTTGTGTGTATGTTTGTAATTAATAAACTCAAAAACTACTGTGCTGATTTCAAAAATTCTTTCACCATTGGAAAGCTATATTCACCCTGAGTAACATGAGGCTACTTTTTATCCCGGTAATGTGTTCCCACGGTGTGTGAACCGGGAACGAGTAAACTAAATCACGCGGGCGGAGCTGGGGCAATCAGCTAGTACATCTATATATTCAAAGCATGCCACCTGCTCTTTCAAAGCAAGCGATAGCCGCTATAGTTGTGGCAGGTAAGGTACATTGGTGCCCCAAATAAAAAAAAGAAAGAATTATACTTGTAATATTTAATTGCAACTAGCGGACCCGACAGACGTTGTGCTGCAAAAAAAAGAGCCAAATTGTGAATCTAAACCATTCTCGAATCCCCTTGAACACACACAAAAAATTTCATCAACATCGGTCCAGCCATTTAGGAGGAGTTCAGGACATACACACGTACAGTAGAATTATATATATATATATATATATAAAGATAGTTCTTGTGGATTAAGTCCCACAGACAAGGAAAGTCTATATGTAATTCCAAAATGTTCACTATTATTTCGCGCTCTCTCCGCGTCGTTCATTTGACGTCCTCCGTCGGCTGTGTCGCGAATACGACTGAGCTGCATTTGGTACGTACAGTACGTAGTATTGTATTCTCTTTGCATTTGGTCGGAAGGAACGCTCCACAACTCCACACCACACGTACCAATTTGGTTGGATGGTCGGTTTGTCGGATGCGTCGGCGAGCCGACCACGTCCGACCAGTATTAATAATAATTATGTCGGGCCGACCGCCCTACACACGTTCCAATTTGGTCGTGGTCGGGTGGTCGGGCCCGACCAAATCAGAGCGTCTGTTAGTAGTTTAAAACTACAAAAAAAATCATCAACATCGGTCCAGCCGTTTAGGAGGAGTTCAGGACATACACACGTACAGTAGAATTATGTATATATGTTACGGCTAATACCCGAAGTGCGGCTGCACCTAGTTTTAGCCGGTTAGAACTAGGTGTAGCTACTTACTCTTGGTTAAACCTACTACGGGCGGAAGCGTGCGGCCTGCACGCTCCCGTTCCCGCAGGGCCTCTCTCTTTGCCGCCATCACCTCCCGAGCGAAGGAGGCGACGGCGGCCCAACATTCTACGCTGCCGGCCATAGAAAGAATGACGGCCAGCAGCGAACCTACACTGCCGATGATGCCCGTGAGGGCCAACCTCTGCGTGTCCCAGGCGGCGCACACAGCGAGCGTATGCTCCGCCGTATCTACGGCACCGCCTGCGCAGTGCTTCGTGCACCGGGATTACGTTATGTTTGGCTAACAGAAAAAGCGGCCGTCGGACTCGCCCATGAAGGGTTCCGTAGCAGCAAGTAACATAATATTTTTATTTTTACGATTTATGGCGTATTAAAAAAAACTACTTACTAGATCTCGTTCAAACTAATTTTCGGTAGAAGGTTGCATGGTAATGTACAACATATCGTCACTTGTATGGCAAACTTGCGAATGTTCAAATATATTTTTTGTTTTATCATACTCTTAAGTTAGAGGTGGGGGGAAACATTTTACCACTTTGGAAGGGTCTCTTTGGAAGGGTCGCAAACTATTCAGTTTAGAAAAAAATTGAAAAGTATTAGGAACCTCAATATCAGTTTTTATGACCTATCCATAGATATTATTTATTTTCTTTTTAGGGCTCCGTACTTCCGTATTCAAACCATGTAATTTGGACGAATGACTTAAGAGATATCTCGTGATGGAAAAAAAATACGAGCGCGGCGACGCAGCCGGGCTGTGGCCAATGACGGCAGTGAACACACATAGATTTTAAGCAATACAGCATAAATCCTTATCCAATTAAGTACCTTAAATACATTTTGCTTTTAATATAGATCAATATGGCCCTTTACAGCATGTAATTTAAATGAATATATTACAGATTAATAATAAATAAATAAATATGTTAGGACAATCCACACCACGCCATCTAGTCTCAAACTAAGCAGAGCTTGTGATATGAGTACTAGACAAACTGATATAAATACTTATATACATTTTTTTTTTTGTAAATACATACATAATAGGAAACATCCAGACTTCGGTACAAACGTATGTGTCATCACACAAAGTTTGTCCCGCCCGGGAATCGAACCCGAGACTCCGGCGTCGAAAGCGGATACACTACCGACCACGCCACCGAAGCAGTAATAGGTTATATCATAGGCTTTTTCATTAAAAATTCATTTTCATTCATTTAATTCAATCGACATTTTTTTCGAAATTCATAGTAGGTACCTTGGTTGGATAGGAATTAGAATAAAACAATAGAATTATAGCCAAAAAGCGATTTAAAGTAATGCAGGTATTTAAGTTCAAAAAAGAACTGAATAGGATAGGTATAAAGTCAAAATAAAATAAAATAAAATAACGTTTATTATCTTTGAAATTTTTAGAAAATTATTTAGATTCGTCAAAAGTTGGTGTGACTCTACCGAGGGTTCCAAAATGCAACGAGACTGAGAAGAGCCCTCAAGAAACTCAGTTCGGCTTTTTTCCAAAATATTTCATCTTAAATCTAATACAGAGTTATTTAGAAAGGAGCAATTCGTGTTACAACCAGGCAGCCTTGTCATCTAAGAAATCATTAATACTATAATAAGCTTTATGGCACAATTTACGTTTTATTATTTTTTTAAATTTATATCTGAAAGACGTCGTCGTTCAAACACAGGGAATGCCCAGAGAGCACGTTCAGCTAGAGACGAAGATTCGTCAAGGGAATGTGAGGCTCGGCTCAGCCAGCTTCGGGCTAGATATAGAGCTGAAGGAGTAAGAGAATCCTCAGTTGAGCGTGAGGCGCGCTGCAGCCAAGATCGGGAAAGTCATAGTGTTCGGAGAGCCAGAGAATCGTCTGCCGAGCTTGAGGCTCGCCTCAGCCAGGATAGGGGTAGGCATTGATTACAGAGAGCCAGAACTAATTCGTGGGTAAATAAATAAAATTCTGCCATGAATTACGATCCATCGATTCCTTACAAGGACGATCGATAGTATTAATTGATAGCATGTCAGTAGTGATTGAACATTGTTTGGCATTGAAATTCAAAGACGAATCTAATTCCACAATTCTAATACCACAGATAAAGACAATCATTCAACCAATGCAAAGCATACAAATATTTGCATTGAGATATTTGAATTTTAAGACTGACATGCTACATAGTCTACATTGCACCCGTGCGAAGCATGGGTGGGTCGCTAGTTAAGTATATAAAACTAAAACATATTTGATTGACTAATAAAAAAAATGGTTGATTCGTAACATTCGTTTTATTACAATAATCATCATAGGTACCCTAGCGCATTCTTACGATGGCGTCACTAGCACGGCGGGCAACACAGTCTCGACTCTATTAGCGCATGTTTAAGGTACAACTCTTCTCGTTCTGTGCAGCAGGTTTTATTATTATTAAATATTTATTATTATTAAATATTATTATTAAAATTTTGTAGGTTAATATAGAGTACGTAGTTTCGCTTTTGTATGGGAGTGATGTATCTGTTACGTAGTAACTATTTATTAATCTGTGGTATAACTTTGTTAGTTCAGGAGTTATAGAGGCGTTTATGGGTAACTACGGAACCCTATCTGATGCGTGGCTTGACAAGCACTTATCCCGTTTTTTAAAGTAAGTATTAGCATTGATTTTGATTTGATTTGATTTGAATAAACTTTAATGTACATCAATTAAAAAATCATTGGATACAACAGTTACAGAATGTGCAAAGGGCGGCTTTATCGCTGAAAGCGATATCTTACAGGCAACCTTAATTTGGACAGGTATTTAGAGAGACAAGCTTTAAGGTGGGTACTGATACAGGGAGAAATCGACTCGACTACCCATAAACCGTGGACATCACTAATATAGATTGATTCCCATCACTATTGGTGGTAATCTACACTCAATGGTTGATTTGAACGGTGAAAAGGCGATAGTTTGTAGTTCAAGTCTATGTTAATAAATAAATAAATAGTTTTGGACATTCTCACACAACGTCATCTAGCCCATATTAAGCTAATATAAGCTTGTGTTATGGGATGTAGACGACTGATAAACATACTTATATATTTGTAAATACATACATATTATGCATAGAAATTACCCAAACTCCGAAACAAACATTTGTGGACCGCACAAATAATTTGATTCGACCCGGAATTGAACCTGGGACCTAGGGACGGCAGTCGCAGACTCATACCACTGCGCCACCGAGGCAGTGAAAATGTAAGTTTCATTCCATCAATAAGTACCTATATCTTATTTTGCTGGTAGGTTTCTGACGTGTCTAATATCGATAGACTTATTCAACCAATGATATAACAGGAAATGTCAGTCGCCCCTACGTATATTGCCGGGCGCCCCGCTCGGAAGAATCCCCTGTGGCCGCCGACGGACAGCGTCAGCGGGGAGGGTACGCTCCCTCTCCCTCTCTGAAGCCGCCTTCGCGATCATAACCTGCTCGCGCAAAGGACACGGCTACGTTCTGCCTACTCCTATGTTCTGCGAGCCATGGTCTCCTTCGAGAGAATGGCTAGCCCTGCGTTATTGATATATACTTACCTTAGTTGTGATAGTTCAGTTTGTTTATGTTTCAGGTAAGTAGGTACTTAGCTTTCCACTGAAAACTAGCTTATTTCTATTTATTAGTTACACATATGGTTTCATGTGCCAAAATTCCGTCAGATCTATTCGTTTCGTATGCCCAATGTGATTGGTTGTAAACACAATAGCTTGTTAAACCTATACAGTGATTGGTCAAAAGCTCAACAGTGTCACACAACACACCAATCAGATAAGACTTTACAACGTTAATTTCTTTAAAAATGGAACACATTCTTGTCCTTGACAGAGTTTTAAATTAGAACCCGAAAATACTTTAACAAAAATAAAATCGATTGGAATAATTGATTTGGAAATTTATCGATAAAAATAAAAAAAAGAATCGACTTACTTTTACGACAACTTTCAGAAATATACCTAGTACGTCGACAGTGAACTTCATCTTGCTGTCTTGTTACACTGCACTACACTATTTTCTCACTTTACTGACTGAAATCAACACGAAACTTCATGAAATATTAGCCAAAAGGTTACGCGAACTATTCACTATGATCATCTTAAAACGACAGTGACAGAACCATCTATTTTTAAATCGATACTTACCATTTTTATTCCAAAATGTCTAGAAAATAATTAAATTTTTTAATCTAACATTTATGTTATTTCGAATGTATTCGGTTTCGTTAAAAAAATATAATAAGCACTACGTTTGGTTTTTGTGTGAGCGTGTGATCTGCGTAGACGCATCTCGAGGCCAGATGTAGCCGTTCTTAATATAGAAGCGAACGAAATCGTACTACAGATCGGATCACCCAGGGATTTCGTTTTATACTGATCCAGAATGGGTTAAAACGGATAAAAAAACGTACTAAAGTCTGTACTACGCGTGTGATAAACAGATGTGACACATTACGATATTAATTTAGCAACACTTGGGATTCTGTTTCTCATTCATACCATACAAGCAATCATAGCAGAGAATAAAACTCCCTACTTTGACAACATGCTTTGTTGGTTCCAAGTTATAAAGGGTGAGCTTTGCGGTGAGCCATGAAACGGTAATTTTCAACTTTGCCGGAGCCTCGTCCGTTGATCCACAGGTGCACCATTGGCAGGTGTTCCTCGGTCCCTTATTATGTGAGACCCATACAAGCAATAAGTGTGTTACTTACGTCTCTGCTTATCACGTTGGGGAAACAAAGTATGCTCATATAGATAAGCTTTATGTAAACCTAGAACTGATTGAACACTGCCTGATTTAATGCACTATTCATACATCCATATCCATACATCCATATCCATACAGATAATTTCAAATGAACGGCTTTTCTCTTAGCGTATTATGAAAACAATATACGATACTTGCATAGAAAAAACCTCGTTGCGAATGCAATCCCTCAGACACACTCCAAGCATAGCCCTTTCCATGGCTCGCTGTGCGATATGCAGTTTGTGGACCAGTTTCACTGTTAGTGTCCAGGTCTCGGCCCCGTAGGTCATGATGGTCATAGACTTACTTAACCTCTTTTGCGTTTAAATTACCTACCTACATACCGAAATAAGCATCCTACATGACTAAATATGTATTTATGGCGTGTATGGACTCGTTGAAGAAGCCTCTGCATTGCCCTGTTGCTAGTAAACCTAGACGAAATCCAGTTACCGTTAAGGGTGGAAAAGCACAAACAACTCACCTGGATACTTGGATGGACTTTGACGGGAACCGGCGGCGTAACCGTTGTGATGATTGATCGGCCAGCTATCACGAAAGTTCACCCAATTTGCACCTTCACCGAATCAGTAGATTGATCGTAGGTTTAGAACAGTCATTGAACTTTAACGAGTATAGTTTTGTTGAGAACAGCTTAAAATTATCACTTTAGAAACGGAGCTCAGACGTGTCTATTACGAAGATTCAAACCGGACGGAAGAAAAACAATTTGGCCAGGAAATCAAACTCAGGACTGGCTTGATGTCTGTACATGGCGTGTAAAATATTGTGTCAAAGTCCTGATCTTCTTTTTTTAAAAACTTGGCTCCATCGATGTTCATCGATGACTTCGCCAATGTCAAGCTTGATGTTTGAGTGCTTGATTTTTCCCGCACAGAAAACTAGTTACTCTGAACTAGTTCGCGGTGCGGTACAAGGAAACGTATAGTTCGGTAGGTATTGCAATTGAGCGTTTGGGCCTGGATTTTTGCCCAGCGCCAGAGGTAACCTAAAAGGCAATTTGATGAAAGAGATGGGACGAACAATGGGTTATTCAAATTGCTAACAGAAACGTATAATTTTTAAATGTCAGTTCAAATCAAATCAAAATCAAAATATCTTTATTCATGTAGGTCACAAAGTAACACTTATGAACGTCAAAAAAAGAAAATGCTTCTACATTTACATAAGAAAATGCTTCTACATTTACATTTACCGCCAGATTCGCAAGGCAATAGGTAGAGCCTGTGAGGAAAGAACCTGGCAAGAAAAACTCACGGCCACTCTTTTTATTCGCCAGTAAATACAATGATTCTGTTACAACAATAAAAAGAGGGCAAGGGCAGTAGGCAGTACGTGACCATGTGTGGACCAAGTGAACTTAAAAATTATGGATCTCTGTTATTCACAATAAAGTTAAATACTAGTTAAAGGTGCCACATAATCTCAAAGTACCCATACCTAACAATATCATAATAATAATAATTTAACAATAATAAGTGAGTTACAGCAATAAAACAACATTTCAAACAGAAGTAGCCCCTATGTAGCTCGAGTGATGAGCAAGCAGCTCATTGCCATTTCTCTGTATCGTTTAGATAATCCTTAAAGTATAATATGCCTTTTTAGGAGGTGTGTCTTAACAGCCACTTTGAATGTATTCAAAGGAAGGTTCATAATGTTTAGAGGAATTTTGTTATAAAATCGCTCACCAAATCCTGCAAAGGATATAGATATTTTTGCTCTCCAAGAGGTATCAAATTACATTAAGATCGTCATATTATTTTGTTTTGGAATGTTGTCACTTTTATATGCTGCATATGAACGATCAGATTTTAGTGCTGCCTTCGTGCAGATAGATATTATTGTACTCGTTCCTGGGTTCGATAAATTGGTCGATCTGTCCATTTATGCTTGTGACTGTACCTAATGGCGTGTAAAGTATTGTGTTCAAACCAGAAAAGGGAATCCCAGTCGTTTCGCTCCTATTTCTATGGACCAACATGATTGATTGGTTTGACGTTTTCGGACAATAACCAACAACAAAAACCTAAATTTATAGGATATATGGAACCAGAATGGTAAACTTACTGGTTTTTCACTCATTTGAAGGTAAAGTACGGCTTTTGCTAGTTTTGATCCTCCTCCCTCCCTCCTCTACCTATACATAATACGAGTATATCAAAAAATGTGTGTGTAATAATGTGTGTAATAATACTAAATTTCTCTATCTATCATTTACTTCAATCACTACATATTATAAAACAAAGACACCCATTCCGTATGTATGTTTAGATCTTTAAAACTATGCAACGGAATTTGATGCGATTTTCACCAATGTAAAGAGTAGTTCCTATAATAAAAACCTTTTACAAAATCCTACTAATATTATAAACGCGAAAGTTTGTGAGTATGTATGTATGGATGGATGGATGTTTGTTACTCTTTCACGTAAAAACTACTGAATGGATTTTAATGAAACTTTACTATAATATAGCTTATACATCAGAATAACACATAGGCTACAATTTATAAAGATACTAGTGGTCGCCCGCGACTTCGTCCGCGTGGTAATTTGGATGTTTTCCCGTTCCCGTCGCGCCACGTCATATTTTGAACAATTCACACAATCCTACTAATATTATAAACGCGAAAGTTTGTGAGTATGTAAGTATGTATGGATGGATGGCAGAACGTATTTCCAGTGGCGCCCGGCGGAAATTTAATGTCTAAAGAACTAAATGTCAAAAAATCAAAAAAGTTTCAAAAAAAAATTGAACTTCGTTCAAAAGTTCCTTCCATTTTTTCTTTCAAATCAACTGGTGGTTTCATTCCATCTTCTGTCTGTCTAGATGATAGATCTTCGAATATTTCTTTAGAATAGTCCATTCTTCTTTCGAGCAATGGCCTGTTTTGTGGAACGAAAAACCATACTGTTGGTTTTGGTAGTGTATTAGACTTTAATGTGACCACGCCTATGGGCACTGCTGCATTACTTTGTCCTTGTTGAAGGTAATCTATGGACAAAATCACTACATATTATAAAACAAAGTCGATTTCGATGCAGTATTTACCAATACAACAGTATCTAATGTCCATCCGTCCGTCCGTCCGTGAACTACTTTCAACTCGAGAACGGTAAGAGCTAGAAACTCAGTGTAAACGCCAAACGACTCAGCATGGTCAAAGACCTCTAAAATTAACTTGCCCTTTGACCTCTAATCTCAAGGTCAAGGTCAAAACGTGGTCATATCGAGAACGTTAATAGTTAGAGACTCAAGACCAGCTGCAATCAACTCAGCATGGTCAAAGACCTCTAAAGTGATGTTGAACTTCTTTTTTTAGATTTTATGAAAAAACTTTCGAAAGCTCTAAAATATATGGCAAATCATTGCCATATTTTTAACTTGTTGTGTATGTAATTCATCAAGCAGGCGAAGCAGCAGGCGTCCGGTAGTTAATCATAAACCGAAGTTCCTACCTTGTACCCGAGTTTCTATTTGTTGGTGTGTAACATCTGTCCTCGCTGTTGGCGTTTTAGTTTGATTTACAGGTTGGTTATGGATTTTGTATAGTGCCAGGTAGCAGCAATAGGCTTGCCCCCTATTAAGTGGGACCAACAAATACTTACACTGACAAAGTGTCGGTGTGTAATGCACCTTTGCCTACCGCTTCGTGGATACAGGCGTGATGCATGTCTGTCGTATCATTATACTTACCTAATCACGCCTGTTCATGTCCCGATTAAATGTTTTGGAGCTGCATTCGTACTTATAGTTTATATAATGTTTATGACATTTGAGTCGTTGCAAAACAAAATACAAGCAAATGTACATAGGTAGGTACATACATATTATAAGAGACAAACATCCAAACTCCTGTATGAACATTTGCGGTGCACAATAATTTGGCTCGGCTTCGGGATAGAACCGAGCGTCGACGTCAGTAGGTTTACACTATACACTTTATAATACATTATTATACCTACCACCGAGACTGTCAATAATATACCTAGTATAGTAATAATTTTTCTATAAAATAAGATTTTATAGTTTAACCAATAAAGCCATAAGTACCTGCGCCTACATATAGCTATAGTTTCTAGATTACTTAGGTACATTGAAAATAGAAGGAATTCAAACCTATATTCATTCAACATGAACGGTTTCAGAACTAACGAAGTTACGTCATATCTTTTATTGTTAATCTGTAAGCATGAATTTATTTATTCTTCCACTCTTAGATCAAAAATACTATAGATATTGGATTCAGTAGAAATACAACGCGGAACAGCTTTCTCGTGACTACGCCCAGGACCATCGACCTCCATGATCGGGGCCTGAGGACGATGGATTAGCAACCCACCGTCCTTACAGAAGCAGGCTAGAAGGGCTGCGTGATGTGGGGCTTCACCCCATGCACACCTTCACTCACCGACGCGGGATAAAACCCGACCCTAAGGATGCGGGGTAACACCAGACCACCACGCAGTGGCCACACAAGTGGCCAAGGTCCGCCGGGTGCCACTGGGAATTCTTTCAGTGTCTACCGGAGGCACTCGGCAATGGACGTAGGTGCGGCCGCAGCCATAAGCAGCTATCTCGAGCAACGACTCTCCTTAGCAATCCAGCGCGGGAATACTGCCTGTATTATGGAACTAGTTTTGCCAATTTATTGACCGAGCGACCGAAGCATCTACATTTCGAGACTGGACCATTTTGCTTTCGTCTGTCCGTGTTCCGGGTTAGCAGCCACAGTTTTTATCCGATCTTCACGAAACTTGGCACAAGTGTTTCTTGATTTAGTTTTATTAGTCTTACCTCGTCTTTTTTCCATTTGAGAAGACTTTTACTCCAATGACTTTGCATACCTACCTCCTTACTTCTTTCGCTTCCCTCAAATATTACGGGTACTTTTCAATTTCAGTATATGTCAAGAGTTATGAATCGACGATTCCAACTGGCGCTTTGCAATTTAACAATACACATACTATTCAAAACGAAACTCCATTTGCTCTAAATTATAAAAACCAATTGCAAAGTTACAGAAACACCAACACTTTTAACCCTAACTATACAGTAAATAACGACAAAAAAGATATTCAACTCAAACCAGTAACTACTAATAAAACAATAAATACGGATCATGATATTAACACAAATAACATTGAAAAAATACTGCCTATTGACACAAAAGTTCACGATATAGGAAATCAGATTGAATTAGATACAAATACTAAAAAAATTAAAGACAAAGTTCAAAAAAGACTCTTCAAGCTGCTCCCATTGCCGTCGTCTAAACGCAATAACAATTGGACAACAGACTATTTGGACGCAAGTGATAATTCACAACTGGAAAAAGCTGTAAATAGTGCTCCGGAGTCTGCAGAATTAACCAATAATATGCTTCAGAGAGAACCAACTAGAACTACTAAAAGTCCCAACGAAACCCCGTTGACGTCTTCTAAAGTAGAATATTTAGAACTTGCTTATGACAGTCAAGAAAGTGATTAAATTTGTTGATATGAATATGCATTTTATTATTGTTTCCGTTGAACGGGAGGTATTATGTAAGAATTGAACGTGTGGGTCAAATTGGTGAACTCAATATAAAAAATAATAATGATTTTAAAACCCGACCAAGTGCACGTTCCGGCGTTACCCATAAAAACCTCTATAACTCTTGAACTAACAGAGTCATACCATCCGTTATAGTTTTCCTTTAAAGTTCATTACATGGACTACCATCATGAATTTGTTCAAGTTCTTCACGCCAGCCGTTTAGATTTTAGAGGGCTGGACGCCCCGTTTTCGAAAAATATGCTCTTCAAAGCTAAATATCTCGCAAACAGATACATCAAAAAATCACTTTACAACCTCGCAATGAATTTAAAAGACCTATCTAATGATACGCCACACGATGGTGTAGCCGCGAGAAAAAATATCAACCCCACTTTACGTGTAGGGGAGGTACGCAAAAAGAATATTTTTCTAAATTTTATTTTAGCATTTTGTTGGCGTAGTAAATATACATATCCTTGCATAATTTCATCTTTCTAGCGATAACAGTGTGGGAGGAAGGCCGAGAACGGACGGACATGACGAAACTAAAAGGGTTCCGAGACTTTTACTACGGAACCCTTAAAACGCAGTAAGCCGCAAAATGCTGAATGGAGTCAGGCGTTACATGAGAGAATAGCTGTTCTCTTTGAGACAGTCTTGATAATGCCTCGTGGAGAGGTGAAACATATGTCGACGTTTGTAATGTCCTTTTTGTACGAAATTATGCTATTATATAAAATTTAACATCATATTTACCTTTGTTTTAGCCGCAAAATGCTCGCCTTCTTATGAGATGAACCAATAAATCCTCCCCCAAACTGTGTGGGGTACACAGTTTGGGCGAGTGTTCAGTCAGAGACTCATGCGTGATAATATGTCAGTAAGTAACATTAAATTGGTGCTAATTACAAGTATGATTAAAAAGCAATTCTTACTCAACAAAAGTATTTAAATTGTATCTAAATGTACGATCGGTGTAAACTTCTAACCAGTGTTTTAACTTAAATATTGTAATTATACATATATCTAAGTTAACTACTTTATTGTCCCAGCTTGACGCGGTATTTTTGTCTAATAATATTTTTTGTCGTAGTAGGTATCTACTGTTAAATATATATATCGTTTCATGTTATGTGGACGTGATATACAATATTTAATATTTAGCAAACAAACCATAAATATCGCCAGGATATTGTGCCAACTGTGCACTCGATCATAGAGTATTATTCATAGAGTTGGGACAAAAACTATCTTAGGGATGTACACGCGTTATATGTAGTCGATTCGATTTTTCCGTAACACTACTTACCTAGTTACGAGTTTACTATCGCCTATGGACTGCAGAGATCATAACATTGTATAAAATACATGTCAAAAATTGACACAGTAACCGACTTCAAATTACCGAAATGGGACCAAATAAATGTCGGAATGGGACCAAATTAAAATGGGATCACTTGGGAAGTAGTAGCATGTATTTAAAAAATAAATTTTCCAAATCGGTTCACCCAATCGAAACTTATGAGGTAACAAACATAAAAAAAACAGTCGAATTAAGAACCTTCTCCTTTTTTGGAAGTCGAAAATACCTATTCTGTATTATACACAACATCAGTACGTTAGCACATTAGAAATGAGGACAAACAAATAAAAAATATATTAAATATAACGTATGGTTAATGTAATTTTAATTAGACAACTTATAAAATTATCGTCGTCTCTCATTATAAAAGAAACAAGTGAAAGTAATTTAATAGTAGTCAAAAACTATTACTCGAAAGTTGAAATAAATTGATCTCAGTATATTTATTAGGTACTTGGTATTGGTCAAACTATACCGAATACCGTTAAACTATCTCGTGATAAATCCTACCCCAAAATCAATATCTCCGTCGCCGTCGGGGCACATTTTATTAAGTTGCTGCAAAATCACAGAAATCCCTACGAAACAAACAATTGAATTGAATCTGCTGTTACGTTATTTACACTTCAGTAGCCCACATCCTATTCGTTATTATAAGTTTAACACGCTTCTATAATGTGGAATCTAATAATATATATGACAATGATACATCGGCATTATGTATATGCTGAAAAGTTACATCTTTATGACGAACTTGACAATAAGGATAAAATCCTTACGAAAATTACTGAATGTATCAAAGTAGTAAGTGATTTGGAACTGAAATTTAATCCGACTACTGTTATAGATACTCAACATTTAGTAAATAGAACAAAAGCAAATGTTTTCGCTGATAAAGTGGCAAATAAACTCATGATTAATAATATTCCAACTATGATCGTTACAAATGGTGATATCAATCTTGATATAAATGCTTTGGTTGTTACTTATTTTGATACATGTGATGATGTTGATAAATTTATTTTTAGTGGTATCGATGCAGGCACAAAACATCTTATAGTAATATCAGAAACACCTAATACGAAATGTATTGAAAAACTACAAGATATAAGAAATTCTGTAGATAAATATGATATCACATTTAAACTTCTTGGTATTACTGAAAATAAAAATCAACTATTCACGTTCATTCCGAAACTAGATGAAAATACGTGTAAACAATTTGTTGACAACTATTATCTTGTAAATACTTGTGATGATGGCAACTTGTATAATGATGGATTACTTGAACTTAAGGAGCCTATAAATTTAAACAAGTGCCCTCTAAAAGTTGGTATGACAGCATTGCATCCTTTCTCGCAAATCGAAAATTATGAAGGCCTTAAGACATATGATCGAGTAAACATCACAGAAGGATCCGATGTGGAAGTATTAAAAGTTATTGCTAAACATTTTAATGCTACACTTGACTTCTACTACATTTATAGAAAAGAAGAGAATCCCAATGTCAATACCGAGTTTCTGGAGTATATTGTGAACGGAAGTCTAGATATGTGTGCAGGTGGCTTATATCGGATGTATGGCGATGTTGTTGAGTACTCAGGTTTATATGGACGACAGAATTTTCTTTGGATCTATGCAGTAAAACGAGAAGAAAGATCTTGGTTGAAGTTACTAGAAAACATGCGTGACATATATGTGTTCCTAATATTTTATATGAGTTATTCTGTCAGTTGGTATTTTATTTGTATGTTTGATAAAAATCCAGTGTCTTTCAATAATGCTTTGATGTATGGTTGGGGAGCTCTAGTTGGTGGCACTACGGTAAAAGACACAAAATCAATGAAACAGAAGATTTTAAATCTAGGATTCTTTTTTATGAGAATTTATCTTTCAGCGTACATAAGTATTCACTTATATTCATTCCTAACTATCAAAAACCCACCAGTGATAGTAAGCACTGATGATGATCTTATGAACTCAGGAAGAGTGGCTTATTTAGAGTCTACAACAAAATACTTCGTGGAAGATGAAATATTTCTTGATTTTGCAAACTCATCATCTGAATGTAAATCATTTAAAGATTGTATGGACAAAACATTATTAGAAAATGGTATGACAATAGCGTTGCAGGGAAATTTTTATCAATTTCAAGCTGACACAGCCGTCAATGATGAAGCAAGAATGGTTAGATTACCTGAACACATACTAACAGTGTATAATGAAATGGTTATAAGAAGAGATAGTCCTCTAGTAGATGATGTACAAGAGATCCTACAGACATTGTTCGAAGCTGGCATAACTGATGAATTGTACGCAAGGGCTATAGGTCTTCTTGTGATTGGTAAAGCTGATAGAGTTAACAGTAATATGCTAACGCATAGTTACAGTTGTCAGTCGGGCTGTAAGATAACAGTAAAACAATTTGCACTAATATTTTATGCCTGGATTGTAGGATGTATCATGGCTTTCTTTGTATTCATTCTGGAGGTATTTAAGAATAAAAAATAAAATATTAATGTTTATGATGATGCCATGAATTAATAATATATGTAGCTTGAAATTTAATTTGAAATCTGGTTTGTTCAAAACAAGATAATGTTATAATCATAGAGATAATTGAAGCAACTTTATAACTACCTAAATAAGTAGATGGGGATTTAAGAACTTTGAGAAGAAAATAAAAACAATACTACTTAAGTCCAGGAAGCTGGGTGAAGCCTGGCTTAAAGAACGATCCAAAGTAGCAACGCAGCCAGCATTCTGGGAACCTTTCCTGGTATACAACAAAAACTTGAGAAATTTCTGTAAATATTGTAAGAACTTAATGTTTTGTGTAATGTAAATAAAGATTTTGGTAATCTAATACGAGTATGTTATAATAATTACTAATACTTACATGATATTAAACATCAGTTGTATTTTTTGCTACCCATTTCTCGTCATAAGTGATTTCGCCGGCTCCACTTCCTTTGCCATCTGGAGTGCCCCCAAGGAGTACCTAGTTCAACTGATAAAGGCTAACTTCCCGAGCTCAGCTTTCATTCCCAGCGAGAATTATTTCTCCAAATCATCTATGCTGATATCATCGCCGAACTGGAAGGGTCTGAACTCTGAACATAAGTGAATCAAAGAAGTAAAAGAGGCTTACGCATATAGATTTATTTAAATAAAATTACATTTTACTGAGGTTCATATACAATTCGATAGAAAAAATAATGAAAGACAACATACAACCTAACATCCAAAAATAAAATATGCCAGCGAATTGTTTCACAGTAATACTACATCCAGCTTTGCAATTGTAACTGTTTTTGATCATGTTACTGTTAGCGTTAGCAGCTTTAGCTATTGCCAATAGACCAATTTCTTCTTCGTATAACCTCTCTGTAATGCCAGCTTCAACTAAAGTCTGTAAAACACGACTAAATTGATTTACAATTGGACTGTCTTTCCTTATCAGCATATTATTATAAACAGTCAAAATATTCTCAGCAGCTCTCAGAATACTTGCTTCACTGTGAACAGCTGTAGTTGATTGGAAATGGTAAAAATCTGCTTGTAAAACTATTGTCAGACCATCATATTTAATAACTTTCCCAACACAGTCCGTAAAGTTTAGACAATCACCTGATCTATTTGCAAAATCGTTATATTTATCGTCACGAACAAAAAATTTTAAACTCTTTATTAAAAATGATTGTTTTCCTGAGTCCATTATTTCATCGTTGGTATTCAACAATTGTGGCGGCTGTCTTATAGTTAGAAATGAATACATTTGAATGCTTATATAAGCACACAGATGAATACTTATAACCAAATAACCTACATTTAAAATGTTTTGTTTTATAGATCTTGGATTGTGCGCAAAATTTGCACCAATGAGTTTACCCCAAGCATACAAAAATATCTTTGTCAATGATACTGTATCACCATCGAACAGACAAATAATGTAGTAAATGATGGAATAGAAGACATAGAATGTCAAAAAAGCAAAGAAACCTTGGAGTTTTCTCATCAAATTCATCCAAGACCGTTCTTCTCGTTCGACATGATATATCCATACGATAGCTTGTCTTGCATACGTATCGGAATATGCTACTGTATTGCCATACACTCTGTAGAGACCACCTGCACATACATCTAGACTACCATTTAGCATAAGTTTAATAAATTCAGCATGTCTAATAATGTCTCTACCACTTCCCAAATAATATATGTCTATTGTAGCGTTATAAAATTTAGCAATCGCCTTCAATATTTTGATATCTACGCCCGTTGGTTCGTCAATTTCGTCAAATATTTGAAGTGATGCTTCATTCTCCATATTAGAGAAAGGATACAATGTCGACATTCCAATTTTAAGAGGACATTTTTTTAAATTTTTGAGTACTTTTCTCGGAAATATTTTTCTAGAATGTAAAGAGTTTTTAGAATATGTGTTTATATGTACAGGCTTATCGATATACTGCTGGCATGTATCTTGATCAATAGTCGGAATAAATGTATAAAACTTACACTGATCTTCATATTTATGATAAAACATAAATGTTATATCATTAGTGTCTATTGGATAGTTGATTTTTTGAAGTTTTTTGACACACTTTTCAGTAATCGGTGCCGATATAACAATAAGATTTCTAGTTTCTATATTTACATCTTTTAAATCGAAAGAATCTTCGCAGGTTTCAAAGCATGTAATAGTTAAACTATTATCGTATTTCTTATATTTTCCTTTTAACAAGTCCTTGCTGGAGAAGTTATTTGCCTTTGAAGATATTACTACCGAAATTTGATTTTGTATTATTTTTTTGACTATAGCTTCAGTAATTGTTATGCTTTTCATTTCATCTTTAATATTATTGGTATCTATTATAACGGTATGATAATTTATTTCTCTTACACTTACAGCTTTTATACATTCGAAATATTCAGAATCACTATGATTTTGAATATTGAGTAAGTATAAGTTTATATTGAGTAAGTTAAGTTTACTTTCGACACCAAATAAGAGTAACACAAAATAAAGTAAGAAGTACCAGAGCATTTTAATACTGTTTTTTTTTTATATTGTGTTGACCGATTGCTTTAAACTCCAAAACATTTCTGATTAAGTTGTTTCATGTCTATGGCGTTAATGGTCAATTTTCCGTTAATAACTATAGTATTTAAAACACTTATTGGACAAGACAATTTAAATAATATATATATAAATTAACGTCAGCAAATATGTATGTTGGATTAACTATGTTTTTAAGTTCGATTTTTGCTGAGCGCGTAGCTGGTGGCTTTTTAGGTTACCTCTGGCGCTCCGCAAAAGTCGGGTTCCCAGACACTCTCATACCGAACAACATTTCTTGTCCTGCACGTGGAGCTAGTTAGGAATAACTAGTTCTTCTGTGCGGGACTATCAACTAATCAAGCATTACCTTGACATTGGCGAAATCATCGACGAACATCGACGGAGCCACGATTTTAAAAAAAGAAGAACTATGTATTTTAAATGTATTTTTTTAACTATAGTAAGTATTTTTAGGTAACAAAGAGTTTGTTTTAAATATTCTGGGTAAATTCTTCTTGGGTTATCCTTACGAAGCGTCCCGGCTACACCCGGTAATTAATTAAAACCTTTATTACCTACTGACTGACTTTTAAAGTGTTAGGTACATTGAAACCTAACTGATAAACATTTTTTTTTTCATTTTCAATGAACATTATTGCGCCATTTAAAAAAGAGTTAATTCTATATTTATTTAAAACTAGTGGTCCCGGCAAACTTCGTACCGCCTGAAATTTTGCTTATGAACCTTCCCTGAACCTGCACGAATATTTTAAGACCCAAATTAGCCAAATCGGTCCAGCCGTTCACGCGTGATGTCGTGACCAAGGGGAATAGGGATTCATCTTTATATATAGAGATATAAAATCATCATAGCATTTTTAAGGTACGGGCAAACTCGTCCTTCACATGCGATGTATAACACCTATTATGATAACTGAACCAGATCGCCTATACAATTTGTATGGTAACGAACACACTGGTCAGTCACCACGCTGTCTTACGCGTCACCGCGTTAGATTCGTGTGTTCCCATGCTATCCCGTGTGTTCACGTTTAAGTATCATAGCGCGTAGATAACGTAAACGTCCGACGTCGTAAGACGTAGGACCAGTGTGTCGCTGTTTCCCGCGTCGCATGGCATACGTCGTATGTGAAGGACCAGTGTGTTTCAAGCTTTAGCCTTTCTCGATTCGTTTCCAATCTGTAGTTTCTGTGATTCACATATTCAAATAATTCATTTAGCAAACAGCTTTATGTATAATTCTGGTAGGTACATATACCTGCTTATAATATGTCTGTAGGTAGGTATATTTCAAAAACATTTAAGACGATACCGAAATGCACAGTCGGGGCAGTTGCTAGGTGTAACTTATAAAATGATATTATAGTTAAAAAAGCTTTTACCTTTTTATAAACGATTAAAAAACTCTGCAATTATTTACACCTCTAAGAGACCTTTTGTACAGTGATTCAACATTTAGATAAATATCTACATGACAATGGGCGTTTTCACACTGCACGATATCGTTCACAATATCGTGGCGATAATTTACATTCTTACCTTAAAGTTACTGCTGCTACTTACGATATCGTCACGATATTATAGACACCCTATTTCATTTTGGGGTTGATAATGTATCGGCTGTTTTTGTCACAACTACTAACTATTTATCATGATTCAGCTCGACTTAGCTCTCTTTAATAACATCTACTAATTCTCATTCAACGTGGGAACACAGCCAGCATTCTGGGAACCTTCCCAGTCGGCAATGACGCGAAGGATTTTTTAAACGATATTTTGTAACGTAAATATCTTTAGTCTACACATAGTATAGTTACATAAGGGTTATATCAACCCGAAGACACCGCTATCAGCTGGTCGACCAGAACCCGTTTCGATATGTGTCGACCGCCAAACGAGAAAAAAAAACCATCCAAATAAAAACATTATTACCGAATAAAATACTCTTGTTTGAACAACACTAGCTAAAATCAGCTGATACGGTCATCGACATCAAGCAGGTAGTACAAACAATGCGCGCCTGTGAAAAACCTCTCTCTCTCTCTCCTGGCAGGAACATTTAGTCTCTGTTCCACATCAAGGTCTGAACTTTTTTTTTCTTGTTTGGCGGTCGACATATCGAAAGTGGTTCTGGGCGACCAGCTGATGGGGGTGTCTTCAGGTTGATATAACCCTTATATAACACTCTGTATAATTATGTATATTGTAATTCTTATTGTAAATTACAGCCTTATTCTAATATACCAAGAGCCAGTGACTGCCAGACTTACGTCATATTCTAAAAGCTGAATCTTTCCAAGAACATGTCCCTTAATAGGTAAGAATGCTCAGTGAGTAATTTTTAAATAAAATACAATATAAACCTTGTAAATATTTATTAATTAATATATTTTTTGTTTTACAATATAAATCGTTAAAGCAATATTATCAGATCATTAAATAAATGCATTCGATAAAGAAAAATTAGAATAATACATGCTTATATTAGTTTTAAATTCCTTAATAGATAATTATTTAGGTTTCACACCATTTTTAAAGAAACATCGACGTCACATCGTTAGTAAAAAAAGTAAGTATGTACAATTTATATAAAATTTTCCCAATTGGCTACTTCTCGCGACTTTAAACTTGTTTTATTCCTGTATTTAAGGCACGTATCATCTTACTACATAAACTACGAAAAAACTAAAAAAAACACGTAAGTTATTCCACGCGGGAGGAGCCACGCGTAGAAGCTAGTATAAATATATAACGTACGTGAGAGCCGCGGCCGCTCTCTCTCTCTCGCCTTGGGCCGCGGAATATAAAAAAAAATAAGTAAAATATATTTCGAAAATAGGCTTGTCCCAAATTTCTAATTTTTTATTAATTCTGTTGTTTTGTCACAAAAATGTATTATTTTGATTTAAAACAATCATTTACATAGTTTATTTTGCAATTTAAAAAATGTATTTAAATTTGTAACGAAAACGCTCCAATCTGTCATGGCGCCTTGAGTGACGTCACAAGTTGGGAAACAAATCAAAATGTGTTTGACAGGTGTTTGACAATGTTATCGTTCCTCGGTTTTCCTTGATTAAAACGTAGTGATTATATTCTCTTTGGATTAAAATGAATCCGTCTTATTACAACTATTACAAGTACTGTGTAGTGCCTGAATGTAATAGTACGAGTATTAAAACTCCAAACAAATTGTTTATACATGTGTCGATTTTGGGCATATTACTGCTATGTGCCTTGGTAAATCCTGTATCTATGTCGATTTATATTGATATTTCGTTTGAGGAACTTTTACTGAGGAAATCTGTTGTAGGTATTTATAAGAAAAGAAAACGTACGAACAATTAAAATACACAATATCACAGACACAACTTGACACAAGAAGTCAGAGTTCATACATACTTACTCTGTGGTCAGAGTGCAAGCTGGGACGTCATATTTTCTAATTGGAGTTTGATGTCACGTGACTAAATAACTAATTTTTCCAAACTTATTTTCTAAAAATAATAGTAATCTTTATTTTGTATACCAATTTATATTACTTTTTGCTATCTATTCATTGGAAATAGTCATAAGAAACATATATCAATCCGATTTATTCTTAGCGGATACAAACCTATTATCCGAATGGAATGGTTTTAAATACAAATATAACAAATAAATGATACATATAAGAAAAGGAAGATAATATAAAAATTAAATGAGTATACGATATTTCTACACAACGCCATTTAATCTCGATCTCTCGAATCGCGGAGCTTTTACAATTTGGACTCGAATCAGCGACTGTTCCTTTCCAGGAGCAACGTTCTACTACATGACCAATACACAACAAGATTGGTTCCTTAACTGCTGGTAGATGGAGGACTAAAACTCACTCTAAACGCACTCTACGGTGGATTAAAGGACACAGCGGCTCTAGAGGCAATAACGCAGTAGACGAGCTCGCAAGAAGCGGCTCTAGCCAGAAGTCAATTGGCCGTGAGCCGGACATTACTGTCCCACGGAACACACCCTACACAACACACACTCTGGACAAGTCTAACGGACTGTCGGCAGGCGAGAGAGCCACTACCCGAACTCAACTGCCGACTGGCCAGGAGGCTTGTGACGTTGGAAAAAATCCCATCTTCGTCTTTTCACAGGTGTACTAACGGGGCATTGCCTCCTAAAAGCTACGCGTTAAAGCGCACACTGATAATACTAGGTATGCAATACATTCTGCTGTTGCAATAATTTAGCTGAGTTTGTCGATCCGGGTCGAACTCCTAAACGACTGGACCGATCTTTATGAATTCAGATATATGCACTCACGGTGATGGTCACTATGACCGTGCCAAATTTCAAAAAGATCGGTCCAGTCGTTTAGGAGGAGTTCGATCACGAACGAAATACACGTGTCGTCTAAGAAAGAGCTTCGTAAACTCCGCTCAATTAAGATCGCAAGTTTCGAGGTTAGGTAGTCGAGGTTAGTTGGGAGAACTTAGTCTCTAGTTGTTCAAGTCCAGCCCAAAAACTCTAGTTTTTGTGATTCATATTGTAAAATTATTTGAAAACAAGTTAGCTAATTTATTCCTTAAGAATAGATATTACTGATATATAATATAGCTCTTTTTCTTCTAACAAATATTTTGTTCCAAATCAGGAATTAAACCCGAGCGTACAGCTCAACACTATAGCGGTTATAATAATATCAAAATAGATTATACTTGATAAAAGATAGCTTGATCTCTGTGACAGCTGTCAGTGAAATCCCGAATATGAAGTACTGCATTTCTTAATAGCTCAAACAGTAGGTGGAGTTTGATTTTTGCTGAGTGCAAGGCTGGTGGTTTTTTAGGTTACCTCTGGCGCTCCGCAAAAATCGGGTTCCCAGATACTCACATACCGAACAACGTTTCTTTAAACTTTCGCGTTTTGTACACATTATAAACTTAAGACTAACGGGTCTTTTACGCGATTATTGAGATATATACATACCTCTTTATTACCCGACGTTTCGGCCATGTTACAAGAGCCGTGGTCACGGGTGGACTGGCTTCAGCTCAGCTGTGGTAGTTCATACATCGGACAGACCAAACGTACTATCGCTGAGAGGGTCAAAGAACACATCACAGCTGTAAAAAACCGCCAAATAAACAAGTCTGCGGTTGCCGAGCATTTGTTGGAATCGGGTCCCAACCATTGGATTGAACTCCACAAGCCACAAGTCCTATCCACTGACGGACACTATTACTCCATGATAGTGCGGGAAGCCGTCGAAATAAAAAAGTATCCCAACTTTAACCGGGAAGATGGATATCGACTATCTACGTCGTGGAATCCGGTGATCAGCAAATGTACTCGCCACCTCACCGAACGCCCGCGTGCTGATACTATCAGTGAGGTATGTCGTAGTGGCTCTCCGAACACAATAGTTAGTGACGACGAAGTGAGGGTAGTTGAACAAACCCGCACTTCACGAAGACGACGATGAGCTGAAGCCAGTCCACCCGTGACCACGGCTCTTGTAACAGGGTCGAAACGTCGGGTAATAAAGAGGTATGTATATATCTCAATAATCGCGTAAAAGACCCGATAGTCTTAAGTTTACAACGTTTCTTGTCCTGCACCTGGAGTTAGTTAGGAATAACTAGTTCTTCTGTGCGGGACTATCAACTAATCAAGCATTACCTTGACATTGGCGAATCATCGATCAATATCGATACAGAACTTTGGCCTTGGGTTTTTACGGAGCATGTTTGTTACCGTTTAGGTTACCGCTGTCGCTGGGCAAAAATCCAGGCCCAAACGCTCAATTGCAATACCGAACAACGTTTCCTTGTCCCGCACCGCGAACTAGTTCAGAGTTAGTTCTTCTGTGCGGGAAAAATCAAGCATTACCTTGACATTGGCGAAATCATCTATCTTTTACTTAGTAGTTCGTACTATTTTTACTTAAATCTTTAATACATTATGAGAGAACGGGATCGATGGCAAGCGGCCATTTTGTGACTTAAATCGAATATAATATTAGTGAGTATTAGGTATTGTGCTATTATTAACCGACTACAAAAAACGGAATTCTTTTTTTAATTGAAATCTGGTGGTTCCCGTCTGATCCCATTTCAATTTTTTTTTAACACAAAATCACTTCTTTATCAGGGAAAGACAGAGATGCTCATTACGCCCACATTTCGAAAGTTACTTTAGTCCTACCAAAGGTGGCAAGCCTATTGCCGTTTCAGGCATTGGTAAGTCCTCGACGTCCATGCCTTTACCGCCGCAGGGGTAAACAGAGGCATTAGACAGTAGTAGGTAAGAATAGGCGTCCAGATAGCGACATTAGGTTCACCACCTATTAAGCAGGACCAGGAAAATTACTGGCGAAAAGTGGACGCATAAAATACCTCTGAATACCCTTTCAGGAAAACTGAGGTGATTAGGTATGTTTGTCAGGGGAGATATAAGGGGATGATGGGAAAATACGGTATATATTATTGCAATATCGTTCCCTAAGTCTTTGGTATACACAATCGGTAAGTACTACTCGTGCGCGATAAGGTGAGACTTGCGCTCGAATCAATTTGAGGGTGCCTTTCGACCAGAGATGTGCTATGCAGCTATGCTGCTTGAGGTCCAATGAAAATGAATGTGCTATGACGATACTTTGTACTATATTTTTATACTATTGTACTGTGTAAACAAATGAATATGATTGGTGGATGTCAAACGCATTCATGGCAACGTCGCACATCTCTGGTCGAAAGTCACCCTTAAACATTATAAACAAAAGCTGCAAATACAAATAGGGCAGGTAAAGTCTCGAACTAGTAGTATCGTTTAAAATTTAAACTTTATTGTGTTTTGTAAAGATCACATTTAAAAAAAATATTTACAGATTAATTGCCCGACCCTGGATTCCGAGGTTTTACGTTTTAACTTCTAACGGAAGCTTGTTAAGATGTTTTTTGACCCTTTAAGAATAACATGCGCCGTTGACATAACAGCGCTCAGGTCTCAACTTATCACGCACGAGTTATAATTAGCATTCAATTACTAATTATTATCATCATCTCCTGAACGTAAAACACGACACGTCTCATCATTAATACGACCTAAAGATAAAGTACGTCCAGATATTTTTATAATCTCCTCGCGATTTCTCCTAACAAAATGTTTACGTACACCCTGTTCTGATTGTAATGTTACCCGTCTTGTTCTAACATGTTCGTCGGTACGACTACGAACACAAACAGACACGTCCGAATAAAAATCTGTGTCGACACTAATACGTAACTGTGGGGATGATGTTGCTGTAACATTAACTGTAACATAACCCCAGGACGTATTTAGAATGGTACTATAGAATGTAATTGCTGCGGTTCGCAATGCTAATTCGCCTCTGGCTGTTCTATACCATATAGAGACATGGGCGGATGCGTCTAAAGCTAATTGTATGGCGGCTATGTGTTTTGAGGTTATGCGAACGCCTGAATGTAATGGGATGGAATTTTGTGTGGATATAAGAGGGAGGGTGGAACGAAGTACTGGGGTCGGTGTGCTTGCTGTAGCGGCCCATATGTGGCCTAGAAGCTCGCCCTGTTGACAAAATACAAAATAATTTATACTATACAGTGTGTCCCAAGACCATTGTCACATGGAGGGAAAGTGCTTTAAATATTGTAGATAGACAAATTCACTGAAGGGAGACTTCATTTTATTTTTTTAACAATTTTTTGAACTGGGAATCGAAACGACCAAATGGTAAAAAAACGAAACATGCTATTTTACCTAACTGATCAAGAAACTTAGCATCTTAAAGAACGCCTATTTTTTTCGTATCCGTGTCCACGGAAGGTTTTTATAATAAGGAACTATTCCATTGCCCGCGTGTG
This sequence comes from Nudaria mundana, assembly GCA_963556515.1. Taxonomy (NCBI): domain Eukaryota; kingdom Metazoa; phylum Arthropoda; class Insecta; order Lepidoptera; family Erebidae; genus Nudaria; species Nudaria mundana. The sequence goes on along the minus strand of OY748305.1, from coordinate 3,190,266 downwards.
TCCGCTAGTAATAAAAAATCTCACCTGTCCCTTAAACAGCTGTATGTCCCTCATCCTGGCGCCCCCCACACTGAGCGCCAGGCCGCCCGCCGCCTCCACCGCCGGGGCCTCCTCCTCCCCCTGCGGGGAGTCCCCGCCGAACGCCTCGAGCCCCCGCGTCCATATACGTACGGTCAACGCGTCCAGACTACCTGGAATAATAAAGTGGCAATAATAGATCTATACCTATATAGAAATGGTGAATGTAATTTTTGTCCCCCCCCTTAGCTCTCGAGAACTGCTTATACTCCAATGATGGTTGACCCCTCTATGGATAGCCCTCGATCTGGAGGCAAGCCAAAAACTCGTAAATTTGACCTCCTAAGGGGTCAAAAGTTATAGGCTAAAACCTATGGCGTGGTGCGGCGCGAAGCACTGCGCAAGACACCGTACTAATCGTTATAATAAGGAACACATTGAAATGCACAGCCAAAAATGTACCCGCCCCCCCCCATTTACAACCACATTTTTTACAACAAATATTTATTTTCCTCGAAAATAAACTTTGCAATGAAATGAACTGAAATGATAAATCTTATCTTATCTTAATCTAATCTTATCATATGTTACCTCCCACAGCGTTAACAGCCCGTAGAGTGGTGGCACCTCTCTGCAGCATACCTTTGTTAGCTAACTGTACCGACTCCAGTATACCTCTCCAGCCCGCACCTTGCCATCCTGTCTCCCGGACTAGTACTGACGATGTACCTGGGAAACACATTTAAATGTAATACATATACACACAAAACCGCGTTTTAATCCCGGGGTAGAGGCACTAATCAAGTCTAGATTTCGACAGTCGTAAGTTGGTCCCACGTAATTTTATTTATTTATTTGGACAATCAGTAGTTATTACATTATCACTTATAAACTATAGAAACAACCATAATATTATGTTTAATGCACAACATTTTAAGGTGTCACATCATGCATCTTATAACAGAATAAAGAAAAACCTTAAGTAGCAATGTTTATACAGACATAATTAGTGTTGTAAATAAAAAAATAAAAAAAAACATTTAATAAATGAAAAGTAAAATTTTCAGTAATAGGAGGCAAGTCTATTGCCGACACCGTAAATCACACACTCATACAATATTGATCACAATATTGTATGTTTTGGGCTTGCTGTGTCTTGATCAGTTGTTAAAACATTCATCTTGGATAGGGAACAGTCACCTGATCAAGTCCGGTGCAAGACTATAATTTTTCAATTATTTTAAGTGTAATTCCGAGATGCCCAGGACTTTAATTGACTGTGCCATAGCGGCTGTCACGTAAGATTTTGTCGCCTTTCATCAACATTTCATCGCAAGGCAATCGATTTCATATTATTTTCTAAAATACAAATAACTGCTGCTTTATTAAATTCTTTAGCCATTTTAGACATAACCCATTATAAATGTGCCCGGTGACGGCAATAGGCTTACCTCCTATTACGTGGGACTAAAAATATTAGCTAATTGTGGGTGTGTAATGCACCTATGCCTACCCCTTCGGGGCCATAGGCGTGATATATGTATGTGTGTGTAATTCCTTATTCTATTCGCTGTCGTCTGTATTAGACATGGATGATTCGTTGGAAGAGGCGGAATCAGACGTATTTATGTCAGAACTATCTATTCTATCATAATGGTTGACAACTACGGTACCAAATGTTGACCTGTACCATGAAACACGCAACGACAGCTCTCGTCGACCAACTTACGTCATTACTGGGTACGAGTGATAAGAACAGAAATAACAATCGCTCGCAGTCGCGATGTAACTCAGTAACGGTCCGTTTGTTTACAAAAATTATCTCATTTCGGAGGCCTTACTTTATTTAGTTGTTGAGTCAAATTGTTTGAATAAGAGTGATGTTGATTTGAAAAAAAAAAAATGCAAACACACAATCACGCCTGTTTCTACGATTTCTTTCTTATATTTTTGCGTAGAATATTTGAGTAGTATAACACACACACATACCACGCGGGTAGGCAGAGGTGCATTACACACCCACAATTTGCCAGTATTTTTAGTCCCACGTAATAGGGGGCAAGCGTATTGCCGTCACCGGGCACACATATAATGAGTTATGTCCAAAATGGCCGAATGTATTTAATAAAAAGTAGCAGCTATATAGTAATTTTGAAAAAAAATTGAAACCCGTTTGCCTTGCGATGAAATGTTATTTAAAGGCAACAAAATCTTACGTGCCAGCCGTTATGGCACAGCCAGTTAAAGTCCTAGGCGTCTCGGACCATAGAATAACACTTACCAGAATGCGCCTGCGCATCCCAGCCTCTCAACACCGGCATCAACATAGAGGGTAGTCGGTTCATTTCCTCGTGTTCCTCCGCCAATGAAGTCAGACGTTGCCAGAAAACTCTGCGTAATTCATGTGGACCCCTTTCATATAACAAGCGGGCCACTCGGGCTAAGGCAGCCGGGACTATTGTACGACGCTGGACTACTAGGTCTAGTGTTAGTGCTCGTAGCTCTAAAAAGTAATGAAAAAATTAATATTGTATACTTAGATCAAAAATACTATAGATATTGGATTCAGTACAAATACAACGCGGAATCTTGGCACTCGAATACTAGATAGGTAATTATTACAAATACCATATATAAAATAAACAAGATTGTACATTGATGGTTGACACAGAAATAATTCGTAATAATGAATACAGGCACATCAATGTAAGTACAGCGCCGTTGTCGCATCCCTCGAGAGTCAGCAAGCGCAATAGGAACTTAGTACGGCGCGCGGTTGAAGCGCGCAGGTGTGCAATGTACAGTGCCGTTGTCGCATCCCTCGAGAGTCAGCAAGCGCAATAGGAACTTAGTACGGCGCGCGGTTGAAGCGCGCAGGTGTGCAATGTACAGCGCCGTTGTCGCATCCCTCGAGAGTCAGCAAGCGCAATAGGAACTTAGTACGGCGCGCGGTTGAAGCGCGCAGGTGTGCAATGTACAGCGCCGTTGTCGCATCCCTCGAGAGTCAGCAAGCGCAATAGGAACTTAGTACGGCGCGCGGTTGAAGCGCGCAGGTGTGCAATGTACAGCGCCGTTGTCGCATCCCTCGAGAGCCAGCAAGCGCAATAGGAACTTAGTACGGCGCGCGGTTGAAGCGCGCAGGTGTGCAATGTACAGCGCCGTTGTCGCATCCCTCGAGAGTCAGCAAGCGCAATAGGAACTTAGTACGGCGCGCGGTTGAAGCGCGCAGGTGTGCAATGTACAGCGCCGTTGTCGCATCCCTCGAGAGTCAGCAAGCGCAATAGGAACTTAGTACGGCGCGCGGTTGAAGCGCGCAGGTGTGCAATGTACAGCGCCGTTGTCGCATCCCTCGAGAGTCAGCAAGCGCAATAGGAACTTAGTACGGCGCGCGGTTGAAGCGCGCAGGTGTGCAATGTACAGTGCCGTTGTCGCATCCCTCGAGAGTCAGCAAGCGCAATAGGAACTTAGTACGGCGCGCGGTTGAAGCGCGCAGGTGTGCAATGTACAGCGCCGTTGTCGCATCCCTCGAGAGTCAGCAAGCGCAATAGGAACTTAGTACGGCGCGCGGTTGAAGCGCGCAGGTGTGCAATGTACAGCGCCGTTGTCGCATCCCTCGAGAGTCAGCAAGCGCAATAGGAACTTAGTACGGCGCGCGGTTGAAGCGCGCAGGTGTGCAATGTACAGCGCCGTTGTCGCATCCCTCGAGAGTCAGCAAGCGCAATAGGAACTTAGTACGGCGCGCGGTTGAAGCGCGCAGGTGTGCAATGTACAGCGCCGTTGTCGCATCCCTCGAGAGTCAGCAAGCGCAATAGGAACTTAGTACGGCGCGCGGTTGAAGCGCGCAGGTGTGCAATGTACAGCGCCGTTGTCGCATCCCTCGAGAGTCAGCAAGCGCAATAGGAACTTAGTACGGCGCGCGGTTGAAGCGCGCAGGTGTGCAATGTACAGTGCCGTTGTCGCATCCCTCGAGAGTCAGCAAGCGCAATAGGAACTTAGTACGGCGCGCGGTTGAAGCGCGCAGGTGTGCAATGTACAGCGCCGTTGTCGCATCCCTCGAGAGTCAGCAAGCGCAATAGGAACTTAGTACGGCGCGCGGTTGAAGCGCGCAGGTGTGCAATGTACAGCGCCGTTGTCGCATCCCTCGAGAGTCAGCAAGCGCAATAGGAACTTAGTACGGCGCGCGGTTGAAGCGCGCAGGTGTGCAATGTACAGCGCCGTTGTCGCATCCCTCGAGAGTCAGCAAGCGCAATAGGAACTTAGTACGGCGCGCGGTTGAAGCGCGCAGGTGTGCAATGTACAGCGCCGTTGTCGCATCCCTCGAGAGTCAGCAAGCGCAATAGGAACTTAGTACGGCGCGCGGTTGAAGCGCGCAGGTGTGCAATGTACAGCGCCGTTGTCGCGTCCCTCGAGAGTCAGCAAGCGCAATAGGAACTTAGTACGGCGCGCGGTTGAAGCGCGCAGGTGTGCAATGTACAGCGCCGTTGTCGCGTCCCTCGAGAGTCAGCAAGCGCAATAGGAACTTAGTACGGCGCGCGGTTGAAGCGCGCAGGTGTGCAATGTACAGCGCCGTTGTCGCATCCCTCGAGAGTCAGCAAGCGCAATAGGAACTTAGTACGGCGCGCGGTTGAAGCGCGCAGGTGTGCAATGTACAGCGCCGTTGTCGCATCCCTCGAGAGTCAGCAAGCGCAATAGGAACTTAGTACGGCGCGCGGTTGAAGCGCGCAGGTGTGCAATGTACAGCGCCGTTGTCGCATCCCTCGAGAGTCAGCAAGCGCAATAGGAACTTAGTACGGCGCGCGGTTGAAGCGCGCAGGTGTGCAATGTACAGTGCCGTTGTCGCATCCCTCGAGAGTCAGCAAGCGCAATAGGAACTTAGTACGGCGCGCGGTTGAAGCGCGCAGGTGTGCAATGTACAGCGCCGTTGTCGCATCCCTCGAGAGTCAGCAAGCGCAATAGGAACTTAGTACGGCGCGCGGTTGAAGCGCGCAGGTGTGCAATGTACAGCGCCGTTGTCGCGTCCCTCGAGAGTCAGCAAGCGCAATAGGAACTTAGTACGGCGCGCGGTTGAAGCGCGCAGGTGTGCAATGTACAGCGCCGTTGTCGCGTCCCTCGAGAGTCAGCAAGCGCAATAGGAACTTAGTACGGCGCGCGGTTGAAGCGCGCAGGTGTGCAATGTACAGCGCCGTTGTCGCATCCCTCGAGAGTCAGCAAGCGCAATAGGAACTTAGTACGGCGCGCGGTTGAAGCGCGCAGGTGTGCAATGTACAGCGCCGTTGTCGCATCCCTCGAGACTCAGCAAGCGCAATAGGAACTTAGTACGGCGCGCGGTTGAAGCGCGCAGGTGTGCAATGTACAGCGCCGTTGTCGCATCCCTCGAGAGTCAGCAAGCGCAATAGGAACTTAGTACGGCGCGCGGTTGAAGCGCGCAGGTGTGCAATGTACAGCGCCGTTGTCGCATCCCTCGAGAGTCAGCAAGCGCAATAGGAACTTAGTACGGCGCGCGGTTGAAGCGCGCAGGTGTGCAATGTACAGCGCCGTTGTCGCATCCCTCGAGAGTCAGCAAGCGCAATAGGAACTTAGTACGGCGCGCGGTTGAAGCGCGCAGGTGTGCAATGTACAGCGCCGTTGTCGCATCCCTCGAGAGTCAGCAAGCGCAATAGGAACTTAGTACGGCGCGCGGTTGAAGCGCGCAGGTGTGCAATGTACAGCGCCGTTGTCGCATCCCTCGAGAGTCAGCAAGCGCAATAGGAACTTAGTACGGCGCGCGGTTGAAGCGCGCAGGTGTGCAATGTACAGCGCCGTTGTCGCATCCCTCGAGAGTCAGCAAGCGCAATAGGAACTTAGTACGGCGCGCGGTTGAAGCGCGCAGGTGTGCAATGTACAGCGCCGTTGTCGCATCCCTCGAGAGTCAGCAAGCGCAATAGGAACTTAGTACGGCGCGCGGTTGAAGCGTGCAGGTGTGCAATGTACAGCGCCGTTGTCGCATCCCTCGAGAGTCAGCAAGCGCAATAGGAACTTAGTACGGCGCGCGGTTGAAGCGCGCAGGTGTGCAATGTACAGCGCCGTTGTCGCATCCCTCGAGAGTCAGCAAGCGCAATAGGAACTTAGTACGGCGCGCGGTTGAAGCGCGCAGGTGTGCAATGTACAGCGCCGTTGTCGCATCCCTCGAGAGTCAGCAAGCGCAATAGGAACTTAGTACGGCGCGCGGTTGAAGCGCGCAGGTGTGCAATGTACAGTGCCGTTGTCGCATCCCTCGAGAGTCAGCAAGCGCAATAGGAACTTAGTACGGCGCGCGGTTGAAGCGCGCAGGTGTGCAATGTACAGCGCCGTTGTCGCATCCCTCGAGAGTCAGCAAGCGCAATAGGAACTTAGTACGGCGCGCGGTTGAAGCGCGCAGGTGTGCAATGTACAGCGCCGTTGTCGCATCCCTCGAGAGTCAGCAAGCGCAATAGGAACTTAGTACGGCGCGCGGTTGAAGCGCGCAGGTGTGCAATGTACAGCGCCGTTGTCGCATCCTTCGAAAGTGAGCAAGCGCAATAGGAACTTAGTACGGCGCGCGGTTGAAGCGCGCAGGTGTGCAATGTACAGCGCCGTTGTCGCATCCCTCGAGAGTCAGCAAGCGCAATAGGAACTTAGTACGGCGCGCGGTTGAAGCGCGCAGGTGTGCAATGTACAGCGCCGTTGTCGCATCCCTCGAGAGTCAGCAAGCGCAATAGGAACTTAGTACGGCGCGCGGTTGAAGCGCGCAGGTGTGCAATGTACAGCGCCGTTGTCGCATCCTTCGAAAGTGAGCAAGCGCAATAGGAACTTAGTACGGCGCGCGGTTGAAGCGCGCAGGTGTGCAATGTACAGCGCCGTTGTCGCATCCCTCGAGAGTCAGCAAGCGCAATAGGAACTTAGTACGGCGCGCGGTTGAAGCGCGCAGGTGTGCAATGTACAGCGCCGTTGTCGCATCCCTCGAGAGTCAGCAAGCGCAATAGGAACTTAGTACGGCGCGCGGTTGAAGCGCGCAGGTGTGCAATGTACAGCGCCGTTGTCGCATCCCTCGAGAGTCAGCAAGCGCAATAGGAACTTAGTACGGCGCGCGGTTGAAGCGCGCAGGTGTGCAATGTACAGCGCCGTTGTCGCATCCTTCGAAAGTGAGCAAGCGCAATAGGAACTTAGTACGGCGCGCGGTTGAAGCGCGCAGGTGTGCAATGTACAGCGCCGTTGTCGCATCCCTCGAGAGTCAGCAAGCGCAATAGGAACTTAGTACGGCGCGCGGTTGAAGCGCGCAGGTGTGCAATGTACAGCGCCGTTGTCGCATCCCTCGAGAGTCAGCAAGCGCAATAGGAACTTAGTACGGCGCGCGGTTGAAGCGCGCAGGTGTGCAATGTACAGCGCCGTTGTCGCATCCCTCGAGAGTCAGCAAGCGCAATAGGAACTTAGTACGGCGCGCGGTTGAAGCGCGCAGGTGTGCAATGTACAGCGCCGTTGTCGCATCCCTCGAGAGTCAGCAAGCGCAATAGGAACTTAGTACGGCGCGCGGTTGAAGCGCGCAGGTGTGCAATGTACAGCGCCGTTGTCGCATCCCTCGAGAGTCAGCAAGCGCAATAGGAACTTAGTACGGCGCGCGGTTGAAGCGCGCAGGTGTGCAATGTACAGCGCCGTTGTCGCATCCCTCGAGAGTCAGCAAGCGCAATAGGAACTTAGTACGGCGCGCGGTTGAAGCGCGCAGGTGTGCAATGTACAGCGCCGTTGTCGCATCCCTCGAGAGTCAGCAAGCGCAATAGGAACTTAGTACGGCGCGCGGTTGAAGCGCGCAGGTGTGCAATGTACAGCGCCGTTGTCGCATCCCTCGAGAGTCAGCAAGCGCAATAGGAACTTAGTACGGCGCGCGGTTGAAGCGCGCAGGTGTGCAATGTACAGCGCCGTTGTCGCATCCCTCGAGAGTCAGCAAGCGCAATAGGAACTTAGTACGGCGCGCGGTTGAAGCGCGCAGGTGTGCAATGTACAGCGCCGTTGTCGCATCCCTCGAGAGTCAGCAAGCGCAATAGGAACTTAGTACGGCGCGCGGTTGAAGCGCGCAGGTGTGCAATGTACAGCGCCGTTGTCGCATCCCTCGAGAGTCAGCAAGCGCAATAGGAACTTAGTACGGCGCGCGGTTGAAGCGCGCAGGTGTGCAATGTACAGCGCCGTTGTCGCATCCCTCGAGAGTCAGCAAGCGCAATAGGAACTTAGTACGGCGCGCGGTTGAAGCGCGCAGGTGTGCAATGTACAGCGCCGTTGTCGCATCCCTCGAGAGTCAGCAAGCGCAATAGGAACTTAGTACGGCGCGCGGTTGAAGCGCGCAGGTGTGCAATGTACAGCGCCGTTGTCGCATCCCTCGAGAGTCAGCAAGCGCAATAGGAACTTAGTACGGCGCGCGGTTGAAGCGCGCAGGTGTGCAATGTACAGCGCCGTTGTCGCATCCCTCGAGAGTCAGCAAGCGCAATAGGAACTTAGTACGGCGCGCGGTTGAAGCGCGCAGGTGTGCAATGTACAGCGCCGTTGTCGCATCCCTCGAGAGTCAGCAAGCGCAATAGGAACTTAGTACGGCGCGCGGTTGAAGCGCGCAGGTGTGCAATGTACAGTGCCGTTGTCGCATCCCTCGAGAGTCAGCAAGCGCAATAGGAACTTAGTACGGCGCGCGGTTGAAGCGCGCAGGTGTGCAATGTACAGTGCCGTTGTCGCATCCCTCGAGAGTCAGCAAGCGCAATAGGAACTTAGTACGGCGCGCGGTTGAAGCGCGCAGGTGTTCAATGACCGAGGTGAAGTGGTGCCGTTTTTAAAGCACTGATCGGTAATCCAGGGTATTTTTGATCTAAGATTGTATGAGTATAATTTGCTTAGCAATTAAGTTTACTAACTTTTTCTCAAATAATTTTCCAATAAACACGTCAAACATTGACACAGACGACTTCAAATTACCAGAATGGGACCAAATTGAAACTGGACCATTTGGTAAGCAATGGCTCAAAAAAGTACAAAATCGGTTAAACCAATCGAAAGATATTAGGTAACAGACATAAAATACACATGCAGTCGAATTGACAACATCTTTCTTTTCTGGAATCAGTTAAATCAATATTGTTGGGCTGGAATTTTTGTGTTTTCAATGTATATTATGTATGTATTTAGAAATATATGTATAAGTACGTTTATCAGTTGTCTAGATCCCATAGCACAAGTTTATATTAGCTTAATTTGGGCTAGATGACGTGTGAGAATGTCCAATCATATTTCTATATTCACACAGTGTAATTCACAACAAAATAATACACAAAATGTATGTGTGATTTATGTATGTATGTACACTGACTGACAAGCGACTTTTCCCTTCTACCAACTGACTACTAACCGCTATGGTAGGTATTGCGTAATGTTATGCACAACCTACAATAGAGGTTAGTTCCTCAACTGCTAATAGATGGCGCTCCGATGTACGACGTAAGTCGCACACTCACACAATACTCATCGCTATATTAGGGATCTTAGTCTAGTGGTGTCATATCAGTTGGTAGAACGTTCTTCCTGCAAATGGAACAGTTGTTGGTTCAAGGCCTATAATATTTAAAACTAGTACGGTGTCTTGCGGGGTGCTTCGCGCCGCACCACTCCATAGGTTTTGGCCTATAACTTTAGACCCCTTAGGGCTAGGTCAAATTTTCGATATTTTGTCTTGCCTCCAGATCGAGGGCTATCCATAGAGGGGTTAACCATCATTGGAGCATAAGCAGTTCTCGAGAAAGCAATGGTAAGTAAAATATTTAAAAAAAAAAAAAAAAAAAACACTAAACTTATTTTAAATTTCTTAATAGCACTATTTTTCGCAGGATTAAAAAGACAACAAAACGTCGACAATTGTTTCGCCTCTAAACGAAGCATTATCAAGACTGTCTCAGAGAGAACAGCCCTCCGTTCACACAGTTCTCGAGAGCTAAGGGGACATTCCCCATTTCTAAATATAGATTATAAAATCATAAAAAATAGCAACCGCAAAAGCTATACCTTTTCGTAGAAAGTTATGAGATAACAAACAAAGAAAAAATACAAAATACAGTCCAATATTGAGACTCCTCCATTTTTTGAAATCAGTTAAAAATTATTTGACAAAAAGTTACTTTTTTTTTTATGGAAAGCTTACAACCTAAACGTTGACGATTAGTAAAAAATAACTGATCAATGATGCCTCCCACAAAACAAGCTTCCACATGTAGCAATGAATTTCCACTTTACAGTTGCATAAGAACAAACACACAACATCAAATAAATAACACATACAAATCAATACACCATACCCAAAACAACAACAACAATAAATCGAACACATATGTAACGGTCAGGATGAATGATGCCTGTTACAATGCAATAATCTATAATAACCTTTATTTGTATCAAAAAAGCAGAATTCACTAAATAAATGTTTGACAAACAATACTGTGAATATACATTTACAATCAGTGAAGATACTGGTCTCCAAACTAGGCCAAAGACTGTATCTTGGAAAACAGTGCTCTTATTTAAATTTGTACTTTTAGGGCACAGTACTTTACAATTTAATTAAATTTTGTTCAGAAATATAAGCTATTAGACCTTAACTTATAACTAACACTAGCTAAAAACTTCAAGAACTTATCATATACAATTAGAATGAAAAAGAAAAAGTTTTTAATAGGTAATTTGTTTATATTAAGTATGAATAGAATGTTTACCATTTAGAGTGTATATATATACAACGTGTTTCATATTAGTGTGGTCATATTTGACCCTCGTTACACATGCGCGTTGAGTTAACTATACGCAAGGACAAAATTGCAAATACAAGTTTAGTTAAAACTTTTAAGGTGTCATGTAAATTTAATTGATTTGTTCATTTAATCGATATTTTATAAACCCAACACTACCTAGGGTCAAATTTATTCGTAAGGTTCAGTCCCCTTCGATGAATCGTAAACAACTCTTATTTCATATGCTCCTGGTACAGAATACTATTTTGCAGTAATGTTAGGTTGTGGACTTTAAACAACAAAAACTTACCGATTTCATTGTGCATGTCATCCTGGTAGATAGGTAGGTACTGTGTTCCACAATAAACATAACTAACTCACTAATATCACGATACTTAGATAAACATTATTGAATTTAATAAAAAATACACTTCCTACCTAAGATACTAATAAACACTAAACTAAAAAGTAGGTACTAAAGTAAGGGCTCGAAATGTTCGCCGCCTTGATCAATGCACAGTTGGGTCCGTCGCATCATGCTGGCAGTTACAACAATCCCAGCGCGGCGAGTACTTGTTCTGGGATTGGATTGAAAATGCTCGAGAATACTTCTTGCTCTAGTGGTACAACAGATGGTCTGCCTTCTGAGCGGGAACCACGGAAAGAACCAGTGTCATGTAAACGGTTCACCATTTTTCGGAAGCACTCCACAGATGGTAACCGCAGCCGTTCACCTTCGAGTCTATTGTCCACAAATATTTCTCGATAAAGGCGACGAGCTTCACGCAGACTGCCATCGGCTGCCCCGACGCAAAGTATCATTTCATAATATTCACTATTACTTAAATACGCCATGATCGATTAACACAGATTACTACGTACGCCTAATATCAAAGTTCCCGCCGTGTGGTGGCCGGCAGAATAGAATAGCCCCAACCCATATCCTCCCGTGGATGTCGTACGAGGCGACTAAGGGAGTGTGTGGAAAGTACTGACCCCGTGTAACTTTTCCACACACAAAAGCGGATGTCCCACCTAACCTAACCTAATCAACTAATCCTAAACAACGACCTCTGTCCTTGCACCAACACAATCTCGCAAACCTTTAACCTAACCAAGCAACTCCTTCCTACTCATCATGACCCCACGAACTTCCCACCAACATAATCTCGCAAACCCTCAACCACCTTATTTACAATTGCCCCAGATACACTTAACTCACTCCTCCACCACATCAACTTTATCGTAAATCAACTAAAACACTCTAACGGCACATAACATCTAAACACTTCACTAACTAAACAATCAACTTGCAAACGGTTCCAGGAGAAGGCGTATACCATAAGCGCCACTCCTGAAACTAAAACCCAATTGACAAGTTTACTTGCAACTGAAAAGAAATTAGATAGTTGTAAGTGTTGCCCAAGTCCAATGTCTTATTTCCTTGAATTACGTCGTAATTTTGGTAAAAATCTAATAAAAGTACCTAGTATAAAATAATTTAAGAGATAAATAATAACATAATTATTATTTACCATAAACACAGGATATTTCCCTAAGACCTATGAAATAAAATAAAATTGTTGAATGCCAGCGCGGCGTCGCATGTATGCATGTATGCATAGTATGCATGTAAATACATTTCGAACCCATTTAAAAAAAACCGCTTCAAGATCCGTTGCGTAGTTTTCAAGAACTAAACATACATTAGAACAGATAGACGGAAAAAGCGACTTTCTTTATCCATGTAATCTAAGATTAGTAATTTATTACCAATTGCTAAAATGAACAAATATCCAGCATAAAAAAAGCTAATAAAGTCCCCGTTTATGAAGAACATTGCGTTAACTGGCAACACCGGAATAATATGGTTTTTGCGGTAAAATTTACGTGTTGTGACGTGTACGTCTTTGATATATGCCGACATCGCTATTGATACCTAGTTTCTTCAAAGCGGCTCCAATCAAAAAAGTGGGCGGTTCTCTTTGTAATTTTTAGGGGTCCTTAAGATACATATTAGTGAAACTGACACCAACACCTACTTTTTCTGATATCCTCGTTCAACCATACAGGTTGCCACTTTTAGCGATAATGTTTTATGAACTTTTATGCATCACATTATCATGACGAATCGAGAACCTAAGTACCTACTCTTTTTTAAAGTCGGTCAAAAATAACCAAACACCTTGCAGATCATTTACTTCATGGTAAATGAGTCGAAAGAGAGTTCACGATATGGTAGTGCAGTGACTGGCATCCACGATCTCTCTATCCCGAAACTGAATACCTACATACTACTATACCCACCATCGTTCTCAACAGCTACATAAACTTCTACACAAACAGCAGTTGTATTTTAAATATCTGTGCGGAACCAATTTATAAAAAGTGTAAATTTAAGGAAGACAAGAACATAAATGTTTCTTCTCTTTTCTTCGACAGCAAATGCGTTGCTCCTGGTATTTGAGTAGGTTGACAACAAATTACGTGTGAGTTGTGACATTCACGACAATCACGTGATACATAAATTCATAGAAAAACTTCAAAAATAACTTTGAGTAGGCACTCTTTATTTTGACCCCAAGTTGTGATTCCGAAACTATTTTGTATGATAACTATTGATAAAGTAACTTTATCTGTTGGTTAAAATTTTGAGTAACAACGAGACTGTCCGAATCTATTTCACTGTTTGGCAAACCTACTTGAGGTCAAATCTAGAGTTCATTCTAATCATATGTTTATTTTGTAGTGCAGTCTTAGGGCTTCATTTCAATGAGCTATCGATAAAAAGGAAAATTTATCGACTACGTCATTATAAGTCAATATTTTATTAAATTAATTAAAGACCCCGCGCAATATATTATTTGGGCCCTACCCAATGCAACCTTGAGATATGACCACACTAATATGAAACACGTTGTATATATATACACATATATACACACATATCTATCTATATATTACAAATGGGGAATGTAATTTTTGTCCCCCCCTTAGCTCTCGAGAACTGCTTATGCTACAATGATGGTTGACCCCTCTATGGATAGCCCTCGATCTGGAGGCAAGCCAAAAAATCGAAAATTTGACCTAGGCGTGGTGCGGCGCGAAGCACCATACTAGTTATAATAGGTTATGGGAATGAACTTTTGAATCTTGACTATCATAAATACCTACCTAAAGGAGCCCGTTCATCTAAAGCCAACTCAGTCAGCTTATCAAGTCGTTTAAACGTCAAAGCTTGAACTGGGACCAAAGTGAGGGCTTCTATAGCAGCTATGGGAACATCACTGGACCCATTGGTACCCTTCAGGGCGTATTGTAGGAGTAAATCAGCTGTGTCTTCGCGTCGGAGGTTGCCGAGGGCTTGGATACGTAGTTTACGACAATCGTCCTCCTGTCGAAAAGTTAATGCAAATATAAAAATAGCTGATGCCCATGTGGAATAGGGTTCCAGTTTCCACTAATTACTGGAAAACATTCCCTAAATAAAAAAAAGCCATGTTACTATATATATATATATCAGCTATCTGCCAGCTTTTGCCAGTTAAAGTCCGGATAAAAAAGTCAGGAAGTACATATCACTACAATACTGTCGATTGTTGGCACTTGGTGGAATTTGCTACACATATTTGGACAAAAACACGACTTCTACTTTCCACTTGATTTTATTTTACTTATCTGACCTGTTTCGCCTCACGGCATCATCAGATATACATAATCATTATGAAATGGCTCACTTGACACAATGACTCCACCAACTGCCGACAATCGAAAACATAAATTGTATCATCAAAGATCTTAATTAAACCATTTCATATTACACTAAGGAAAGTGCGTCCTGAGAAGCCGATGCGATGTCTGGTACTTCATCATATCCTCTTAAAGAACCGGTTCTAGTTAGGAGATCAGATACATCTACAACCTACCTTACAGCGAGCGACAGACTTGGCCAGCGTGTCTCTCACAGTCTGCGCAAGCGCACTCCCCCCCGACAGATGTCGCGAGGCGGCCGCGGACGCTGACAGTAGCGCACTCTCCGCTATAGCAGTGGTACGGGCCTCTTCGCCTAGACGTAGGATGTCTAGGATTAGGGCGTCCTGGAATTAGGAGAACGAGTTTTTTAGCAGCGCATTTGACTGCTGGGTATAGGCAACTCCCAAGAAGGGGGGAAATTCAGCCTACATATACCACGGTGTTTGGACAGGTTAGTAGTGCAGTGTTTCGTTTTCCTTATCCAAACATAGAGTTTCTTTATAGTATCCTAGGAGTATTATAATGCCAAGTTATGCGCAAATGGATACATTACTTTATCTAATCTCATACGTTTAGGCATTTTGAGAAGCACAAACTTGAAGAGGTTATCGACAATATGGTGGCAAACACAAGGCGGTATGGTCGACAGACTTTAGCCTGTTATTGCTAGTAGACTGTACTATAATTATTAAAAAGTTACTTTGTGATTAATTTTTTTTGGAAAAAATCTCCTAGAAAATCTGTATCATAAAATAACTTTTTAATTTTTTATAGTACGGTGTCATAATCATAGACTTTTATGTGAAATTTCGAAATTAACAGTCAGATCGACTTACCTCAGGTTCCAAAGACAATGCAAAAGCTACTAGGTACTCAATAGCGAGACTTAGTACGGGGTCATTGCCCGCCATGTGAGTGACGTCACTAACTGCTGTGTACGCGGCGCGGGTGCCGGCCAATCCGAGCACACGGCAAAGTACAGACCTGGAATGTTGAAAAAACACATCGAATATTGACACAAAAACCGACTTCTAATTACTGGAATGGGACCAAATAATTGTCGGTATGGGACCAAATAATTGTCGGTATGGGACCAAATAATTGTCGGTATGGGTCCAAATTGAAATGGGACCTCAGTAGTAGCTATCAATTGCTTCGGTAAACTGCTTCGGCGG
Source organism: Nudaria mundana (assembly GCA_963556515.1). Classification (NCBI taxonomy): domain Eukaryota; kingdom Metazoa; phylum Arthropoda; class Insecta; order Lepidoptera; family Erebidae; genus Nudaria; species Nudaria mundana. Next base: position 3,174,572 of record OY748305.1, on the reverse strand, counting down.
CATGGTCGATAGTGCATCGGCTTTCGACTCCGGAGACTCGTGTTCGATTCCCGGGTCGAATCGGAATTTGTGTGTTCCACAAATGTTTGTTTCGGAGTTTGGGTGTTAATATATATAATATGTTTATCAGTTATCTAGATCCCATAGCACAAGCTTAGTTTGGGCTAGATGACATTTGTGTGAGAATTCCCAAAAATATTTAAAAAAAAAAATTAAAATCGATTTACCCAGTGGAAAGACATGAGGTAAAAAATATTAAAAAAAAACAAGTATTAAAAAACTCCTATTTTTTTTAAGTCGGATAAATACAGATACTGATAAAGTTTATCTAGTATATACCTTTATAGAAAACGGATACACGGTGGACAGGGTAGTTTATTTACCAGTATCTCGCGGTTACCTGTGTTTACCGAGCGTGACATTTTGTGAATTCCATGTAACACGCCGATTAATCATATTTAAATGAAAATTCGACTGTGCTTTATGTTGCTGATGACACTTAGTTAAATCAAATTGAATGACACTAATCATTCAATTTGATTTAACAAACCTATAATTCAGAATATTGAGTACCTCCTCCTTTTTTGAAGTGGGTTAAACGGTAGATCTGAGGCTTTGTATGTCGTTTGTACGTATATGGTACATAGGAGTGCATAGCGGTCCGACCAAGTTTTTATGAATTCATGTCAACTTCACACGACACGGGATAAAACCCAACCCCAAAGATGACCACCACACGCAGCGGCCACTAAGGTGGCTAAAGTCCGCCGGGCGCCACTGGAACTTCTTTTAGTGCTTACCAATGGACGTAGGTGCGGCCGAGGCCTTGGGGTGCGGATTATTAAAAAAGAAAGAAAAAATATCAACTTCACAAGCAAGTGCCGAATCACCGATTAGCGTTGCCAAACGTCCCGATTTTTAAAGCAAAATTAAATGTCCCGCACTTTTCGGGGATAACTCGACACAAATATATGCTGCGTAAATTTAATGCAAGCAAAATTACTCTTCCTGTTTAATCGACAGCTATTCTTTATTAAACAGAAAAACAAACTGCTCAAATGCGTGCCGGTTATAGAGGTTTATATGGGTGACTAGGGAACCTATTCTATGCGAGGCCCGACACGCACTTGACGGGTTTTTTATCATTCATTTACTGTGTCCCGCTTTCGACGAAAGAATCCCAATTTTTCACTCTGTAAGTTCCAAAACCCCGATTTGGCTAAAAATTTACCAGGCGACGCTGTGACCGATCCTCTAACTGCCGATGAAGTGGGAAAGAGGCATGATTTTATAATACGTATTGTCTATTTTAACTTACAAATACGGGTCAAGTTCAGGCTGTTCCAATAGAGCAACTATACGAGGTGTGGTTGCAAGTCTTATTGCCGGCAACAGGCGTATCACTGCCTCAGCACCCTCCGATCCACCGGGACTCCCATCCACTTCGTCGCTCTTACCAATAGTCTCTAGTAATTTGATCAGCTCCTGTTCATAAATAATACGTATAATTACACCTTTTTCCTCGAAAGGTTAGACAGAGGAATATAATACGGTCACTATACGCCCACTTTGCCGCTAAAGATTTGGTTTCCTAGGATAACGATTCTTAGCAGTAACGCCGCCCTTTGTACATTAGTTTTAAGTCATTTAGAAGGCATGGCGGCCGTAAAGCGTGAGTGAGTCTTTCTTCTTAATACTGCCTCTGCCTACACCCTTCACGGCATCAATGTATGTAACTATAGTATCAAATCCGCTACTCATTCAAGGATGACATTGTACGGGTTGTAATTATATTTAAATTGTATAATGTCACCACTATCAGTTAGATAGGAGGGGTTATGACTTTGCGATAACGTGGTACTCTCACTGAATGCTCCACGTAATAATACTGCTCATGAACGATAATAAAAAAAAAACATTTAAATTATATGTGGTTAAATAGAAACATTGAAGCTCGTGGTCTAGTGGTAACCGACAATGTTAACACATTGCAAAGGTTAAGCAACATCGACTCAGGCCGGTCTTAGAATCAAGAAGAATCAAAGAATCAATTTCATTTATTCAGTTTAGGCACATAAAGAGCACATATGAATGTCAAAATTTTACAATTTTGTCAAGTAATATTATAAAAATACTAAATTAAGTAAGTACATAAATAACCATTAGAAAATGATTCTTTCGCTGGTTCGGTAATTTGGTTCTCCTGAGAAGAGACCAGCAAGAAACTCAGGTAGATTATCCATTTTCTTTTTTAATATTGTTTTGTTTACATTGTTACAATTAGTTTCTATTGTATTATACGAGTGGCCAACAACAGAAGATTAGGGTGACCATGCATTTTTATCATTAAGATATTCGTCTACATTATAGTAGCCTTTCATCATCAAACATTTTTTAACTACTATTTTAAACTTATTAAGAGGCATGTCAACCAAATCCTGAGGAATTTTATTATAAATTTTTATACATTTGCCAACAAACGAATTACCAACTTTATGAAGTCTAATTTTTGTCATTGCCAATTTATTTTTATTTCTTGTATTAAAATTATGGTTATCGGAATTTTTTTTGAATAGATCTATGTTCTTCCGTACATATAAGATGTTGTCGTAAACATATTGAGAAGCAACTGTTAAAATATTAATTTCTTTAAATAATTCTTTCAGCGAGTCACGGGGTCCGAGTCTATAGATTGCTCGTATAGCTCGTTTCTGTAATATGAATATTGTCTCAATATCGGCAGCTGAGCCCCACAGCAGCAGACCATATGACATAACGCTATGAAAGTAGCTAAAATAAACTAATCGTGCCGTTTTTTCGTCAGTCAGAGACCTTATCTTTCTAACCGCATAGGCAGCTGAGCTAAGTCTTCCTGCCAAGGCTGTGATAGGATGGGTGACCATTTCTTAAGACATTGAGACCCCTCCGTGCCTCGGAGAGCACGTTAAGCCGTCGGTCCCAGTTGTCATACTAACATCTATGGCAGTCGTTAGGGGTAGTTGGAGCCCTAAATCAAAAATCGGACCGGTCTAACTACAGAACTTCGATATCGCCCATGGGTTGTGAAGGTCAGATGGCAGTCGCTTCAAGGAAAATATCGAAACTCAGCCGAATCGCAGTTAGACTGGAAAGCCGACCCCAACTGAGTTGGAAAAAGGCTCGGTGAATGATGATGAAAATAGAAACATTGTAGGTATTTGAGATATAATTTCACATTCCTCCCGGAATAAAAGTACTCAGAAGAGCCGAGTGACCTCGAGTCCACCCGTGACCACGGCTTTTGTAACAGGGCCGAAACGTCGGGTAATAAAGAGGGTATGTATATATCTCAATAATCGCGTAAAAGACCCGTTAGTCTTAAGTTTTTAATGTGTAGAAAACGTGAAACTTTAAAAAAGTATAAAAGTATTAAGTTACTTTTTATAACAACAGCTATCTGCAAAAGTCCCGTTAAAATTTGTCCAGACGTTTCAGAGATTAGCCTAAACAAACAGTGAGACAGAGAAACATTTTGTAAATTATTTTTTTTATGTAGTTAAAATACCGTTTACTTGCATGAATGCATTTCATATGCATTTAGTAAAAAGCTGTTGGATGTACAAAATAAAAAATAAAAACATAGTCGAATTGAGAACCTCCTTTATTCGAAGTCGGTTAAGAAGATAACAATAACTATTCTGTAACTCGAACTTAATCCCAACAGGCAGGACCAATGTTACATGCTCGGCAATTCGGGTTTAAAAAAAAACATAAAAAATACACGTTAAAATTTGACAGACTTCAAACTACCGAAATGGGACCAAATAGTTGTCGGAATGGGACCAAATCGGAGATAGTAGCTTCCATTCAAAAAAATCAAAATCAGATCACCCATTCCGAAGATTTTAAGGTAACAAACATAAAAAAAAAATTAAAAAACACAGTCGAATTGAGAACCTCCTCCTTTTTTGGAAGTCGGTTGAAAAACCAGTAAATTAAAAAAAATACTAACCTTATCATCAAGATCATCAGTAGCCAGAGTTGGAGTAGAATCAAGCGTTAGCTGCAGCGGTTTCAGCGCTTCAGGCAGCGTTTCCAATGCTATTTCCAATGAAATAGCACGAGTAGGAACACTAGGTTTTTCTAAACTACGGTTCAGCTTCGTCCAAGCTCTAGCTTTTATACCAAGAGCAGCATCTCCGAGGATTATGATTTCGTCAGCATACACTGCCTCTACAGCATCTAGTTGAGGAGTTAGTGTATACCGGGATACGCGTTTAGCTTCGATCACTGTTCCGGTGTCTTCAATACATGAGCGCTGCGATATTTGGAAATAAATAAATATTTACTATACACAGCGCCATCTAGCGATTAGTGAAGTCAATTTGGTTAATACAAAATTTTTACTTTGATTTTCCGGAACACATTTACTGAAACTGTTTCATAAAGCACCATACAAGATCCAGACACATCCGTCTCATTATATTCTCCATCTAACACTTGGAACTGCAACAGAATGGGAAGGACTTAGTATAAAGGCTGTCACACACAGTGCCGCGTGTTTCTGCCGCCGGCATTTTCCGTAGAAAGCCGCACAAACCAGCCATGCACATATTGAACTTACACACAATAGTTTAGGAGTTAGGGAATAAACAGACAGTGAAGAAGAAGTCAGGGTAGTTGAAAACACCTGCACTTCACGAAGACGACGCTGAGCTGTCTCCAGTCAACCCATGACTATGGCTCATGCAACAGAGTCGAAACTTCGGGAATAAATAGGCATTTAATGCTTAATAATCTCTAAGACTCATAATCAGTGCTCCTTTTTATGTTAAATTCGATTTATGTATAGGTAGGGGCTTTGATCGACTGCAATACATTTTCCACTACGTTTTATTAGTTCAATGGTCATAGCCACAAAACAGTAGAAGAGGTTAAAAGGGCCCAAAGGTCAACCATTATTATGTTTCTTTTCATCAGTAAGTAGTAAAACCTTAAAATAACATGATATTTGTGTTATTACAAATTGTATTAGGTACTTTGTAGACTAAAACGACGACGACATCGCAAACAGATGTAAAGTTATACATTTCTTGCTTGTAGTAGTACTCGTACTTACAAATCAGGAAATATTTCCTTTCTAACCTCTTCCACTATTCTGTGGTAATAGCAGTCCCCCTAAAACGAAAGTGATGCTGGTTCGAATCCAGCATAAAGACCTTATATTATTGTTTTTGTGAAAAACTTAGAATACTGATTGCTTGCCAGAATTATGTCAACTATATATATTATAGTTATCACGGCGAACTTTGTATCGCCTCAAATATAAAAAAAAAAAAAAAATTTAATATTTCATGCAAATGTATGTATTATTAATTATAATTGAAAAGCGCCACAGACGGACAGACAAATTGTCATATTAAATATTTAGATTAGGTATGTAGTTGAAGGCATTAACTAGTAATCAGTTAAATACCCAATGGCAATAGGATCTTATTACTACAAAGTTACAAAATATCAAAATATTATATATTTACATAGTTAATGCAATCTTATCTCACTACAATTATAATTATAATATCTAATTAATATTATAATTACAATTGCAGTGAGATAAGATTACATAAGTACATAATGTAGTTTATTTTTAAAAGAAATGTAAAATCAAATAAAATTGGTTTTCTTTATTAAGCTTCTGTTGTCATCCACTAAAACATTCACAATGCAATATCAATAAAAAAAATTTAGTGGTCAGGGGATTGAATGAAATCCTGATAAAAAAAGAAAAAAACAATATATAAAAGGCAGGGACCAAAGAGAGAGTAGCGCATCCGGTTCAAGGTAACTCACAACGGCTGCTTGCTACACACATAGCATACAGCATCAGCATTTCGGGTATGTGACGATTTCTATTAAACCGCTCTACCCAAAGAGATCTACTTCTACTACTAATTACTTCATGGATTCACTGTGGGGTATACATCGTAGGCGACTGAGACTTGCGACTCGGTTGATAGTTTAGGGTAGCTACCTTATGACTAGTCACCTTCACCAAACGACATGTTTCCCCGTTTACCTAGGCAATTATTTAATTGGGCCATGTGACCGGCACTTTCTGCTATATCAATGGTTATCTACTGAAGTCGACACTGCCCTGCTATGCTCATAGGGGGTTTTTCTTTTAATCGGCATAAAAAATGCTCATAGGGTAGGAATCTTTTGTTTTCAGTTTAAGTAAATAATAAATTACCTGAAACAGACTGGCCAGAGACTTTTTATAGTTGATTATATCTACAATATCTGAAGGGTCAAGGTATATCGTCTGGATCAGTCCATCTTTCCAGTGGGCGAAGAAAGTGGAGTCGGTATGTTTGTCCCAGATAGATCCATGTGGAAGGAAGTCGGCATGGACATATTTACCTCTTAGATGCAGTTTTGGATTACGTAGCTATAACAAAATAGTACCAATTACTTTTATAATATTATTGTGTGTGTGTAAAATTAATAGATAAATACTTTTGGACATTCTCACACAACGTCATCTAGCCGAAACTAAGCTAGAAGCTTGTACTATGGGATCTAGACGACTGATAAACATACTATTTCTGAATACATACATAATATACATAGATAATACTCCAACTCCGAAACAAACATTTGTGAATCACACAAATATTTGATTTGACTCGGGAATTGAACCCCACACTCTGGAGTCGAAAGCTGATGCCCTTCCGACCACACCAATAAATACATATAAATTAAAAATTATATTTCATGTTACGTGTAACCTGGTAGACAACTTCCTATTAAATTTACTTTTGAAGAAGTTTTTCACCATCAAAGTAAATGCGGATGCCAATAGAGTTTGAATTTTGAATCAATCTTTGATGTTAAAATTTAGTACTTTCTTTATCTGACCTATTAGGTGTATGGCTTGAAAGCTTAAAGTAGAATTTAAAAATAAGTCTTATTTGAGTAATAACTTCAAAACTTTTTTAAGGTTTTTCTAATTAATTTACACAAGTTAAAATATCAAATCAAGCATGTATGTGTTGTAGAATGAACAGAAATTATGATTATGGTCATATGAGTACACACAATAACAATAGTAAAAATAAAGAAATTAAAATTTAAATAAATTAAGTACATACATGCGTACTTAATAATTATATATATATATATTAAATCAGCACTTACCTGAAAACTTAATAGAAATTCTGTGTGTTCGTGTGACCAGAAAGGCACCATGTCCAAGGAAGCTGTGATCTTATATCCGACCTCTTTATCCTTGCGCGTGACATCGTTCAGGAGAACCGTGGTCTCGACGTCGTAGGACGCAGGCGCAAATAATCTCAACTCATCTTGCTGGTTGTAAGGCACTGCCAGTGAAATACTTCCATAAATCAATGCAAAACATACACTTAAACATGTTCGGCTCATCATATAAAAGATTGGACACGTAAACGTAACTACATAAATTAATAACTTTAAAACACCGGCGGCGGGGCGATGTATTCATAAGCTAGCGATCGAAAAGTGTCGCTGTCGCTGCTGACCGGCTGTTACAACGCAACGACAGGCAGACTGACGTCTGAGTCTGACACTATTGACATAATTCTTTGACAACTGACAACGAAGAAAAGTGTGCGCAAGCCCGTCGCTCGCGCACAGGTTGGAGGTGCCGGGAGCAAGAGCGGCTACATCACATCCGCAATTACGTTTATCAATAATGTTTAGTGCGGAAAAGTGGGATGGTGATGACCCACAGCACAAAAGAAATACAGACTGTAGAGCAGGGCCGAGCCGCCCCTGTGTACGAAGTGTGCGGCGCACACTGGCGCCAAGACAATAGGGGCGCCCGCGCTGCCACCGAAATTATTTTGGACAACGTGTTCTTTTTAGTAGAGTAGGTATCTATCGATAAGTAACTAACCAACTTCATAATGCATTGTACCAGGCTCCCAAGATAATATTCACATTTGCTGTTTACAGCTGGGCTATTTAGTTTACATTAATTAGGTACCTACCTACGAACTAAAATCAAAGAACTGCGCCGTGCTTAGATCAATTTCATCAAGGCGCGCCCGCCGTGAGTTTGTTTATGAATGCAACCCGATGCGGTACCTACGTGCGACGGCGACACAAGCCGAGAGGAGCCACGGGAACTCCCCGATTTTAACGAACGAACGAGAGAGCCAAAATAATTGAACAATCATTTCATCGACATCTGCTGCAGTAGTACGTGACAAGACGCAGGGGTTAGCTTCGTCTAGAACCGTGTGGTTAGATGGGAGCCGACCCGCTGGACGGAAGAGTTCCGAACCCTATTGATGCGTGGTCACCACCCCACTGATGCGGTACGGCAACACACATCAGGATTATCCTCGACCTAGTGGGGCAGCATCCTGTGGGTGGTTGTTTAGGTTAGGCGCTGTATTAAGCGGGCGGCCAGTGGCACAATAGTTTCCAAGGGCCTTCCTGGCCAGGGCGGGTCGACCGGTCGAATCACACCACCCACACATAATTGACTGCACACTGCGCACCCACTGGTTGGTGCCATGCCTGATGCACCACACACACATCGCCTGGGCCCGGCTGTGCAGCATCTGAACTACCAACACAACCCAACCTGGGCTGGGTTACTCGGGGGACTTTATTACAGCTGTACGAGGGTAACCCCCCCAACCTTATACTGATGTACCACCTGGTACCCACGTAGAGGCCGAAGTATGGATACCGTGAATTCACATTGCCTCGTTCGTTGATCACCAAGTGCGCCGCTTGCAGGTGAGGTCACTGGGGCCCTGAAGATGTTAGAATGGCCCCTAAAACCGATTCGCGTTTAATTTTTCGCAGTAATTGGCAAGCTAATTGGTTTAACATAATTTAAAAAAAAAGACTGAAACATGAAGATTTATAAAAAAGGCGCTTCATAGGGTTCGCACACAGGCGCTGCCAGGGGTCGGCGCGGCCCTGCTGTAGAGAGACATGTTACATGTTTTGATTAGCTGTAGGTCTAAGGGCGTTTGTGCACTACACGGAATTTTAGGTGATTTCACGTCACATTTGATAGCCTGCCATATAGGCCCAAAAAAGTCCGGACGTCGATCAGGAAAATTACGTGTAGTGCACAAAGGTCCTAACTAGCAAAAGAGGTACCTATAAGTTCTAGAAGCTAATATAGCTGACGCACCATCAATGGAATAGTATCTGCCTACCTACTAGTATCTATATTTATTATTTATACTTTTAATTTATTTTTAATCCGTTTCGGTATCGGATCACCCAAACACAGCATTCCATCCATCCCACCGCCAGCGGACGTGGAAACGGAACGCGCGCGCGCGGACCTCAAAAAAAAAAAAGAAAAGCATTCCATCGCTCAAATTATTATTTTTAATTGCAAAGAGCTTTCAATCTGGTTTTCAATTAAAACTATATAAGTAGGTAAGTACCTATTATTCATTATTGACCGAGCGAGCGAAACGTCTCAGTTTTAACTCGAGGACTGGCCGATTTGGCGTTGTTGGTATGTGTGTCAGTTCCGGTCTATAGGCCGCATTTTTCAGCCGATTTTCATGAAATTTGGCACAAGTGTTCTTTGTTGCAAGGCGCAACTTTTGTCGAAGGGATTGTTCGATTGGGGGGGAAATGGGGGGGAAATTCGAAAATTACGCAAGGTCGACTGTTCACAGAACCATTAGTGTAGGTAAGTATCATAAAAAACTTTGATATTAAAATTATTCTGAAAGAACTTTATTAATACTTAATAAATAAAATATGCATGTCATGCCTTATTGAGCGTTATTCAGAGGACTGTATAATTGTACCCAGCTATTGTCAAAAAAAAACTGATAGGTATTAATTTAGTTTTAGATCAACTGTAAACTACAAATTAAAGTTTATGAATCTCATTGCTTGCATCAAATTTTTTTTTGCTAAAGATTATCTACTGCAATAAAACAGAAATTTAAAATACTGATGTAGGTACCTGCACTGAGTACCGAGTGCTAACTTAACGGCGAATTGCGATTTAATTCTTTATTTTCTTTAAACCACGGTCCAAGAAGGTGGTTAACGGTTTACTAAGTATTATTACTTCTTACCTACTTACCTACTTGTCCTTCGGGTTTGAAACTAGCAGTGCGGTACCTATATTCTGTGTAACAAATTCGGCCAATAGTTATTTGTTCTGTACCCAAAGGGTGAAACGGGAACCCTATTACTGAGACTGTGTTCGTCCTCCCGTGTATCTATCTGTCTTGGGTTTTATCTCATGAACTGTGACAGTTAGAAAGTTGAAATTTTCACAGGTAATGTATTTCTGTTGCTTCTATAACAACAAATACAAAAAAACAGAATATAACTAGGAGCTGCGATCGCTGCCGTGGTACTGCGCTGCAGCATACAATTGAGCGAAGCGACTATTGTCATATTTTTGGTCAATAACTTGTTTTGCGGGTCCTAAATCAAAATTCGATTTCGAACAAAACCTGCTCCTGAGAATGCTTGATATTTGAGTGAAAAAATCATGAAAATCGGTTGGGTAGTTGTCGAGAAACAATTTCACATCGAGTTGCATTGGAGTCACCTGATAAGGCTCGCTTCGCTCAATAAATATTTAAGGGGCTACTAAACAACAAACGTGATTCTTTTTGGTACTGAGCCCTTTGAGTCCAACACCCTTGTGCGGTTTTAATTTTGTTGAGACTGTAAACTAGTGTTGAGTAGGACTTACAAGAGGCACACGAACAATTGTCAAATTTTGTACCGCTTCAAATTTAACAACCATCGGACTATTGCCGTCACACACATTCACTTCTCTGTAAACCCGCCGACTAAAGGGTAGAGAAAGTCGCCGAGAAGGAATTAAATAGGTTCCTTCTATAAAATCATAGGTAAAAGAATTTTTAAGTTTGTAGAAACAGGTTGCGTTACGGGGAACAAAGAAAGTAATCGCAGTATAGTTTTTAAGGGGTAGGTACACTACATACTTAAATACGAATAACTTTATTCCGTCAGTCACAAATACGAATTTCAAAATACCGATTTTCATAATTCCGACTGGTTCAAAATTCCGAATATAACAACTCCGATTGATCATTATTCCTATTTCTATAATTCCTAAATTTCAATATTCCTAACAACGTTTATAATTACTACTCTCAAAATACCGAGCTTCAATAGATCGAATAATAAAAAGTCCGACTTAATGATATTTCGAAACATCAACAATACGAATTCTGATTATTAAAGTACCTAAATAGCAAGACACGTAAACAATAATAGAGTAAGTTCTCCAAATATGGACTACCATAAGGATTTCTTTAAATAAAACTTAACTAATACAGGCTATGAAGTCTTTATTATTTTAATCAGTCAAGAAACTATTATCTATCTGTAAACTAGAAAAAAAAATACGAGTAACATTACAGCAACTTTTCATTAAATATCTTTCAAGAATTAATTTTCGTTATGTGTGTTTCGTAGTGTTTTGAATAAAAATATTTTGTTTCCCTGGTCTCATGCCAAAGTATGTTTCTCAAATTTTTTATATCGGTAATACAGATCAATTCCGGCGCTTCGCCTCTGTTGTGGTCACAGTTCTAACCTAACCTAACCCACTTCTCCCCATTCCAGTTACCCAGACCAGACTGCGTGAAGTTGGTTCTGCAGCGATTTCTTTCTGTCACTAAATTCTGTAGAACAAACAAGCTGACTTTTAGTTTATTCGAAGTATTGAAAATCGGAGTGTCGTGTTTCGGACCGAGAACCCTTCGAGCATTTGACTCTTCGAACGTATGAAATGATCGGAAAACTAACAAATCACATTAATGACTTTCGGTAAAATAAGTTTCGTGATTTTTAATAATTGACATTACAATTCTTAGGTATTATGAAATTCGGACTTTTCAAAATCGGAACATCGAAATTCGGAATTAAGTTTTTCGGAGTATTTGGGTGTTCCCGTTTTAAAGATTGTATTGAACATAAAAAACTGCCTCTTACATCAGGCTTTCCTATGAGCGTCCTCACTTAGGTATATGGCATCCAGCTGAAGTGAAGTGGGGTGGTTGGCCGAATACCGTCATTAAGTCAGTCTTAGAAGGCACACATGGACATTCAAGCAGTGGTTGTGGTATCCAGCCAGCACTCTCTCCTAGCCCCTACTCGTATCAAATAATTTAACGCAAGATCAATGATGTGCAGGAGAGGTCATTGACCCTCCGAGAATCTTAACACCGACTTCCATCGGCGCTGGGTTAGCGGCTCAAGGCTTCCCGTTACCTCCGGACAGTCTATAATGCGAATAGCGCGTCGCTGCATAGCGTCGAGTGCGTCCAGCAAATACTTCGTGGAGCCGTCCCAGAGGTGAGAGCAGTATTCGACGCAGGGTCTAATCTGCGTCATGTATAGCAGACACCTCTGGTGCGGTGTAAAGAATCGCTTCACCTTGTTCAGTATTCCTAGTTTCCGCGAAACTAGCCCAATACATCTCTCAATGTAGTTTGTGTTATCGAGCTCTCAAAGAACGTCTATGCCAAGGATGTCTAGATTGTCCTTCATCGGTAATATTGCATTCTGAAGAGTGTGTGGTAGTTCGGTTCCCGTTACAAGCTCTTCTCATAATTATTGGGTGTTTAAAAACTTTAGTGCTGCAGATATTATCTTGTCAACACAGGTGTGCAATGCCTCCTGAGGGTTGCGCGGCTTAATAATTAAGGGACACTCAATATCAAAATTACCTCTAAATTGGCCTTAAAGATACAATTAAATTGTTAATTCGGGCCTTATAGCGGATAGCGAACATTTTATTACATCGGGAATGATTCGTAATCTTATTAAGACTTAAGAGGAGGCGAGTTTAGGTTGTAACAGTCGATCTACCAAGCCAATTTATACATGGGGCACACTAAAAGTTTTGCACTTCTAGCTAATCGGAACTATTTGAATTTCGAATGTAATATTTTTTAAACGTTGCAACCTTCTTAGTAAATATAAAAAAACAATTGGCGGGAAATCATTTGTCCATTGTTTTTTATCACCACATCAAAGTTCTACGTAGGTATGCAACGAAAATGGAATTAAGTCGAATAGATTTTAGAGCGATGATTTTTTTATGATTTTAAAAGTTCTCTCTCTCCCCAAGACTGTGTCGCTCGTCTTCAAAATGCTTTTGGGAGAGAAGCACCTTGTTTGAGCACCGTGAGGCGAATGGTTTTCTGAATTTGAGAGAGGTCGAGTTTCTTGACATGACGAATTTCGTGAAGGGCGGCCTTCAACTGCCGTCAACGAAAATAATGTGGCTACTGTTAAGTGGTTAATTGAATAAAAACCCGCGGATTACCTATGAGACAATTCGAGGACTATTGGGGATAGGTATGAGTCAAATCCAGAAAATTTTACACGAAGAATTGAAAGTTCGGAAACTTTGTTGTCGTTGGATCCCTCATGAAATGACAGCGGAGCAGAAGCGGGCTCGCGTGGAATGGTGCTCACAGATGCTACTGAAGTACGACCACAGACATTCTAATGCTGTTTATGACATTGTCACCGGAGACGAAACGTGGATTTATTGTTTTGAACCCGAAAAAAAACAGCAATCTTGTGAATGGGTGTTTGAAAATGAGAACAAGCCAACAATAGTGAGGCAGGCGAGAAACGTTGGTAAAAAAATGATCGTGTTTTTTTTCTCAGCTACGGGTCACATCTGTACAATTCTACCATTTGGTTACCCAGGCTGTTAGAAAAAGTCCGCGAAAGACGACCCAAAAGCCGCGTTCTCCTACATCATGACAACGCTTCTTCACACACGGCCAACAAAACAAAGTCATATTTAGCTTCCGAAAAAGTACAACTCGTCACCCATCCTGCGCATAGCCCCGACCTAGTACCCTGTGATTTCTGTAATTTCCCCAAAGTCAAAGATTTGATGAGAGGTTTCACATTTACCAACTCCGAAGAGGCAGTGATAGCGTTCAATCAGCACGTAGAAAACATGCCTTCAGATCTGTGGTCCTCCTGTTTTAAAAAATGGTTCGATCGCATGAAAAAATGTTTAAAATGTAAAGGAGAGTATTTTGAAAAGCAATAAACATAATATTTTGGTTTTAACCTGTTTTTTTTTTTAAGTTACAAAACTTATAGTGTGACCTACGTAGTTGATGACATAGCGAGTAACTTAGACAATATTTTATCCCGGTAATGTGTTCCCGTGGGAATTGAGAAAAATAAATCAAAATCCCGCTACGTAGAATGAAAACTGTAGAATAATATATATGTTAGGACAATATGTTAGGACAATTCACACAACGCCATCTAGTCTCAAACTAAGCAAAGCTTGTGATATGAGTACTAGATAAACTGATATAAATACTTATATACATTTTTTTTTGTATATACATACATATTATACATAGGAAACACCCAGACTTCGGTACAAACGTTTGTATCATTACACAAAGTTTGTCCCGACCGGGAATCGAACCCGAGACTCCGGCGTCGAAGGTGGATGCACTACCGACCACGCCACCGAAGCAGTCAAATATGTTATATATTTTCTGTTATACGGAATGCTGATGACAAAAAACCGGCCAAGTGCGTGTCGGGCCACGCATAATTACGCGTAGTTACTTCTCCGAGACTTTTACTACGGAACCCACGGAACCCTAAAAACGCTTACAATAAGTATATCTAATACCTATTCCTATATGAAAAAAAGTAACTCTTAGGTAGGTACTATCTCTCACTCTGCCTCTTGCCAATTATTTTTAACCGACTGCGACTTCCAAAAAAGGAGGAGGTCTCATTTTGACTATATTTTTTTAATGTCTGTACCTCGTCTTTCTACTACTGCTGTCTATCCTAGGAAACCAAAGAGTACTTACTATGAACTACGACTTACAAAGTGTGTAAAAAACAAAGGTTAACTGCTCCACAGGGAAATTTAAAAAATCTTCCACAACACTTTTCTTGTCTTTGGCATGTAAAATTCAACAAGAGAGGAAACTAATTTAGAAAATTAACAAATTCTCTCGTCACTTAATTGCAGTTTTAAATTAAAAATTCCGAGGTAAGTACGTGCAGATATTTCAATTAGGCATTTCAGTCGGCACTCACCGCCTTCTGGAAAGTACTTAAATGATAGTAGGTACGTATACGAACACAAATTCAGTGGATAGATATAATTAAAAAAATATATGGAATCCATACTAGCGGTTCGTCCCGGATTCTAGGATGGCTCCTAGTTTAAAACAAAACATGTCAAATCCAATGATGAATTATTAAGACGCTCGGAGCGTAGCGGACTCTTCTCTATAAGATGGTCCCAATCGAAAATGTATGTAAAACGATACCGGCGCAATTTTAAACCTATCGACTTGAAATTTGGTTGCAGATAGAAAACATTAACGTGCTTTGCTGTAAAGTTTTTGGTGTATGTGGCTTTTATAGTTTTTGAGTTATTAATTACGTTCTCCGTCTTATTTATTTCGACGTAACCGCCCGCGTTCCGGCGAATACCTAGTTTATTTATTTAATAGGTCTACCAACGATTGTTAACATTAATACTTACAGAAGTACTTACATACTAAATACTATCCATAATGCTACACCGCATTCACAAACTCGAAAATCCTAAGTAAGCTTAAACTTTTAATATACTTATTAATATCTAACAAAATTTAGTGCATAAGTAAGATTACACAAAGCTACAGTTGACAACTACTACCAGAGATGTGCTGCCGTGCTGCGCTACGTTGCTATGGATGCGTTTGACATCCACCAATCATATTCATTTGTCCACACATCACGTAATAGCACAATCATTTTCATTGGTCCACAAGCACATCCTCGCAGCATAGCTACATAGCACATCTCTGGTCGAAAGGCAGCCTAATTTTGGCGGGGAGCCCCGAAATCAGGCTCGAAAGCGTTCACTCTATCCTTGCCATAGTAAATCGATGATGATGCTGACTAGCGATTCGCCCTGGCTTCGCAGATGGATCTATCCCATATCCTAGCCATGGAACATTATTGTAATACTCGTAGTACAAGTAGCATATCACTTTTCAACAATATTTCTTTTTAAAAAATGTAATACACGTCAAAAATTGACAAAAGAGCCGACTTCAAATTACCGATATAGGACCAAATAATTGTCGGAATGGGACCAAATTGTAGTGGGACCACTTAGGAAGTAGGAGCTTTCATTAAAAAAATCGGTTCATCCAGGCCAGAAATATGAGGTAACAAACATAAAAAAACATACAGTCGAATTGAGAACCTCCTACTTTTTTAGAAGTCGGTTGAAAAGGTGCCTTTTTATTAAGTAGGTACTAACTAGTGGTTAACGATAAGGTCAAATAGTAGAACTTGCAAACATTGACTGCTTCGGTGGCGTGGTCGGTAGTGCATCCGCTTTCGACGCCGGAGCACAGATTACTAAATAAATAGTTACTACGTAACAGATACTTCACTCAGTAGAAAATTTCCAATACCTACTGCTATAATAGCCTACTCCGTCGCGTCAGCAACCACTGCATGCTAAAATGTGCCTAAATGCTCAAGCTTACAGTTGTGATTGCTTCGCACCGCGCGTTCCCACAGCAATCGCAGGGCTGCCTCTTGTGGCGCGACTTGTGTTAGAAGTTTCTTAGGTAGGTATTTGCGCGACTATCCGTCAAATATTAACACAATTTTATTCTAATCAAAATAGCTTTTTAAACGTTGTTAAAATAAAGTATAACGTTTCTATGTAACAAAAATATGTAAATCTGTGTCTGAAAGGCAAGCTAATGCTTAGTATTAAAACCTATTAAAAATAATTAATATAATTAATACATAATATTAATATACACGCTGATTTTATCATCGTCAGCAGTCGAAAGGGTTCGCTCTCGGAATAATATATGGATTCCTTTTTTAACATCTAAATTATTGTACTGATAATAATAAAAAAGTTCCAATCCAACATTTGAAATAAAAAAGTTAGTCATTTCTGTAATTCTTCTCACTCGATCAAGTTTAACATTAGTAGCAGTACGATATTTCATTGATGAATTGACGCGGACGCCAGGCTCAAGGCTGCACGTATCGCACACACACATCCATCCTTCGAGCGCTTCTAAGTACCGCGCAAATCATGTGTTAGGGAGCAATGACCCCTCGCAGCCAATATGGCCAGTATCACTACGAAACATACCTACTTGAACATAAAATACACACTCCAATTTCTCCTTCGTACTTTAGACGGGCTTAGGACCGTCTGTAATACCTACTTTATTATTAACAATAGCGACTTAATGACTTTTGAACTATGTTATAATAATAATAAAAATACACTGAACTACAACTGACTGCGAGGAGGTATATCAGGCGTATTTAAAAAATTGGAGCTAGTTACAAATAAAATCAAACTTACATACCTATTTACAGTTTATTTACACTAATTTACAGTTCTCTGTACCGAAGTAACTGCTCGAAATGGAGTCCATTCCTTTCGATACACAAACGTGCACGTGTTAATTGATTGTCTTTCAACTTGTTCGATGTGTCTCTATCACTTTTCACAATATCAAAAGCGTCCACTATCGCACTGCGTAGTTTTTCGCGGGTTTGATGACTTCCATTTGGGAATAATCATTCAAACGTCCTCGGGTTTGTGCATGTAACGGTGTCCGGAACTGTCCGTGGTCGAGTAAGCGCTGGGTTGCAGCCAAGATGGTCCCGCGTGTCGGCACTTGAGGATCACTCGTAGCCGTAACGCATTTAAGTGCTCCGGCTGGGAGTACAATCGCCTAGCCTGGGAGTACATCTTGTAGGTTGTGGTTAGCAATGGCATACAATTGTACCATTGCTAGATACTCCACGTTCGAATATTTGTAGACGACTCATTTTACTCACTGACATGACGCAACAGACACCGGCGCTGTCACGAGGTCTACTGGACAGGCGAGCCGCAGCCTGCAGTGTCGGGACGCGCCGCTAGGAGGATTCGGAGGGGTACACTGAGGTGGGGGCGGGCGGCGGCGTATGCTTACTTCTGTGCCAGCACATTGTTGAATGAAAACGAACTGTACCGTAACTATCGTTGTAAAACTTAAGTATTTAAGAGAGTGAGTCCACTACAACGGGTTCTCATTTGATGTCTAGAAACTAAATATTATTTTTTAGATTTCTAAAAAAATGTCTTTGTTTTTCAAAGTAATGCTGCCAGTTGGTTCAAAATGTATTCCGAAAGCGAACCCTTGCGTAGTGCTGACGGTAATAAAATCAACGTGTATATATAAAAAAAAAATTATTCTTACCTTTGTACCAATTGTTCTTACCTTTCGTCATTGACAGGTAATTGGAAAAATTTTAAGTGTTTATCCCTTCTTTTACTTGATTTGCATCCATCTACAGCCCATAAGGCACCGGACGGCATCGTAGGTACACGTACGAACGAATGGAACTATTAAAATTGAACAACGTGCGTGCGCTTCGCTTGCGAAAACCGCACTGAATTTGGTCCTCAAACGGCTCGCCGGGCGGTAGGTAATTATAGCGCGTAAGTACATGGAGTGACGGAGGCCTGGCCGGAGTCTCGGGTTCGATTCCGGTCGGGACAAACTTTGTGTGGAGGAGACAGATACGTTTGTACCGAAGTCTGGGTGTTTCCTATGTATAATATTTACCTATGTATTTACAAAAACACAGACAGACAGACAAAGACAATTATTGTCTAGTCTCGAAATACAGGCGCTTCGCTCGCGCGTTCAATAAATATAACGGTGTCTTCAGGGATCATGTTGTAGAGGAGGATGGGTAACCAATAAAAAAAATATGGGGAGAGGAATTCAAAAATATGGGGAGATTCAGAGGAAATTAAATACAAATGAGTCTCCAAAGCTCTCGCTACGCTAGACACAGTGAGAAACAGAGAGCCATTAACGTCGATATAAAGTGAGCAGGGGCTCGTAATTGCCCGGCTCCCCCAGACTCCCACTCGTTCGAGTATTTTTATCGTTGCTAATCTTATACTTGAAGGCGCTTGAGTTAAATTTTTGCGAGTTTCACAATTGATTCAATTATACTCATTTGAGTATCCCGACCATAGCATGGTACATCGCCGTTTGTATACCGACATATTTAACCAATTATATCGAGTAATCTATCGGTCACACGACCAAATGACATTGCTTATTTATATTTTTTACGTTTGTTGTGTTGTATGGGCCCCTTGTCTGCGAGGCCGTTTTCATTGGTTGTAATTATGTCGACCGATAAAATCTCGACGCTGATGAATGACTGGGCCCCTTATCTTATTGAAAGATTACAGCGAGTTTATTTTTCTTTCTTTTTTAACCTTTTTTTTAGATTGTCTTTTAAGACTTACTCTAAATCCAACAATCAAAGAGTTTATGAGTAACGAAAATTTTTTAAGAACATTTCCTGATAAAAATTTAGGATCAGGATTACTTAATTGATTGCTTCTGTGGCTTAGCGTCATATCCTACTAATATTATAAACGCGAAAGTTTGTGAGTATGTAAGTATGTAAGTATGTATGGATGGATGGATGGATGTTTGTTACTCTTTCAGGTAAAAACTACTGAATGGATTTTAATGAAACTTTACAATAATATACTTTATACATCAGAATAACACATAGGCTACAATTTATAAAGATATTGTGTGAATTGTTCAAAATATGACGATAATTAAGCGACGCGGCGCGACGGGAACGGGAATACATCCAGATTACCACGCGGATGAAGTCGCGGGCGACCACTAGTTAAGTCATATATTATAGGTATTATAAAACTACATAAAATGCTACTTTCTTAAATTTGAAGTGAACATAGACCGCCTGCTACCATAGAGCAACACGGTCGTCGTACACGGGCGTCGTATATGCCTGCTACAGATTCCGTACAAGTACATAATTGATATCAACAGGCGTACCGGTCGGTATGCAAGTGAGTCCCCCGATACAGCCAGCAGCTACCCCGGGCTGTTTAATAAATAAATAAATAACCATTTATTTCAGACTTAGTCCATTTTGTTTGTTAGTAACAATGGTCTTAGTCTAGTGTTAGTAAAATCAAAATAAATATTAAATAGCTATCTAGTAGTGGCCATCAGGCGCCTGCTCTTGCGTGGAGACCTATCCAGTGCGCCATCAGTACTGAGTCCCATCGAGCCGCGCACGTGGCCAGGATGGTGTTGGAGCTGCCGCGCACCCGCGTCATCATTGAGGCACAGCGTTTACGAATAATCGCATGAAATCCGTCAACGTGCGCCTCCGCGAACATGCCGCTTGCGCTGCAGCGCCGCGGCAGCCCCATCACACTTTAACACGCGCTTCACAGTTGCCAGTTGCTCTGCGATGCTGCTTCCGAGTTGACACACTATTTAAATTATTATACTACACTAATACGCTAATTTACATGCTATCCTTATATCTGAATCCTTTCTAAAACCTTGTCTTCCGTCTATATCCTATTCTCTCCCTGGTTTTAACCTTATCCGGAATTATCGAGTTTATCGTCGATGCGGTGGTGTGGCTATCTACTTACGCAATCACATTCCGTTTCGTGTAATTGACCAATCCATACAGCCTCCACCACCTAACGCTGGCGAGCATATACTCCTTAAAGTGGAACTTGGCCTCTCTAAATTGCTCTTAGGTGTTTATTACTGTCCCCAATCCAGCATTAACTTCTTCTCCTCTTTCGAAAAACTTCTTGAACGTTTCTAACCCACGTGCAGTCACACAATTGTCATGGGGGATTTCAACTGTTGCCTAGTGAAAGGCGATACTCGCTCTTCCACCTTCCTTAACACTATCCAATCCTGTAATCTATCTGTCCCACCTTATTCTTATCTCCTCCCCTAATTTAGTAGCTAGGCATGGTCAGTTCCCTGCCGATGCCTTCTCATACCATGACCTCCTTTATCTATCGTACAAAATTCACACCCCTAAGCCTACAGCTAAAATCCTCCTACAACGTAATTTTGGTAGCGTGGACCTCAACAGGCTGCGTGAAGATGCCAGTGGCATAGATTTGGATCCGCTTTTAGCCATACAGTCTGTTGATGATAAGGTTATTTCACTGAATCATCACATCATAGATTTATATGACAAGCATGCCCCAGTTCGTGCTGTAAGGGTAAAGCACTTGCCTGCACCTTGGTTGACCTCTGAGATTAGGGCGTTATTAGCTAAGAAGGCTGCAGCCAAGTGCAGGTATAAAAGTCGTCCTACCCCTGCTAATCACAATAAATATATTACAATACGGAATCTCTGCAGTAAGGTGTGTAGAAAAGCGCAGCGCCAACATATCCACAGCTCAGTTGAGAACGGGGACTCGGCTAAGATCTGGAAATTTCTTAGAAGCTTAGGAGTTGGAAAGTCACGTCACGATACTACCCCCAAAAATATTAACATCGACTTACTTAATCAACATTTCTCTTCTTCGTCCAAGTTTGATTAGACCTATAAAGACATTACTCTCCAGTATCTTTCATCGCTTCCAACTCCTGACTATGCTCCGTTCTATTTTGAACAATTATCTGCTTGTGATGTTAAGAAATGTGTGTTGTCGGTGACTTCTAATGCCGTTGGCAGTGACTGTGTCAGTAGAAACATTATCCGCCAATCCTTGACCAAATTCTTCATATAATATGCCATGTTCTGAACCACTCCCTTTCTTATGGCGTTCTCCCAAATATTTGGAAGGACGCCCAAATCATCCCGTTACCTAAAAAATCCAATCCTTCCTCCGCTTCCAACTATCGCCCCATTTCTATATTGCCTTTCTTTTCCAAAGTCCTTGAGCGCCTTGTCCACACGCAGCTAAGTTCATTCCTGACTAAAAACCTATTACTCAATCCTCTCCAGTCAGGCTTTCGTCCTGGTCATAGCACAGTCAGCGCACTGATTAAGGTCACCAACGACATTCGACTGGGCATGGAAAATGGTGAACTTACATTGCTGTGTTTGCTGGATTTCAGTAATGCATTCAGCAGTGCGGATTACCATGTCCTGCTCAGTACGCTACGATCCATTAACATATCTCCAACAGTAATTGATTGGTTTCATAGTTACCTGTTTGGCCGTCGACAGTGTGTACGTCTTGAGGAAACCTACTCCTCTTGGCGTTTTACGTCAGCCAGTGCACCTCAGGGTGGCGTGCTTTCTCCCTTACTCTTCGCAATTTTTATTAATTCCATCTTGAAATCGTTAGTGTCGTCCTATCACCTTTACGTAGACGATCTCTAAATCTATACACAGGCACCGCTAACTAATTTATCGGAAGTGTTCTCCACTGTCAACGATGATCTGTCGCGAGTGGCATAGTGGAGCAGGCTGCACGGCTTGGAAGTCAATCCTTCAAAGACTCAGATCATTGTCGTTGGCAGCCCCTGGATGGTGCAACGAATTGAGTGGACGGTACTCCCAAAGATTGTTTTTAATGGAGTCACCATGACTATAAGCATCGCTGTTAAGGATTTGGGTTTATATATTGATGACACGTTGTCATGGGGGCCACAATTGCGTGAGGTCAGTCGTAGGCTGTTCGCGGCTGCTGGATCTATGCGTAGACTTCTTGCTCAATCTCTCCTTCTTCCCCTCCTAGACTACGCCGATGTCAGTTATCTCAATGCACTAAAGAGCAACTTGACAAACTTGAGCGACTCCAAAATTTCTGCATATCTAATCAATCTCAAAATCATATTTGGCTTACGTAAATATGATCATGTCTCAGAATTTCGCAAACAGGTCAAGTGGCTCCCCATTCGACTTCGACGGAATGCTCACATTCTTTCCTTGTTGTATGGTATTCCTTTCCATCCCACTACCCCCAGTTATTTAAAATAACGTTTTGTGTTCCTCAGTGACACACATTCAAGATCTTTGAGGTCGTCGGTATCCCTGGAATTGGCAGTCCCTACTCATTCCACTGAGTTCTATGATAAGTCTTTTACTGTCCAAGCTGTGAGGTTGTGGAATGCATTGCCGGTTGCAATTAGAAGGGCATAATCCCTAGCTGTTTTTAAGAAACTG
This sequence comes from Nudaria mundana, assembly GCA_963556515.1. Taxonomy (NCBI): domain Eukaryota; kingdom Metazoa; phylum Arthropoda; class Insecta; order Lepidoptera; family Erebidae; genus Nudaria; species Nudaria mundana. The sequence continues at coordinate 3,151,541 of OY748305.1, read as the reverse complement.
GTCAAGGAACACTACCTGGGTCCTTAACTAGTGTCCCTTGTATTCCCATACCGTTGTTTTTATTTTTGCGTTTAACTCATCTTTTCCACTTAGTTCTTATTTATTTCTATATAGCTTGTATAACGTACCTGCATATTATATTATATGTATATTTCCATAAATGGCGTATAATATTATACCTACTTATATCATTAATGTTTAGTTAAGTAGTAAGTGTAATCTTCCATTATCCTGGTCATGTGTATCTGTTATTTTGGATTTAATTTTGTTTCTATATTTCTACACCAATAATATTTACCCACCTTAAAACTTTTCTATATCATTACATGTCCATCCTAAGGTTGCCTGTAAGACATTGCTCTTTAGCGATAAGGCCGCCCTTTGTACATCGCATATATATTTATTTTTTCTGTAATATCTTATTGGTGTACAATAAATATTATTCTAATCTAAAGATTCTAATCTAATATATACTTATAATTTAAAGGGTACTTATAAAGATAGAGGCGTTCATTACACTCAGATTTCGCCAGTCACCTAAAGAGGGGGAGACGTCCTTCTACAGGGACTTTGGATCACCCAGCGGCCCAGGATGCGGCCGCTCTCAAGTCCGATGCCGGGCCCAAACCCACTACGAGGTCCCGGCGCTGCCTCGCCCTTTGCGTAGGTCTTGCCAAAGTCTAGCCCGTATGGTAAGGTTGAAATGCCTATTTAGGACAAACGACTCGAAATAAAAAGGATAAATTCTGTCAGCGGGTGCAACGGGTGCAGGTGAGGGTCATTTGGACCCTGGAGATGTTTATATACCCCTTTGCACCTTAGTAGGTAGGTATAGGAAAGTTAAGGTAGAAAGGTGTGATTTACAAAATTAATTAAAGGTAGTTACCGGTAGGTATACTTACCTATTAAATTTCAACAGGTTGTAAGTTCTCGGCTTCTCGCCGACACTAATTAATGATAGTGCTTGTAGAATACAATCAAATTAAATTACTTAATTAAAGAACAAGGCTCCCTGGATCATTAATTTGTACTTACATCATTTTTAAGTTCTTTTTGACATTTAACAGGAACAGTCGATACTCCATTTTTTTTAATTCCGCGGCTAGTCGATACCCCTGACTCTACCCGGAACAGTTTTGTCTTTAGCCCATTTCCCTGACTGCTAAATAAAATTAGTCAGCTTAAGTTTTTTAACCTTATTACTTCGTAATTAAATAAATTAATGAGACAAATAAACTTTCATTGGTCTGATGATGCAGTTTTACTGCAAGCAAATACGTAGGTATTTGATATCAAATTTGCACGCTTAATCATTTTAATATCGAAATATATATCTATCTCCGTCACTCTTCAAACATCCTGTCACCCCTACTCGCTTTGTTTCGAGTCCTAGACACAGCTCTGATATCGACGCAGTCTTATCATTTGCCTTGAATTTATATCAATTGTGTATTTATTCATAAGAAATATAGGTAGTTTAATTTAGATTGTAAATTCGCCTCGGTGTTTGTTCGCATAACTGAATGGAATGACTAGCGTACGTAGTATTCGAGAATGAATCCGGCTCACATTCACAACGACGACAGACTGTCAAACTCCACCAACCAACCAATGTCCAACCAAAACGCAACGCCGTCGCCAGCCAGTTTAGCTCAAGATTTTGTACAGTGCGGACGTACGGTCGAATTCCTGCCGAAAACCGGCCCGCGTGTGCGACTTGATAAACCAAAACGAAAGTGATTACTCATTCATACGACTCACATTTTTAATCTTTGTTTGTGAAGTTTAAAAACATGTGTGATTGTTTTAGTGTATAGTGTAGTGCTTTAATAATATTGGAAACTTGTATCACGAGGTATGTGGACCTGTTCTCTGTATTTATTTACTAGTTTTTAATACTCGTAAGGATTGTAAGTAGGTATAGTAGGTGTAGGTAGGTAGTATGATTTCCTTTTTGTATGCAACGACCGGTTTTTCGTCCGGCATACCGTGGGAAGGTATTCGATTTGCAATTTCATGTTTCATTGCGTGTGTTGTTTAAGTCGTAGACTGGTAGAAAGATTGTATTCATGAATCTAATTCTAGATTAAATATATGTACCTAGGTAGGTACCAATAATCTTGTTTGTTATTCAAAAATTCTGTACCAACTGCTATTTAGTACGTTATATCCGCTGTTGCCAAAAAAACTTCGTAAACTCGTTAACATATTTTTTTAGTGTCATACTTTTTTATTTATCACAACACAAGTATAGATAGGTACCTACTTCCTTAATAGTTCTTAATCGTTGTTTTGTTGCTTACAAGTTTTCTATCTAAATATTGGATGGTTAATTTTTTCCTATTTTAATTTAGCCTAGTTGGAACTAATCCACTGGATACCTAGTTCTCGTCGAAGAGGATCTACCGTTAAGAACATATACCTATTGTAGTGTATTATACATATACTTATTGTAGGTGTTGAACTGGTGGTAGGTTGGTAACTTGGTACTTACGGGATTATGACTCTCGCATTAACAGATTGTTACTCCAATAAATAAATTAATAATTAAAAACAAGTACCGAACTAACTAGGTTGACTGTTAGAAATTGCTTTATACGATATGACCGCCCGTTTTGCTACTCTTACACGTGTAAGCTATGTCTATGTAGATAAATACTGTCCACAAAATGACTGCTCCTGCCAGCCCAGCACGGTCAGTCAGCATCGATTTTAGTCAAATTAGGTACATTGATTTACATTATTCAACCAGAGATAGACGCTACCATACACTTTTGGGCTGGGTGAAGATCCTATAGTTTCTCTTTGACATTGTGTCAGCCCTAGACTTTTAAGAAATAATTATGACCGTCAGTTTTTGGATTTAGAAGAACTATCTTAGGGTTCCAAACTCCCAAGTAGCTCAGATACGTTATACCTTCTCCCCAAGGAGCCAAACAGGTGGCCAAAGTCCGCCGGGTGCCACTGGAAATTCCTTGTGTGCTCACCAGAGGCGCTCGGCCATGGAAGTGGGAAAATGAAAAAAAAGGTAAGAAAGTACTATTTATAATGTGTTTCCGTGGGATTTTGGAACAAGAAAACTATCCTAGCTGGAATCAGCTAGTCGACATTAAAAGCCACTCCAAACAAACAATATCCCCGCGGCGCACAGACGTCGATTTGAATTAAGGAATTATTTTTTTTGTTTTAAAGTTTACCACGAACGCTACATTTTATTAATGGTAATGATCTGGGTGCTTAGAAATATAAATATTTTTATCCTAACCTCACGCGTTTATTAGCTATTAACAACGTTTACAGAAAAATATTTTACGTAGTATTTAGTTGACTGACAACGATTGTGATTATTGTTACTCAAAGGTACGAACCGTACGAACTATATTATAAATGATTTTTTGTACGTAATAATGCATCGTAATTAAGTAAATTTAATTTGGTGTTACATTATGTCGATCCGAAAATTTGACGTTTTATTTAGAAAATCGATCTGCAAAACTTATGTTCGGATTTGTTCGCAGTGAAATATGTTTTTAAATTACTTCATGTTGTCAATTATTAAATAAAAGTATCACCAGCTGCTTTAAAGTGCCGCTTTTATTTAGTAACAAATTTTCTTAGCTGACGAAAAGGGACTTGTACGAAATTTGGCGACAGGGAAAAACAATCAAGGAGAAAAGTTTGGCAGTTTATATATTAGTATTTAACAGAGCAGAGGGTTTTTTAAAAGATATAAAATATTAAGATTATTTAAAGAAAAAAAAAGTGTTTTAAAAGTAAACTGTTAAAATATGGCAGGTTTCCACCGACACTATCACTTTTCGACACAAAATACCTCTTTAAAGGATTAAAGAGGTATTTTGTGTCGAAAAATGGCAAAATAACCTCTCTGTTGTCGTGGGTACCTATTTGTTCTTATAGCAGCAACATTTGACTTGCTAACTGCGTCAAATTGAGCTAGACGGGAGTGCAAACAACAACTTTGAAATTTATTATTATTTGTACATTAAGATTATTAGACTCATTGAAAAGGTTGTTGACCCTACTCCAGCAAAATTACTCCATATAGTCCATTTATTAACTTGTCTCTAATTACAGATCTTTGTTAAGGATTAATTAAATAGGTACCTATTTACAATTCGACTTAATTTAGCAGTAGATTCAAGAACGTCGAAATGTAAAACTTCTAGAAATAAAGAAAGAAAGAAAGCTGCTCGTAAGTCACAGGAAACACCATAATGCCACAACAAATATGTACATATTGAGATCGTACAATATTTTGACCAGATCCAAGAATCAAACCTGTACCGCCGGCGCCACTCTAAATACTTCCCAAGGAATCCGGGCAAGTGCGAGTCGGTGTCTTGCTCTAAGGGTTCCGTACCAAAAAGGTATGTCACTGGAAGAGATTTCTTTTGAAATAAGTGGTGCCTTTGTATCGAATTCAATCTTTGTATGAATCTATCCTGTTTGTTATTCTTCTCGCTCTTTTATCTTCTTGTGTGTACTTCGTGTGTGTAAATAAATAAAAAAAATAAAAAATAATCACGTTTGTTTTATGGGAGCCCCTTAATTTTTTAATATATTCTGTTTTTAATATTTAACTAAAGAGACACCAGAAAAACATCATCTGTGAAAATTTCAACTTTCTAACTATCACGGTTCATGAGATACAGCCTGGTAATAGACGGTCTTAGTAACAACAGAGTCTTAGTAATAGGGTTCCCGTTTTACCCTTTGGATACGGAATCCTAAAAAAGAGTAGGTACGTACGAATAACGTTCAACCAACTACGCTTACCAAAGAAATGTCCTAACATAATTATTTATTTCAACATTAATTCTTATCATTTGCTATCTTATATTAATTTATCTGTCTCTTATCATTTCACTACAAATATTATTTATATCAAAGTACTTTTTGAGGTTAGCCTCTTTATACACTTCGGTAAAGTATGTCAGTTTTAATGATTTTGATAATCGTTAATGAATCTATATATTTAATACGACAATTTGTATGTCTGTCTGTCCGTCTGCCGCGTTTTTCAATTTACATACATTTGCATGTTAAAGTATTCTTTTTTTTTTTATTTGTTTTCATTTTTTCTTTTTTGAGGCGATACAAAGTTCGCCGTGATAACTAGTATTATTTACTAGCGCCCTAGCGGACGACCGCGGCTTCGCCCGCTTAACAAATTACACAAAAACCTTCCTCGAGAACCACTCCTATCTATTGGTGAAAATCGCATCAAAATCCGTTGCATAGTTTTAAAGATCTAAACATAGGTACATAGGAAACGTAAGCGACGATGTTTTATACTATGTTATTATAACTACGAGTTACCTACCTATTTATTAAGTACTAGACTGATCGCCACAGCTCCGCCCGCGTGATTTAGTTTACTCGTTCCCGGTTCCCGTGGGAACACATTACCGGGATAAAAAGTAGCCTATGTTACTCAGGGTGAATGTAGCTTTCCAATGGTGAAATAATTTTTGAAATCGGCACAGTAGTTTTTGAGTTTATTCATTACAAACATACACACAAAAATACAAATATTTTCTCTTTATAATACTTAGTAGTATAGACTAGACTGACTCTGTAAACGTTGTTTCCCCTGAGTCAGTTAATAACTCAATATTACCTATATTTAGTTTATTTACCTCATGTTTGTCACCGATTAATTAAACCTTCTCTGAACTTGTACGAATATTTGAAAATCGGAATTAGTCAAATCGGTTCCAGTTCTTCTCGAGTTTTTGCGAGACAAACAAACGGCGATTCCTTTTTAGGGTTCCGTAGTAAAAGTCTCGGAACCCTAATAGTTTCGTCCCGTCCGTCCTCGGCTTTCCTCTCAAACGCTTAGTGCTAAAAACATGAAACTTTGCATGTATATTTACTACGCCACCAAAGTGCAAAAATAAAATTCTGAAAATATTTTTTTTGGGGTACCTCCCGTAAACGTAAAGTGGGGATGATCAAAGGTCGCGGCCTCTCTAACGTCCGTAGCCGGGCGTCTCTGGTTACAAGCAGAACGTATTTCCAGTGGCGCCCGGCGGACTTTGACCACCTCGGTGGTCTCTGCGAGGGTTAGGGTCTTGGCCGTAGATGAGTCACTCTACTGTGTTGGGTATCATTAGATAGGTCTTTCAAAACATCATCAACTATTTCCAAGATGTTTTTTTTTATTTAAGCATCCGTTTGCGAGATATAAAGTTTTGAAGAGCGTGTTTTTGCGAAAACAGCCCCCCCCCCCCCGCCCCTCCCCGTCATAAACTTAGTTCATGTAATAAACTTTTAAGGAAAACTATAACGGATGTTGTAACTCTGTTAGTTCTGGAGATTTGGCTTTTATGGGTAACTACGGAACCCTATCTAAGAAGATAGAATATCTGTCCCGGCGAACGACGTACCGCCAGAAATTTCACTTGCAAACCTTTCCTGAGTTTCTTCAACTCATTTAGGACCAACATTAGGAAAATCGGTCTAGCTAGTCTGTAAGAAGATAACTACACAGAGCACAGGATAAATGTTTTCAGTATCGAAGACGTTACTCTCAGCGGGAGTGTTTTATTTTAAAACACTTACATAGTTATAATTGTTTTAATATGACCTATTTAGATAATTCATTGAGTATCAGAAGGACACGACGCGTTTGTTTTTAATTTATACCATTACGTGGGACTGAGAAATCTATTGAGGATATGAGTAATGCGCCTCTGCATACGCCCTCAGATATGTGGGTGAGATTATATTATGTATTATGTAATTATTGTATGGACTAGCGTCTTCCCACGACTTTGTCTGGGTAAGATTACTACTTCTTGTGGACTATTTTATTTTCCGAAGTTCCATTTATTATTAAACCAAAATTTACCAAAATTGCTGTTTACGTAAACAGCACCGTTGTTTTGAAGGGAATCAATATTATATTATTACTAGCGGACTGCCGCAGCTTGGCTCGCGTGAAATAGTATTATAGCCTAAAACCTTCATCGAGGACCAGTCTATCCATTGATGAAAACAGCATGAAAATAAGTGCAGTAGTTTCAGAGTTTATCTCGAACAGAAAGACGCGGTGGAGGATTTTGTTTTAAGTAGGTATAATGTTATTAACTACAAAAGACTAGTAAGATTAATCACTACATTATAAAACAAAGTCGCTACCCTTGTATGTAGCCTTCAATCTTTAAAACTACGCAACGGATTTTGATGCGGTTTTCACCAATTGATAAAGTGGTTCTCGAGGAAGGTTTTTGTGTATGCTACGTAAAGCTACGCTGCTGTAAACAGTGCGCGGCTTCGTATTGAGCGAAGCGTTTTTTTTTTTTTTTTTAAATTGAATATTTGAGCTTCGTCACGACCTTAATTGAAATCAGCTATTAATTTAGGTGAATTTTTTTTAATTATCGGTCGAGAGGTTGCTTAGAAACGAACATCCGAACATTTCACATTTAACCTGCTCCAAAGGAGCTCCGCTCGCCTTCAGCTCGCTTCGCTCAATAATTAGTTAAGCGTGCGTCCGCTAGTAGGATATAAATGGTTATTATGTCTGTATGTAGATAACCATGATTTCAAGTCTAAGATTAGTAATCTCGTCGTGTCCACGTCACACAATTATTAACACGCTCACTTGTATAAGAATACTATTGTCTTAGTTACGAACAGCAATAGATTATATGACTCATACTACTATGAGTGACTATTGGTATCTCACTATTGTATACACACAAATATCACGCCTATATCCCCGAAAGGGTAGGCAAAGGTGCATTACACACCCACAGTTTGCCAGTATTTTTAGTCCCACGAAATATGGGTTATGTTCAAAATGGCTGAATGAATTTAATAAAAAGTAGCAGCTATATGTATAGTAATTACGTGCCAGCCGCTATGGCACAGTCAATTAAAGTCCTGGGCGTCTTTGACTATCTATTGTATAGTATGTGTATATCTATTGTATGTAGATGATGTTATAATAAGCTCTAACATAATTGTTATAAACTTGTAAAGTGTTTATTACAACAAAATGGCTGGACGGATCTGGATGTAACTTGGTGCCGAGATGAGTTGAAAACCTCGGAAAGTTGCATAGGTAAGTTTCATTAACTGCCAAATTCCATATTATCTTGAACCATATTATGCTATCTAGGATTTATAATTCCATCAAATTCTGTCAACGTCAAATTGGTAATTGTATGAATTATCAATCCCGGATAGCAAAAATATGGTTCGAGATTACATATTGAAATTAAACCGTAAAACACCTACAATACGCGGGCGCAGAGATGTCAAGAACAAGCTACCTTCCTGGAATTGGAACAGGCTATTCCTGTTCCAGGAAGAACGCTCAACTATCAGACCCAGAGGCCAGGGCGCCATTAGTTCAAGTCCACCATTAGAGCAAGTTTCCATTTGCTTAAAGAACATACTAGACTTTCATTATCAACTGACTTCCAAAAAGGAGAAGGTTCTCAATTCGACTGCCCGTTTTTCGAATTGAATTTTGTTTTGGAAGTTACTATTTACCAAGTAGTTCCAATTCCCCCGAAGAGGCCACGCAGGTGGCCAAAGTCCGCCGGACGTCCACTGGAATACTCTACCTTCGGGTGTCACCAGATACCCCGCAGCAATGGACATGGGAGCGGCCGCGCTCTCGCAAAGTAAAAATAAAAAAAGTAGTTACATTTCAATTTGGTCCCATTACGACAACTATTTTGTCCCATTTCGGTAGTTTGAAGTCGTTTGTTGTGTCAATTTTTGACGTGTATTTTTTAACACCAATAACGTCAACACGTCAACTTAACACTAGTCAGTAGCGAGTATATAACCTTAAGTATTTTAAGTTGTAAGTACTTGGGTAGTTTTCTTACTAATATTTTCTATGCGTCAGACAAGCTGATTGATCGACTGCGATATTATATTATGGTAATATATCAGAACTGACGTTTGTTCCCAATAAGTTTCAGAAAATGAATGTGTCATATTTTGGGGACATGTCAAAGTATAACAATTATATCCATTACATTACATAGTTTTATCCATTGGCTGCCTCGGAGGCGTAGTCCGTTAACCTGATGGGTGAGACTTTTACCTCAAAGGTCCCAGGTTCGATTCCTGACCGGGTCATATACTATATACGATTTGCAAATATATTTGTTTCAGAGTTTGGGCAGTGTTTTTCAACGTAATAATCATCTATTTATGGTTTATCTATGGCAGTCGATACGGGTAGTTAGAGCGTTAGAAATCCGACTGGTCTAACTACATAACTTCGATATCGCCAATTGGTTGTAAAAGTCAGAGGTGACAGGCGCTTCAATAAACAAGTCGAAGTACCTACAGCCGCTTGCCTCAGACTAAAAAGCCAACCCCAACTGATTGAGAAAAGTTTCAGTGGATTAGAACTGGTTTGATTTTTTTTTTGTATTGAATAACGCCCATTTATGCATGCCCCGTAAAAGCCTAAGGCAAGGTTTATAAGACTGCAGTTCGCCATGCGCTAATGTACGGGTCTGAATGCTGAACAATAAAGAGATCTCACGAGCAAAGAGTGCATGTCAACGAGATGAAGATGTTGAGATGGGCGGGAGGTGTGACTCGACTCGATAAAGTGCGCAACGAACATAAAAGAGGCAGCTCTAAAGTCGCACCAATCACCCAGAAACTAACCGAAAACCGTCTCAGATGGTATGGCCACGTTAAAAGAAGAAGTTGGAAAAAGAAGGACCATGTGGTTCAGATTGCAGTAAGCCTGCCTGAACAGACGAAAGGTAGAGGCCGCCCGCCATTAACATGGTGGTCTAAAATCCAAACAGACCTCAAGAAAGCCCAGTTGCCTGAAAATACAATCCAGGATAGATTATCCTGGCGCCGAAAAGTGAGGAGACCTGACCCCAAATGATGGGACAAAGAGAATACCCCCATTTGTCGAGGAAGCCTATTAACATATATAGTTTGATGGTTTCGATTGTCGGCACTTGGTGAAACTTATAGTAATACAAGCTAACAAAAAACACTTCTACACCGTTTCACTTTTATTTAATTTACAGGATTTAACCTGACCGGTTTCGCTTTATAGCATTATCAAAGGTTGTTGTTCACTTTACATACTTATTAAACAAGTATTTTACTACACTGTCTAATATATCTTCATGACATTGTTGAACTAAATGTTAAGTGAACAACAACCTTTGATAATGCCATAAAGCGAAACCGGTCAGGTTAAATCCTGTAAATTAAATAAAAGTGAAACGGTGTACAAGTGTTTTTTGTTAGCATGTAAGTAAGCCTATTAACATTACTTTACGACCAATGAAAAATGTTGAAAAAAGAATGGTAAAAGAAGCCAGCCCTACAAGCATCTCCAGGCCGAAGTCATCATGACCTGGACGCAGTCCATCTGCAATCAAAAGTACGAGGCGTTGGCTACCTAGCCCCTAAAAACGACAACAGCCTCGCCACCTATTACGTGGGGTTAACGAAGTGACTGGCGAATGGCCCTTTCGGGGATAAAGACGTGATTTGTGAAAAAATACACGTCAAAAACTTTTGACTTTAAATTCCCGAAATAGGAACAATTGATTGTCGGATTGGGGCCAAATTGAATGGGACCAGTTGAGAACTAGTAGATTTCAATTAAAAAAAATTTCAAAAAGGGTTCACCAAAACCAAAGATAAAAAAAAATAGTCGACTTGAGAATATTTTGAAAGTCGATTGAAAAAAGAATTTCACGCAGACGAATTTGCTGGCGTCCGTTAGTCTATTATATCTATCTATCTACCTCAGAGACTAACCATAGAGATATGTATAGTATCTCCGGAATCTCCAATCTATGACATTGAGATGACTACAGTTATTTAACCTGGCCAGTGAGGAATGCGATTGTCATAACTCGATTTAAGTCACTCTAGCTAGACTAAAGGCTGGTTCACACTTAGAAATTTAGTTGTACGCCTACATCATCATTCTTCATCCACCAAGCCTTTTCCCAACTCAGCTGGGCTCAGCTTTCCAGTCTAACTGCGATTCGGCTGAATTTCGATAATTTCCGTGAAGCGACTGCCATCTGAGCTCCACAACCCATGGGCGATATGGAAGTTCTGTAGTTAGACCGACTGCCATAGACGTTTGTATGACAATGAAAACCGGGACCGACGGCTAACGAGCTCTCCGAGTGTGCGTGACGATTGGGTGTCCTAATCGTGAATCGAAAAACTAATGTTATCTAGATTTAGTAGAAGTTATAAAAAAATTGTAGAACCGATTTAAAAATTTGTAAAATAAAAATTTATAAAAATATGGCAATTTAACTGAGGTCTCCCAATCCTTACTCAAGGATACCTATTTCTTGGTGAATCGATGCAAGTAGAAGCTAAATTTTACACTCAATTTTAGTAAAAATATAGATAAACACTTCCCAAAATATTCATCAAGATTAACAAACATTCATAACTTTTATAAATGTTTTAAATATATCCCTCAATCCTTACTGTATAGATTGAGGGTCATGGTGTTTTGAAAAAGTGGCTAAATGTTTTAAATTTATTTTTGCATGAAGATTAAGTAAAAGTTGTCTAATAATTTGTAAAAACAAAACCGACTGAAACACATCACAGTTTAAAAATTATAACTGTAGAAACTATGTCCCTCAATACTTATGCCTCCAAAAAACACTTGATCGTAGCTCACTAGGTACTGTAAGTATATAATTGACTACGAATATATATTTTAGTAGTAATTTTCTACTAAAAGTTTATGCAGTTATTTGATTAGAAGATTCGTTATTCATCAAAATATTAACCTATCAATATTCCTAATATTACATACGTGACCATTAATTACTTAAATTTTACAAAGAATTTTAGCTTTCGTACATTATAATCACAAAAGAAGTAGGTACCGATACTTAACATTTTTTTTTGTTTTTTTAAATCAATTGCCGAGCGCCTCCGGTAGATACTAAAAGAATTCGCAGTGGCGCCCGGCGGACCTTGGCCACCTGTGTGGCCACTGCGTGGTGGTCGGGTGTTACCCCGCATCTTTAGGGTCGGGTTTTATCCCGCGTCGGTGAGTGAAGGCGTGCATGGGGTGAAGCCCCACATCACACAGCCCTTCTAGCCTGCTTCTGTAAGGACGGTGGGTTGCTAATCCATCGTCCTCAGGCCCCGATCATGGATATCAATGGTCCTGGGCGTAGTCCCGTCTGCGGCGCCCTCGCCGCAGACTTCGGTACTCAGCGGGGAGGGTACGCTCCCTCACCCTACCAGCCGCCTCCTTCACGAGCATTACCTGCTCGCAGAAGGAAACGGCCGCGTTCCACTGGCTCCCGCTAGAAACCATTGCTCGTAGCATGGTCTGCGTGGGAGGCGCTCGGCAATTGACGTAGGTGCGGCCGCGGCCTCAGGCCCCGGATTTATAAAAAACCCACTAGATTTACTAATCCATATTTTATATAAAATGTTAAGTATCGGTACTTGTTTTGTGATTATAATGTACGAAAGCTAAAATTCTTCGTAAATTTTAAGTAATTAATGGTCACCCTATACGTATGTATTATTAGGAATATTGATAAGTTAATATTTTGATGAATAACGAATCTTCTAATCATATAACTGCATACACTTTTAGTAGAAAATTACTACTAAAATATATATTCGTAGTTAATTATAATTATACTTACGTACCTAGTGAGCTAGGATCAAGAGTTTTTTGGAGAATTTTTAAACTGTGATGTATTTCAGTCGTTTTTGTTTTTTACAAATTATTAGACAACTTTTACTTAATCTTCATGCAAAAATAAATTTAAAACATATAGCCACTTTTTCAAAACACCATGACCCTCAATCTACAGTAAGGATTGAGGGATATATTTAAAACTTATATAAAAGTTTTGGATGTTTGTTAATCTTGATGAATATTTTTGGGAAGTGTTTATCTATATTTTTACTAAAATGGAGTATAAAATTTAGCTTCTACTTGCATCGATTCCCCAAGAAATAGGTACCCTTGAGTAAGGATTGGGAGACCTCATTTAAATTGCAATATTTTTTTTAAATATTATTTTACAAATTTTTAAATCGGTCCTACAATTTTTTTACAACTTCTACTAAATCTAGATAACATTAGTTTTTCGATTCACGATTAGGACACCCAATCGTCACGCACACGCTCTCCGAGGCACGGATGGGTCTCAGTGTCTTAGGAAATGTACACCCATCCTAATCCTATGTTGCTTTACCTTGGCCGTGTGTCTGCAGGTTTAACACTGTGACCTTCATGATAAGATATTAGTGTTTGTATCCCTTAGCAAAGATAAAACATAACGTGACAGACTGATTAAGTCTCCAATCAAGTTATAATAATAGTTATATTACAATACATAATAATTGAGCTGAGCGAAGCGAAGCTGTTTCTTAGGCGACTCGTGTATTTCGTTTGGGATCTAACTCCTCCTAAACGACTGGACCGATCTTTTTGAAATTTGACACGGTCATAGTGACGATCACCGTGAGTGGATATATCTGAATTCATAAAGATCGGTCCAGTCGTTTAGGAGTTCGACCCGGATCGACAAACTCAGCTCAATTATTGCAACAGCAGGATGTATTGCATACCTAGTTATCTCGTATTGATATTATGTTTTGAACTGGCAGTAGGTACAGACCAACATCAGAATTTAAAAATCGAATTCTTTTCAAACGACTTCCAAAAAAGAACGAGGTTCTCAATTCGACTGTTTTTTTTAATGTTTGTTACCTCATATCTTTTCTTATTCTTTTTTTAAAAACGTGGCTCCATCGATGATTATCGATGATTTCGCCAATGTCAAGGTAATGCTTGATTTTTCCCGCACAGTTACTCTGAACTATAGTTCTCGGTCCGGGACAAGGAAACGTTCGGTATTGCAATTTGAGCGTTTGGGCCTGGATTTTTACCCAGCGCCAGAGGTAAAATAAAAGGCAACCAGCCGCAAAAACCCAAGTCCCCTCATATCTTTGGATTGGGTGAACCGATTTGGAAAAAAGTTAACGTGTATTTTTTCAAACGTTCACATAAAACAATAGAGTTTCGTTCAAAAACAATGACGACGTTACACACGGACGCGGACATTGTAGTACACGCGTATGTTTTTCTGAACTGAGTATGTTTATTATTTATGTTGTGTTTTTTTTTATTCCAGATTGTGTGAACAAGAGACGTGAGCGACATACAATAAAAATTTTGTACTCTTCATTCATCAGGTAAGTCAAACAACTCTGTAATGCCTTGAATATGGAATTACCTTTATAAAATAAACTTATTTTAAGTAGTATTAGACAAAGTCTCTGCCTCCGCCCATCCCCCATTTACAACCAAGAACTGCGCATAAAACAGCTTAAATACTATAGTACCAAAAAGCAAATGTAAAATCTCTCTAAGTATTTTATAATCTCTGTTTCTAAGAATATACAGCCATATAAATTATCTATGGTATTTCTGGCCAGCTTCAAGTAAATTTAAATTTAGAATGAAAATGTCTGCGTGTATATAAATCCTTATAGTCTGCTTCGGCGTCTTCCGCTAACCAGTTACTGATTCTGTCACACGTTCTGGTATTTATTACTAACTAGTTGTTGTCCGTGGCATCGCCCACCTTAATTTCAGATCATCCGTAGTAGAAATCATGTCTGAACTGGGAGTAGGCTATATAAAATACTAGCTTATTATATTCCGCCCGCGTGATTTAGTTTCCACAGAAACATAAAGAGTAGCAAGGACATAGGGTTAATGTAACTACATTTTAGTGAAAGTATTTAAAAAATAGATTAAATAGTTACAAAGCTTATTTATTACAAACAAATCTGTCCTCTTTACAAGCTTATCTAATATAAGATTGTAAAGAGGACAGACAATTTGGGTTAGATGACGTCGTGTTAGAATGTCCAAAAATATTTAAAAAATATATAATAGGTACTTATTAGCCTATGCCTATATCGATCGATTAACTAGTATATCTATGCTTATTAGTACCTAGTATATATAGCTCACGGCTTCGCCCGCTTGAGAAATTTTATACAAAACCTTACTCGAGAACCAGTCTACCCATTGGTGAAAACCGCATCAAACTCCGTTGCGTAGTTTTAAAGATCTAAAGCAAACATAGGGACGGACAGACAGCGGAAGCGACTTTGATTAGAATAGATCTATAGATAGATAGTATCTGTATTTATATATTTAAATACTTATGTATTAGAAATTCATAAAGAGGTTTCCGCTCGTAAAATTGGTTATAAAACTCACAAGGCCACTGAGTTGTTGGGGTTAATATTTCGCAAGCGCTTCTTATATTAAAATTGTAATAAAATCTGATATCAAATATTTGATATCTTAAATCGCATTTTTTGTAAAAAAAAATCGTGTAAAGCTACAGAAAATCACTCCTTCCCCGAAGAGGTAGGCAGAGGTATGATAAAAACCCACTTATCGTCAGAAATTTTGTTAGCCCTACGTAATAGGTGTTTGTACTTGTATTGTAATTGTTGCCCTTATACGTCACAGGGGAAGCTACAGATAATTAATCCGTCCAGAAAACAAAAAGTACACAGTAGAATGTTTACTGAGGCCCTTAACACAATATACATACAAAGAAAATTTTGTGTAGGTGTTGTGAATTTCTGAATAACTAGACATTATACCCTTTGCTTGTTTTTTTAAGTAAAGAAAAGGTTGTTAGATAATGTATTGTGCTGGAACTACCATCTTATTAACGAGGTAAATTGTTGCTACATAATAAAACTAGCCCGCGGCTTGACAAATTATGTAGGTACAGTGGCGAGGTTCTCAATTCGACTGCTGGCAGCTGCTTTTAACTTTGATTTTTAACCGACCTCAAAAATGGAGGAGGTTCTCGTTCGACTGCTTTTAACTTCGATTTTTAACCGACCTCAAAATTGTAGGAGGTTCTCATTTCGACTGCTTTTAACTTTGATTTTTAACCGACCTCAAAATTGTAGGAGGGTCTCATTTCGACTGCTTTTAACTTTGATTTTTAACCGACCTCAAAATTGTAGGAGGTTCTCAATTCGACTGCTTTTAACTTTGATTTTTAACCGACCTCAACAATGTAGGAGGTTCTCATTTCGACTGCTTTTAACTTTGATTTTTAACCGACCTCAAAAATGTAGGAGGTTCTCAATTCGACTGCTTTTAACTTTGATTTTTAACCGACCTCAAAATTGTAGGAGGTTCTCATTTCGACTGCTTTTAACTTTGATTTTTAACCGACCTCAAAAATGTAGGAGGTTCTCAATTCGACTGCTTTTAACTTTGATTTTTAACCGACCTCAAAATTGTAGGAGGTTCTCATTTCGACTGGTTTTAACTTTGATTTTTAACCGACCTCAAAATTGTAGGAGGTTCTCAATTCGACTGCTTTTAACTTTGATTTTTAACCGACCTCAAAAATGTAGGAGGTTCTCAATTTCGTCTGCTTTTAACTTTGATTTTTAACCGACCTCAAATTTGTAGGAGATTCTCATTTCGACTGCTTTTAACTTTGATTTTTAACCGACCTCAAAATTGTAGGAGGTTCTCATTTCGACTGCTTTTAACTTTGATTTTTAACCGACCTCAAAAATGTAGGAGGTTCTCAATTCGACTGCTTTTAACTTTGATTTTTAACCGACCTCAAAATTGTAGGAGGTTCTCATTTCGACTGCTTTTAACTTTGATTTTTAACCGACCTCAAAATTGTAGGAGGTTCTCATTTCGACTGCTTTTAACTTTGATTTTTAACCGACCTCAAAAATGTAGGAGGTTCTCAATTCGACTGCTTTTAACTTTGATTTTTAACCGACCTCAAAATTGTAGGAGGTTCTCGATTCGACTGCTTTTAACTTTGATTTTTAACCGACCTCAAAATTGTAGGAGGTTCTCATTTCGACTGCTTTTAACTTTGATTTTTAACCGACCTCAAAATTGTAGGAGGTTCTCATTTCGACTGCTTTTAACTTTGATTTTTAACCGACCTCAAAATTGTAGGAGGTTCTCATTTCGACTGCTTTTAACTTTGATTTTTAACCGACCTCAAAATTGTAGGAGGTTCTCATTTCGACTGCTTTTAACTTTGATTTTTAACCGACCTCAAAATTGTAGGAGGTTCTCATTTCGACTGCTTTTAACTTTGATTTTTAACCGACCTCAAAAATGTAGGAGGTTCTCAATTCGACTGCTTTTAACTTTGATTTTTAACCGACCTCAAAATTGTAGGAGGTTCTCATTTCGACTGCTTTTAACTTTGATTTTTAACCGACCTCAAAATTGTAGGAGGTTCTCATTTCGACTGCTTTTAACTTTGATTTTTAACCGACCTCAAAAATGTAGGAGGTTCTCAATTCGACTGCTTTTAACTTTGATTTTTAACCGACCTCAAAATTGTAGGAGGTTCTCGATTCGACTGCTTTTAACTTTGATTTTTAACCGACCTCAAAATTGTAGGAGGTTCTCATTTCGACTGCTTTTAACTTTGATTTTTAACCGACCTCAAAATTGTAGGAGGTTCTCATTTCGACTGCTTTTAACTTTGATTTTTAACCGACCTCAAAAATGTAGGAGGTTCTCAATTCGACTGCTTTTAACTTTGATTTTTAACCGACCTCAAAAATGTAGGAGGTTCTCAATTCGACTGCTTTTAACTTTGATTTTTAACCGACCTCAAAAATGTAGGAGGTTCTCAATTCGACTGCTTTATTTGTTTATGTTTGTTACCTCATATATCGGGCTTGCAGTCCTCAGCTTATGAAGCTTCGCCCCTGTGTAGGTACTAAAACTCTTCCTCAAGAACCACTCTATCCATTAGTGAAAACTACTACAAAATCTGTTGCATAGTTTTAAAGATCTAAGTAGGCATACATACGGAACGAAGCGACTTTGTTTTATAATATGTAGTCAAGTAGTGATGATACATACACATATCACGCCTATATCCCCGAAGGGGTAGGCACAGGTTCATTACACACCCACAATTTGCCAGTAGTCCCATGTCATAGGGGGCAAGCCTATTGCCGTCACCGGGCACACATATAATGGGTTTTGTCCAAAACGGCCGAATTAATTTAATTAAAAGTAGCAGCTATATTGTAATTTTGGAAAACTAATTGGAAATCTTTTTTGATGATACAACAAAATCTTACGTAATGATGATGATCGCTAGATATCCATAGATACTTTAAACTATGGTTGAATTGAATAGGTCCTAATGAACCGATTTTAAAAATTCTTTTACTGATATGTAGCTCCATTATCCCTCAGTAACATAGGCTACTTTTTATCCCGATATGTTATCCCACCGGAATCCACACGCGGGTGAAGCCGTGGTGGTCAGCTAGTGTTAAATACCTGACAAGAACACGTACGACAAGGTCACGACGCGCGACGGCGACGCCTGAACGCGAAATCTGTCAGTGTCGTTCTTAGACAGCTTCACAATTTTGACACTAAAAGGCACAGAATAGGGAATAGTACTTACATACCGAACTTGCACTCCGATGTTAATTAAAGCACATTGTTTTGTTTACAGAGAACATCATTCGAACGTTAGGGTTGTCCAGTAAAGTAAAATATATACTAGCATAATTTGACCAATAATTATGACGTTAATGCCAATAATTATGACGTCAATATCAACTCTATGGTCAATGCCGTGTCACAAACAAGAGACAACCCTTACTGATTTACAACTTCAAGTTGTGGCTGACATGACGTCACGTATTTTTTTGCGGTTGTTAGGCGAGTGACATAGGCCTGCTAGAGGCGCTAGTTATCTTTGCATCGCCAATTAGGTGAGACTAAAGTGAATGGCGAAATGTGGGTGTATCTAGCGCCTCTGTCTTCCCTTTAGGGGATAAAGACGTTATTTTGTGAGTGTTTGTTTTAATTTGCTTTGATCTCACGAACTGTCGCTGTCACAGTAATACTCGTAGAAACTTTTGAACGAAGATGTTGTTACGTAAAATTACAATTATTATGGTTAATAAATAATGCTAAAATAGAAAGATTATATCTACTGTCTACTAGCTGTCCCGGCGAACTTCGTAACGCATTTTTCATAAGAACTTTCGTAACCTAAGGAAATAGGGACTATTAAAAAATAGGGGTTGGTGATAGAAAGTGAAAGTTTAGGGTTGCAAGTATTTTTAATGCCCCCTTAATAATAAAAAATGGCCCAAAAAATTAAAAAGGTGTTTCCCACCCCTAACGACCCTTATCACTTAGGGGTATGAAAAATAGATAGTAGTATATTCTCAGACCTACTGAATATGCATATATATAAAATTTCATAAAAATCGGTCTACCCGTTTCGGAGGAGTATTGTAACTAACATTGTGCCGAGAGAATTTTATAAATAAGACTAGCTGACCCGGCAAACGTTGTTTTGCTTTAGGGGTGGACTACCCTTAACATTTAGGGGGATGAAAAATAGATGTTGTCCGATTCTCAGACCTACCCAATATGCACACAAAATTTCATGAGAATCGGTCAAGCCGTTTCGGAGGAGTATGGCAACGAAAACTGTGACACGAGAATTTTATATATTAGACTAGCTGACCCGGCAAACGTTGTCATCTGATCGGCATAGCCCCCCTACCAAACCCGGATATGATGGCTAACGTCAAGAGAAGAGCAAAACGCCCCGCTCGGGAGCTAATCCAAGCTCCCTCGAGCGGGGCCCCAGCGTCCATCGACGCATACGAGCCGCCGGCAATTCGCAGGCGCCTCACCGGCCCCTAAGCCGATGAAAGTGCGCCGCGTAACCACAATGACCGGTTCAAATTGTTGAACCGCGCAGAACACCACTGTAAGGGGCAAAGCCCCCAATAGTTTCCCCACCCCAGAATGGGGCGAGAAGAAAACCACGAACGGCAAACGTTGTTTTGCTTTAGGGGTGGACTACCCTTAACATTTAGGGGGATGAAAAATAGATGTTGTCCGATTCTCAGACCTACCCAATATGCACACAAAATTTCATGAGAATCGGTCAAGCCGTTTCGGAGGAGTATGGCAACGAAAACTGTGACACGAGAATTTTATATATTAGATAGATATGTGTATACCTACTTGGTAAGTATAAAACTAGTGGTTCTGTGAACCGTATACTTCGGGAGCCGCTTTGTTTAGAAAATTTCTTCTTCAATTTTCTTTATTATTCTTTCATTTGTCATCCAATCCAAAAAATATAATTCAAATGTTATTCATTTTAAGCAAGGAGTGTGTGTGTAAAGTTTCATGCAAATCGGTTGATAAATACGGCCTCAAACATGATCTGACAGAACCCGTAGATGTAGAGATGTAGAGGTACAGACGAAAGAAATTCTCCCAAGTCTGCAAATTGAAACGGAGACTTCGGTCATCTCGCTCCCTCAGTCAATTATAGTTGTAAAAATTAATATAAAATCTTTCACATCAATGATACGGTGTAACGTGGGAAGATGGCAGTATATGACACCGAAGCGTGCGAGGGCGAATACTACCCACCTACCAACAGTGCCATAAGTGACCCACACACGAACAGTTCGCTTACAGTCACAGATCGTTCAGACAGTTCCATCCTGGACCATCTAAGCCTGCATCTGTAAGTGTGTGAGCTGCTTTAAGGGGTTTTCGAATGAGATTTATAGTTGACGAGGGAGTGAAGCAACCGAAGGCTCCTTTTCAACTTGCAGACTGGGGAGAATTTCTTTCGACTGTACCTATAATACCTCTACATCTACGGGTTCTGTCAGATCATGTTTGAGACCGTATTTATCAACCGATTTGCATGAAACTTTACACACACACTCCTTGCTTACAATGAATAACATTTGAATTATATTTTTTGGATTGGATGACAAATGAAAGAGTAATAAAGAAAATTGAAAATGAAATTTTCTAAACAAAGCCGAAGTCTACGGTTCACAGAACCACTAGTATTAGCACAGATTACTAAATACTTACTACGTAAGTATTAGTAGCGACGCTCGACCACGATTTCTTTATGTAGAAAAGTATGTACGTACTTCCCTACGGAATTACATAATTATCCTTAAAAGACATTTCATTGTCACATTGACTGCTTCGGTGGCGTGGTCGGTAGTGCCACTGGTAGTGCATCCGCTTTCGACGCCGGAGTCTCAGGTTCGATTCCCAGTCGGGACAAACTTTGTGTGGAGACAGATACGTTTGTACCGAAGTCTGGATGTTTCCTATATATAATATGTATGTATTTACAAAAAAAAACGTATATAAGTATTTATATCAGTTTATCTAGTACTCATATCACAAGCTCTGCATAGTTTGAGACTAGATAGCGTTGTTTGAATTGTCCTAACATATTTATTTATTTATTATTTACATATGTGTAATTCGTACCATTAAAAGGCGTTTTTAAAACCTTAAAAGTTGTGTAGGTATTATTCCTAAATAATTCTGTGGCCTACTAGGTATAAAATGTTTGATAAAAATTGTGTTTTTAATTTAAAACTTGTCCACATTTAACAACGAAAAAAGCCGGAACCTTGAACTAAATTACAAAGTGACGTTAGTGACACGTTCGAAAACGTGATTTGAAATGGCGGAAAAAAACACGCCTGAATTAAAAAATTAAGTAGATACTTAATCTAGTTACCTAAATCCGGCCTGTTGTAATACTAGACAGATAGACACATCACGCCTATATCCCGAAGGTGTAGGCAGAGGTGCATTACACACCGACAATTTGCCTGATATTATTAGTATTAGGGACAAGCCTAACAAAAAGTAGCAGCTAAAATGTAATTTTGAAAAAAAAATTAAACCCGTTGCCTTGCGAATACTAGACGAACGAACTAAAAACAGTTTGAAAGTAAAGTGTATATGCTATAAAAGTAGGTATATGCTAAAATAAATGTAAGCTGTAAATAGATATACATATCAATATCCATTTACAGCGAAAAACACCGCGAAAATAGTAAAAAAATAATTTTAAACATTTCCCTCCCTCGCTTTGACATTTAGCTGTCATTTTTCATCTTTAGAGCACTACGCTCCCACAAAATGCAAAGCGTAAGTTCGTAACTCATTATGTGTCATCTCATTGCCTAGTAGAGTATAAATCAATCACTGTGATTAATATCTTTTTAATCTGTGCTGAGTCCGTTATTCATAAACGGTGATTAGCACCGTTTGATCGAATGTAACGACCTTGTTCATGAGAGAGGCGTCCTTTCAGTTTACCGAGGGTTCAGTGGTGTTACAAATTTTATTATAAAAACAAAAAGAATAATCTGGAAAAAAAATGGAAAATAATGGTTTAACCCCTCGACTGTTTTAAGAACACACCGTAAAACACCAACTTCCTATGACCACCGTCCAGCTCCATCAGCCTAATTTTCGAAAGCACGAAATATATTTTTTACTACCTAAAACAAGGTCGCGATTGGGTGTTACATGATGATAGGACAACATTCCTCGATAAATGTACCCATAGTTTATGTAAGTCTATTTACTTGCACTGCACACATGGTAGCCCTTTCACCCTTACATCTCCACTCAGGCCTGCTGGAAGAGATTCCTTAAGGGATAAGTAGCGCCCTTGTACAATGCTCACTGTATTTTTATGTATTTCTGTACTGAGTTTTTTTTTTTATGAATAAATTTGAGTCCGTTTGACCGCAATCTTACCTGATGTTAAGTAACGATGCGGTCTAAGATGGAGCACGCAAACTCAAATAATGCCTATTTACTCTTGCCTTGAAAATCCCAACATTATATGTATCGGGGAACAATGACGCTGGAAGGGAATTCTATTCCTTTGCGGTTCGCATGATGAAAGATGAAGCGAATCCCACACATAGAGGTACGAAGAGGTGGTATATCAGTATATAAGTATTCAATACAAAACATTTTTTTCAATTCCAACCGGTACCTAGTTCCTGATTAAAGCATGTTCAACGAAACAAACACACCATCTTAGCTCTGCCTACCTAGCTATTGTGGTTGTTAATATTATTTCTTACTAACCATCAACCAGATTGTTTCAAAAAGCAGCTAGCAAGATAAAGTTACACGATACGATACCACGAGATGACCACAAACGTATGTACCTACATGACATAAGAGAAGACCACAAGACTACAACAGAGCCATCTATGCGTATACACCTAAGATACATACTTCCACAATGTTGTAAGCAGGTTGTCGCTAAATCTTATACTCTACAAATGCATAAAATTAAAGCATATACCTCCAACCTATAGACTGATTACAGTATCAAATAAAAATGTGTCGTATTCGATATAGAATATTAATTAATTAAATTAAATAGGTTTATACGAAAATATGCCCAATTGACTAAATGAGTTGTTGTCAATTTATTTATTTATTTAGATCTTTTCTATTCGAACCAATGACCAATAGGGCCTGAGATTATCGTGCTCCTCTAAACAAACTCTTAAATTTTAGTATAGATTCTACTACAACTGTTTGATTCTTCAAGACCATTAGTGACTGTATGAAGTCAATCTAAAATATGACATCAACACCTTTTATTAATCATTTGGACTGAAGGTGCAGCGTGGGCTTAGTGACAGCTGTGAAGTTCATTTGATGTAATTTATATTGTATATATCATACTTATCAGCATCGAAATAAATCGTATAAGTACATATATAATAATCATGCTTATAACCCTGAGGCGATGGGCAGTAGTGGAAGCACCTTGTTGAAAATTAAAGAAGTTTCTCAAACCTTTTGAACCTTCAAACGTTTTGTATATATCACGATCGACAAATTAACACCGCCCGTCTCATGGTAAGCTGTGGTATCTTTAAGATCGATTCACACATATCAGTGAAGCCTCCAACACAGTTCAGTATCAGTGATTTGTCAGTGCAAAATATTTTTTCCTAAATTTTCTATGACCGCATCCCTATATGTCAGCGTTAAATATGACTCAGTCATGGGAGCGCCAAAGTTCACCTAAATTTTCAACTCAGAAAATTGGAACTCCGAAAATGTTCTTCCTAACATTTTTCATCCTAACAATCACAATTCCTAACTACTCTGTCTCTAATGTTTTAATTCCGAATCATTCAACTTCATAATGTCGGTAGCAATAAACATCTATTATACTATTATTTATTTTCCTATATTTTGTCAACATAACCATCTTTTACACTATTATTGAAAGTCATACCTTTTTTGTTTAGATTTATTTTTATTAATAATAATCAGTATTATTTACATTAATTTTGCGTAACTTTTACGGACTTTTACAGAAACGAATCGGTCATATTTATAGTTCTTGGTTTAGGTTAGGTTAGAATTGTGACCACACAACGCACGAGCCGAGCGAGCGAAGCGAGCGTGCCGCGGTAGCGGCCGGCGAAGTGCCAGAAACGAATAAAAAAATAAAAACGAAAGAAAACGAAAAAGGTATAAAAACGTTAGGATAAAAAACAGTAGGAGCTTTAATATTGTATGTTAACGATTTTATTGATAACAATTTTCGGAAACATGAGTGTTATGAACATCGACGGTAGCACTACAAATAGTATGAATAAAAACTTTAGGATGGAAAATTTTAGGAGGAGTGATCATTCGGATTACAAATCGTTAGGAAGAACAATTTCGGATAAAGAACTTTAGGTGAGTCAATATGGACCCCTCAGTCATCACTGACTGCCATCTGACTTGCACAACCCATGGGCGATATCGAAGTTCTGTAGATAGACCGGTCGGATTTTTGATTTAGGGCTCCAACTACCCCTAACGACGGCCATAGATGTTCGTATGACAACCGGGACCGACGGCTTAACGTGCTCTCCGAGGCACGGAGGGGTCTCAGTGTCTTAAGAAATGGTCACCCATCCTAAGACCGGCCTGACTAGATGTTGCTTAACGTTTGCAATGTGTTAACATTGTTGGTTACCACTAGACCACTAGCCCCTCTTCATAGAAAATGTATGAAAGAATATTTTGCACTGACACTTAATTGTGTCGGACGGAACTGAGGTTTCACTGATATGTGTGAATCGACCTTTAGTCCTTCATTACGTTGTACAAGTGCGATAAGCAGCACCTCATAATGTCTCACATGATTGATTACAGTTAACTTTGTGCCGTGTTTCTCTAGGGTTAAGTACTATACTATATTACTAGCAGTGACTAGTTTTCTTTTTTTAAATATATTCGATACTAGGGAATAACTCCCGTTAATCAATATCTTAGACTCATAATAAACTCGCTTATTCACTAATATCACAAATTAATATCCAATATCGATAAATTGAGGGCTATTTGGTGGAAAAACTACAGACAGACAGACAGACATACACATATCACGCCTATATCCCCGAAGGGGTAGGCAGAGGTGCATTACACACCCACTATTTGCCAGTAGTTTTAGTCCCATAGGGGGCAAGCCTATTGCCATTACCGGGCACATTTATAATGGGTTATGTCCAAAATGACCGAATGAAGTTAATAAAAAGTAGCTACGAGCAAGTATATACGAGTATATAGTAATTTTAAAAAAGAAAATTATACCTGTTGCCTTGCGATGAAATGTTGATGAAAGGCAACAAAATCTTACATGCCAGCCGCTATGGCACAGCCAATTACAGTCCTGGGCATCTAAAAAGAGATAATTGTAATAACAGATTTAAAATTCGTAAACTTTAGCTTAGCTTTATAATAAAATAATTTCTTAGCTTGTATTAAACAAAAACAAATTGACCTCAACCATAGAAAGAGTATTTGTGCGTCCGTGGCGTTGGATCTTAATAACCTACTTTTTTCGGGATTTTATGGCTTGGTTTCAAGATTCAATAACCCACTGTCTCAGTCCTGCCATAGATAAAATACCTACCTCTGATGCAAATAATGGTGGCACATGCCAACGCATCCGCCAACGTAGGATGCATACGATAAATTCATTAGTACAAGGTAATACGCCTATATTTAATTCGATCGTAAAAAAAATTAAGTCGTTTTTTGTGATAGTGTTGAAAAACGGCTAATTTCATTAATGATGACTAAAACGGTCTATACAATTTTAACACTTATAATATGTACTGGTTAAAAGTATTTGAGTTAGTTGGACCCGTATTTTTCTTTCCTATCAACCCTTCCCTCCATTCCTGATTATTTAAGCGTTCAGTAATAGCAGATACGAAGTAAGAGTAAGGTTACAATACAACTAATTAGGGGTTTAACCTTCTAGCAAAGATAAAGAAAGGTTAGAATGAAAGTGTATCCTATTAACGAATTCAACCGTACTACGAGTATAAACACTACAAAGTTTACAACCACTTCATTCAACAAAGCAACAAGGGCTCTTTGACGAGAGTATTTTTCACCGGACAACGGAACGTTGTTTTCACCGTTGGTATTATGTCTTATAATGAATGTTTTTGCGACCTCCCCTCGCCCCGGTCCGTTGTCCGGTGAAAAAAACGGCGTTGAATAATTATTAAATGTAATAATTATTGATTCGACATTACACGCTGGACGTCTTCTTCGTCTCCTTTTAGGTGCGTGGCTCCATCGTTCATCGATTACTTTGCCAATGTCAATGTAATGTTTGATAGCACCGCACAGAAGAACTAGTTACTCCGAACTAGCTCCAGGTGCAAGACAAGATAAGAAACGTTGTTCGGTATTGCAAGTGAGCGTCTGGAACCCGGTTTTTGCGGAGCGCCAGAGGTAACCTCAAAAAAGCCACTAACCACGCGCTTAGCAAAAACCGAACTCCCTTGACGTCTAGTTTGGTATCATAACGAGACAAATAGTTTTGAAATTAAATAAAAAGGTGTTTTGACTTGAGTGTCTACTATTCTACTGTCTATACCATAATATAATTGCCCACATCATAATATTATTCGTAGCTATTATGCGATTGACAAAATAACGTAAGTAATCCCTCACAGATTGTAACAGGGAAAGTGGATCATCTATTATTAAGTTAATTACTTAAAGCCGCCATGTTGAAACAATAGCAGCTTTGTATAAAGATGTTCGTTTAAAAGAAAACAATAGGTCGTGTCACGGTATAAAAATCTTAACGTAATCTATGGTCAGACCTCGCACTACAGTTTAATTTTGAAACCAAGCCATAAAATCCAAAAAAAAAAGTTAAATTCAAATCCAACGTTAAAAGTAGGCAGAAAACCAAATAACGTAAAAAGAATGCTTTGAATTTTGACAGGTATGACAAAAGCATTCGACAGCTCAAATGCTAAGCTGTCACTGGCTCAAAATTGGCACGTTGTCAGACTCTGATTTGATTGCCTGAACCCTCGTTCGTCGTAGAACACACACATATCACGCCTATATCCCCGCACGGGTAGGCAGAGGTGTATTACACACCCACAATTTGCCAGTATTTTTAGTCCCACATAATAGGGAGGCAAGCCTATTGCCGTCACCGGGCACACATATATAATGGGTTATGTCCAAAATGGCTGAAAGAATTTAATAAAAAGTAGCACCTATATTGTAATATTTTAGGTTGATGATGATATTTTTTTTCACAATATTAATCCACCTTAATGTAATTGACCTAAATACCAACCGATCGGTTCATTAATTTTATGCAAATGAAGTTTGAACCCTTTCTTGAAAGTTCACGGTAATTATGCTCATTATACTTTTTAATCGTAATATGAAGTGTAATGAGTACCAAGTCAAAGACCTTTGCAAGCAGTTGCACGAGTTACTGTCCGTTACAAACCGCCTGCTTTAAATGTCGTATAAAGTAGTTTTTTTTAAATACCAAGTGTGCAACCGGTGAAAGTAATTACCCGTAATTACCTAGATAGGTACCTAAAATAAACTAGGTATGCAATACATTCTGCTGTTGCAATAATTGAGCTGAGTTTGTCGATCCGGGTCGAACTCCTAAACGACTGGACCGATCTTTATGAATTCAGATATATGCACTCACGGTGATGGTCACTATGACCGTGCCAAATTTCAAAAAGATCGGTCCAGTCGTTTAGGAGGAGTTCGATCACGAACGAAATACACGAGTCGCCTAAGAAAGAGCTTCGTAAAATCAGCTCAAAAAAAACTTGCTTGTCACTATTATTATATTGACGTTAGCCTAATTTGACACACAAGACTTTTGATTCGAAGTAAGAACTGATTTGATAATCTTCTTAATATGAATCACAAAAACTATAGTCTTGGGCTGGACTCGAAGCAACGACTGATCCCTTTCCAGGAGGAACGTTCTACCAACTGACCAAGACACCACTAGCCCAAGACATCTAATTTGATAATCACATTGTGTTAATATCGTGAATTACGGCGTCGCTAGAGCGCCATCTACCGGTAGTTGAGGAACTAAGGACTATGGTAGGCTGTGCGTTATGTTTGAATTACGTTTAGACACAGCTAGAGGGCTCTGATGCCAATCAATTAATATATTTTATAAGCGGTGAAGTATGCTTCACTGCTTATATGATGGCCTGGGAGCGAAAGGAAAACATAAAATGTGCCAGCCCTAACTCAACCCAGGGGTGTCGTAGAAGGCGACCGTGGGAGACTGCCTGGTGCATAACAACCGGCACTGGTAGGCAGTAGGCACCCAACAGGCGGAGGGAAAACCGCCTACAATAACATTCCCAAGGAGGGTTGACGTCAGGCAGGCGGCCAGTCATAAAAACTCATAGCCAAAACCTTTAGCAACATGACAGGTAAAAAAAGAAAGCGACTTAGAGTTAGGGCGTACCCCACAGGCGACGCGCAGGGACAGCACCCGGTACCTGTGGGAAGAGGACAAGGGTTGTCGCATCGGGGGTGGATGCGACGTAAGACGCAAGCCCATAGCGAAAGAGAAGTAAGACTGAGATATGCAAGTTGGAATGTTGGGTCTATGACTGGGAAAGGAAGATAATTAGCCGATGTGTTTAAAAGAAGAAGAATAAATGTAGCTTGTTTGCAAGAGACTAAGTGGAAGGGCGCAAGTGCAAGAGAGATTGGTGAAAGATATAAGTTATACCTCCAGTGGGAGTGATGGAAAAAGAAATGGAGTTGGTGTAGTACTGGACGTTAATTTGAAAGAAGGAGTGACCGACGTGAAAAGAGTGAATGATAGAATAATAGTTGTGCAAGTAATATGTGAGAGTCTGGTGCTAAATGTGATCAGCGTGTATGTACCACAGAGCGGATGTGATGACAGGGAGAAAGAAAAGTTTTGGGAGGAATTTGATACAGTTATGATGAGTATACCAGAAAGTGAGGAAATATGTATAGGAGGTGATTTTAATGGCCATGTAGGAAGAGTAAATGATGACTATGAAAGAGTACATGGAGGATGGGGCTACGGAACCCGTAACAGCGACGGTGAAACACTGCTACAAGTTGCTTCTTCCCTTAACCTGGCGATTGTGAATACTTGGTTTAAAAAACGGGATCCGCACCTAATTACATACAAGAGTGATATTCACTTGACACAGATCGACTACTTTCTTATCCGGAGGAGTAGGTTGTTTTGTGTCAAAAACTGTAAGGTGCTGCCAGGGGAAGGAGTAGTGAAGCAACATAAACTACTCACTCTCGACTTAATTGTCAAAGTAGTTCCGCAAACACGCCAACAGCCCCTACCTCCTCGAATCAAGTGGTGGTTGATAGAGAAGAATGAATATGCAAGCAAGTTTAAAGAACGAGTGGTAAATAAAATGATAATAATGAAAGATATGGTGGATAAATCAGTGAATGAGTGTTGGAATGAAATGGCAAGTTGTATCAGGAAAGAAGCAAAAGGAGTGTTTGGCGAAACGAAAGGTAAAAGTGTTATTGATAGGGTACATGGTGGTGGAATAAGGAGGTACAGGAGGTGATTAAAGAAAAGAAGAATGCTTTTAAGGATTGGCAGAAAGAAAAAGGGAATGAAAGTGAAAAAGAAGCAAAAAAGGTAAGGTATAAGGAATTGAGTAAAAAGGCAAAAAAAGCGGTAGCGATAGCTAGATCCCAGGCTCAAGAACAACTACTTAAAGCCCTTGATGGACCTAAAGGCCAAAAAGAAATTTACCGCTTAGCGAAAGAAAGAGAAGATAGAACGAAAGATGTAAAACATGTGAGATGTATAAAAGATGAAAAGGGTACAGTTTTAGTAAAACAAGATGAAGTAAGAAATCGATGGAAAGTGTATTTTGAAAAACTTATGAGTAAGACTTAAGACTTGCGATCGAACCAAGGTCATAACGTTCAGATCTCAACTTATCACACACGAGTTATACTAGGGGAGCAAGTAGGGGCGCGTGTGGTCACTAGGGAAATATTCTCGGCAACGCGGGAAGCAACACGAGGAGGAACACGAGTGGACATCGTTTGACCGCAGCATAAGAAACATAATAAACAAACACAATACTATGTAAAGCAATCGCTGTATTAATTTTATTCGATTCTACGACTATTTTACGATATTACGGAACTATAGGGAATAATAAATAATAAAAATTGTGGTTTTCTTTTGTATTTATGTCGCATGTCGATTTGCTAAATGAGCCAGACTTGTTTCAAAATACCTGCCAAGAGCGCCAGAGGTTTAAAAATTTTAATTAAATTAACAAGGTCACAGGTCGCGAGGGATAAGCGGATTTCTCGAGTTTTGCATTTGTGTGAGTGACCACGAAAAGTAGACTAAAAAATCATTTTGTGGCTGTGTGAACAACACATGTGTGTGTAAAAGAGGTCACATGTATGTTCACGTACACTGCACTCACACAACTGCAAAGCTCCGCTTACGCGTCGTGCTCGTGACCTATAACGTACATCATTTGAGTCCATATCCCGTCTGTTTGCTCTTCAAATGCTTATTAAAATGTATTAGTTCTCATCAGTTTCATTATTTTACAAAGGCTATCTGTGGACCTGAAATACTTTCCCAAAAAATATGGACAATTAATTTTTTTTTTTTTTTTTTTTTTTATATTTGGTTCGCCAAATTGACGCCGCCCGCCTGGCGGTAAGTCGTGACGACGTCTAGCGATTGTGGGCCACTCTCACAGCACACATTACTATTGAGAGTGGCCCTCAACTTGACGACCTACTGATGTGCCTCACACACAACACTCGCCGTGGTAAATACGGTAGAATGCGGCCAAGGAAGCTATTGTTCGGCGCTGAACTAGCGGCTCAAGGCTTCCCGTTACCTCCGGACAATCTATAATACGGATAGCCCGTCGCTGCATAGCGTCGAGAGCGTCCAGCAGATACTTCGCGGAGCCGTCCCAGAGGTGAGAGCAGTATTCGACGCAGGGTCTAATCTGCGTCTTGTACAGCAGACACCTCTGGTCCGGTGTAAAGAATCTCTTTACCTTATTCAGTATTCCTAGTTTCCGCGAAGCTAGCCCTATACATCTTTCGATGTAGTTTTTATTATTGAGCTCTCGACGAACGTCTATGCCAAGGATATCAAGGTTGTCCTTCATTGGTAATAATGCATTCTGAAGAGAGGGTAGGGGAAGGAAAGGGGATTTCTTCGCAGTAAATGCACACGCCTGTGTTTTGCGGGCATTGAACTCGACCAGGTTCTCGGTACCCCATTGAGAGATACTGTCGAGGTTACGGTCGAGATCAGCCACGAGTCGTCGTCTCTCCTCCTCAATCTCAGATCGCCCCGCCGTCGGACGAACCGAGTAACTCCCGTGCAGTGTGCTGTCATCTGCATAGCAATGAATGTTCCCGAGGGATAGCATATCATTGATATGCAGAAGAAAGAGAGTTGGTGATAGTACGGACCCCTGCGGTACCCCGGCATTCACTTGCAAGAAGCGAGAAGCCTGGCCATCGCAGAGGACCCGCACTCGGCGCTCGTTTAAAAAGCTGGCAATCCAGCTGCACAGTTGAGGAGGTAGACCATATGCCGGAAGCTTGGAAAGGAGCGAAGCATGCCAGACCCTATCGAAGGCTTTGGCGATGTCCAGGCTAATAGCCAAGGACTCGCCGTGCCTTTCCATAGCCCCACCCCAGACATGCGTTACGAATGCCAGAAGATCACCCGTTGATCGCTTTGGCCTGAAGCCGTATTGTCGATCATTGATTAGCGAGTGATCGTCTAGGAATTGCATGAGCTGCTTATTTATAAGGAGCTCAAGCACCTTGCAAATGACTGAGGTGACAGCTATGGGTCGATAGTTGCCTGGATCGGACCGATCCCCTTTCTTGCGGATCGGTTGTACGTTCGCCTCCTTCCAGACCTCCGGCACGAGCCCTGAAGAGTATGACAGGCGGTACAGACGCGTTAATACTGGAGACAAGTCAGCTGCACATTTTCGTAGCACCACCGCCGGAATGCCGTCAGGGCCACTGGCTTTCCGCGTGTCGAGTGACCGCAGCACTGCCCGTACATCACATTGCCTGATAACAATATCAGGCATTGTGTGGCCACAGTTGGCGATGGCGGGGGGCTGCAGGCCACGGTCGTCGACCCGGGAATTAGCCGCAAAGAGGTCTGCGAGCATATCCGCTTTCTCTTGGGCTTTGTGAGCCAGTGTTCCATCTGGGTAACGCAGCGGTGGCAGCGAGGGCTGACAAAAGTTAGATTGCACGGCTATGGCCAGTTGCCAGAATCCACGGCTGCCCGTGGGATGGGAAGTGAGCTCCTGACCAAGCCGCGCGACGCGCTGGGCATCCGCTCTCTTAAAGGCCCTCTTACTCGATTTTGTGGCCCGGTTGTACGCTGCTTTGAGGTGGCCCACGTTTGGGTCGCGCACAGCCCGGGCCCTGATCCAGGCGCGATATGCCGACTGTTTTTGTCGAACAGCTTTGGCACAATCTCGCCCGAACCAGGGACGGGCTCTGCGGATACTGGCGACATCAGTGAAAGGGATGTAATAATCCATCCCTAAACTGATCTCGCCAGCAATAGCAGAAGCACTATCCGAAGGAGCCTTTCCTACAAAGCAGCGCTGGCTCCAGGGGACGGACGCATAATAATCGCGTAGACCGTCCCAATCCGCTGACGAGTAGTGCCATAGTCGTCGTGACGTTTGTACAGGACGTGCAGGAGGTGACACCTTCATGCCAGCGTGAACAACACAGTGGTCGGAACTACCCAGTGGGGCTCCTACCGAAACACTGTACTGGGCTGGGCGACTCGTCAGCAGTAGATCCAGCAGAGCGGGCGCGTGATCTGACCTGTCTGGTATCCGGGTGATCCCGCATACCATCTGGGTCAGACCGTGGGAGAGAGCGAACGCATGGGCGGCTCTACCCGCATGATCAGTCTTGAGGGACCCCAGCCATTCAATGTGATGGCCATTGAAGTCCCCCAGAAATACTAGGTCAGCGTTCGGGAACCGCACCTGCGCTTCATCAGCCGTCTCGCTGAGGTACTGGAAGAGCTTTGTTGTCTCAGAATCCCCTGTGTGGAATCGGTAGACGCACACGTAGATCTGGCTCATAGAGCCATGGTCTACGTGCAGCCAAAGGACGGAATTGGAGGGGTTCTCTAGGCAGCGCAACCGGCGGCAGCAAACATCCGCCCTAACGAACACGCACACCCCGGCTTTGTCTCGAAATTGTTCCTCGATGACATAGCCGGGGTAACACAGGTAAGACGTGTCGTCAGGGCGGCGTATTTGTGTCTCCGTGATGAACATCACAGCGGGCCGTGCCGTCTCAAGGTGGTGGTGGACGGTATCGAGGTTCGCATGGAGTCCACAGACGTTAGTGAACTCCACCTCGAAATGTGAACTTGTGGGGTTTCCTAGGGCCGCTGTGTAACGTTTATTTATTTTTTGTTGCACTGCCATTGTAGATTTTGAAAAAGAAGCGTGAAGACAGGGCGACATTTGATGCAGCAGTAAGTGACAAAGCGCAGGGGCTAACTTTGTCTAGAACCGTGTGGTTAGGTCGGAGCCGACTCGCCGGACGGAAGGGCTCCCAAACCCCCCTGATGAAAGGCCGCCGCTACCCCACACCGGTTACCACCCGGAGCGGCGATCCCACATCAGGATTATGCGCAACATGTGGGGCAGCCTCCTGGGGTGGTTGGCCCCAGGCGGGCCCCATGACTGTGTTGCGGGCGGCCGCGGCAACGCCGTTGCTAAGGGTCTCCCTGGCCGGCGAATCGACCCACACTACCCACACTAGACTCCGTTTCGCCCCCACTGGTCCCATGCCTGCTGCACCATACATCGCCCCGGGCCCGGCGGTGCAGCTGCTGAACCCCTAACGCAACCCAGCCTGGGCTGGGTTACTTGGGGGGCTTTAGCACAGCTGCACGGTGGTACCCCCCCGGACCAACACTGTTGTACCACCTGGTACCCACGTAGGGGCCGAAGCCACTCCATAGGTACCGTAAATTAACGAGCCTCGTCTGTTTATCAGCAGGTGCGCCACTAGCAGGTGAGGTCGCTGGGGCCCTTAAGATGTTGGTAGAGCCCCTTTGCACCCTTAATTTGTACACAGACTCTTTTACAAAATAAGGATATAAATAAGCTCATAGTTCATAGACTTTTTTAACTGTAGAATGTAAAGCTCTTTTTAATATAACCGCCAGTGAGCTATGCACACGTTTTATACTACTACATCCTACTCTCTCTACTTTTAAAGCAATTATTACCGTACTGCTTCCACTGCCTTTCGGCTCTTTACTGAACGTATATTAGCGCACACATGCTTTTAAATTTTCGGATCTAGTGAAGTCTTTATAAAAAAGCAACAATTAAAGTATTTAATGTTATTTTTTTAAGCTACTGAATTTTTTTTAAAGGGCAGACCAAAGTTTGTCGTGTTCTCATAATTTCATTTTAACTAGACTCATGCGTGTTTCGGTAAAAATAGTCAGAAATTTAATATTTCACACGTCAGACCCTCATCTTTAAGATAAGATAAATACGAAACTTTATTTTTATTGCGAACTAGCGGACGCCCGCGGCTTCAACCGCGTAAAATAGTTTTTTGGGTCCCAAATCTCGCGGGAATACATTCCTGGGATAAAAGGTAGCCTATTTACACCTTATTGTATCCACTATCTTCCAGTGAAAGTCCAGTTAAAATCGGTCCAGCCGTTCCAGAGATTAACGGGAACAAACAGACAGATAGACGAACAGTTTTTTAAATTGCATTTTTTATGTCAGTATTGTGTATACTATCATATGCACTAAGTAAAAACCTGGTAAGTAATTTGAAATTACACACATACACTTCAATTTTATTTATCTGTGTGGATATTAGATACCCAATCACGTCTGTCTCTCTTATGGTAGTAGGAGGCAGAGACATATTTTAATACATGAATATCTATTCTATCTACAAAAAAAAAATAGCCATCGTTCCATTTTTGAAATTGACAGATCTGAAAATCCGTCGTCGTAGATATTTCTTTTTGTTTATTTTCTCTCATCTCATCTCGTTGAACGAGACTAACTTCTGTAAACTTCTGTGTCTGTCCGTTCGGAACGTAGACAAGACAAGTAGTCTCTAAGGATAAAGTTAGTATTAAAAGTTGTCGTGAGTTTTTCAGAACTCGGGGTTTTATCTGTCGTATACATTTTTTTTTGAAGGCTGTGGAATGTTTCACATTCTTAAGTGCCCTGGGCTGTAAATCAACAATTTTTTTCACAAACATTTTTACATTTTTGACGAACACCGTAGACGTCCAAATACTATTCTAACACGGCGACATTCCAATTTTGCATCAAACAAGTCAAACTCTTAGATGTTTGACAAATGCCTAAAATACTGTCAAATTAGTTAACAAACACGTAAAAAAATCAAAACATTTGTTGGTTTACAGGGCGCTTTAGACACACACACAAGTTTTTTTTTAATATTGGATATCGAGGAAGGCAATAAGTACTTAACTTAGTAGGTTATATAACAGCGCAAAACATTCCACTTGAGAGGTTTCGTTACGTTCGCAGTTACGCAACGATAACCAAATAAACTTAAGTCCGGATAAAATCGCCATGATGACAATAGAATATGGGACCAAGAATCTAGTATCGAAGATGTCTATGGTATGCCTATGCCTACCTCTTTGAGAAAATGTGGGAACAATAAAATAACTGACTAAATGTAGGTCTTATAAACCCCTCTGTCTACTCTTCGGATGTTAAAGCTAGTAGTTTTTATCAGGTGGATGGATAAGGAATTAATTAATTTTAAAACATTGCTGCTGTTCGTACACAACGTTTAATCACGTTAATGCAGTGGGTACAGTCGGGCAAAACGGTGTAATGCAATCATATAAATTGAAAACGCTCGCCGACCCTTAATTACTCAGTGCAATCCGATGACAGGTTGATGAGGCGAGCACAAAAGTGCTTTCATCCATTTTACTTTTCAGCTATCAGATATAAACTAATGAGCTCTGGGCACTGCTTCCTGCAGGTATATTTCTCTATTTTAAAATATTTGCAAGGTATTTCTGCCACCCCGTTTTGTGAAGTTGCTATGATATCTTGATGCTTGTAGTTCAAGTCTCGGAACCCTGATAGTTTCGTCATGTCTGTCGGTCTAGACGGTCGGTGCTAGAAACAGGAAACTTTGCACTTATATGTATATTTACTACGCCGACTAAGTGCTAAGGAAACATTATGAAATATCTTTTGTGGGGTACCCTTAAACGTAAAGTAAAGATGATTTTTTTCTTGCGTCTACCATTGGGGTAACATCATATAGGTCTTTTAACAACATTGAAAGGTAACTACATTTTTTGTTAAAGTAGGTTGTCCCTTTTTAAAAGCTTAACGGCAGGCTCGAAATACATTTAAAAAAATCATGATTGGTAGTCCATGTAATGAAATTTGGACGAAAGCTATAACGGATTAGATAACTTTGTTGGTTCAGGAGTTATAGAAGCTACGGACTGACTACGGAATTTAACCCTATTCAATGCGTGACCCGATACGCACTTGGCCAGATTTCTTTTGATTGTTTTTAAACTTTTAGAAGTAAAATTAAATAATTAAATAAAAACATTGCTAATGTATTATACATTGGGACTGTTCGAATTTAATTATTTCTAACAAAAGTTCTAGTCAAAACTTTAATGATAATAAAGTATATTTTAAATATTTCAAATGATTCAATTAGTGATACTTATAATGCGAATCCCTTTTGAATATAATCGATCACCACGTTACCCCTACGTCTAATATTTTGTTGTATAAAGAAAATAACTTATCTTTTATTGGAGGTCTGTGTTGCTTAGCAACCACATGAGATTATATACATTATTAACCTTTACAAGTTCCATCAACTGAAGTATTCTAACTGGGAACTTATGCAAAACTTCCATATTTGCAAATTCAAGACGTACGTGGGCTTAGGCATAGTGTCACTCACTTTGGCCTTCAAACTTATAATCGTGTTTCGAGCTTCTGAGAATAACAATTAAGTTCTTCAATTATAACAACACTTAGAAGGACTAATATAATGCGGTAGGTACTGACTTTCGACGTCGTAACGCCTAGCATGAATAAGTATAATTAAACTGTATTATTTAGAAACGCAATCAAGATTCGCTGTAAATATGTAGATTTATTGTGATTAAGTATTGTTACGCCTTGGAAGTCTGGGAAATTCTATTGTTGTTTACTTGTTTTCTTGATAAATCAATATTGGAACTCTGTTTTAGATATGGTTGTTTAGTTAGGATAATAATTCAGATCAATTCCTTAAAACTCGCCTTTAACTTAACTAAACCAGGATCATGTTTAACTTTGTATAAAGCTGTAATTTTGTACAAAGAGTTTTGTACGTGGGGCACAGAAAAGGAGAGAAAGTGTAGGGAATTTTCCCTAATGTGAAGAGAACGTTTAAATGAGATTCTACTTATAATAATGGCATGTATAATATGACGGTGTAGCAGTTATGTGCTTATCCAACAGCGCGGTGCAGCGCTGCACCGCCACCACCGAATATTGCGGTTTGACATAGTACAACCGCACTGCAATTGATTAAAAACGCGTTAGTGGACCTAGGCTCATACTTGGCATAGCATTAACGAACACGTACTATTCTTTGCAGAGGAAATTCTTCATTTGGATTAAAAAAATACTTTTAAAATTGCGAACGCTTTTGTTTGAGACTGTACTCCAGTTGCCAGTACCCGCATCGCTTTCAATTCCCTCATTGTCTTTGAAAACAATATGATATGAAAAGTTCCTTTCTTTCAAGTTTTTATTTCACTTCCCTAGGGACGCACGATATTGCAATAGAATTATAGAAATGTCTTTTGTATTAAGACTGTCATTTAAAAAAAAGCATTTGTCGACGTCGGTTGATGATACTGTCCAGATTTAAAGGTGTTTTGTTTTCTGTATTTAATTACAAATTCTTACTTGTCATCAGTCAACTGTCTGTCAACTAATCATCTTCTTCTTCAGACAGACAGATGAAAGCAAAATTGTCCAGTCTCAGAATTTAGACGCTTCGCTATTCTACTTCTTTTTTTAAAAACGTAGCTCCATCGATGTTCATCGATGATTTCGCCAATGTCAAGGTAATGCTTCATTCGTTGATAGTCCCGCACAGAAGAACTAGTTATTCCTAACTAGCTCCAGGTGCAGGACTAGAAACGTTGTTCGGTATGTGAGTGCCTGAAAACCCGATTTTTGCGGAGCGCCAGAGGTATCCTGAAAAGCTACCAGGCACGCGCTCAGCAAAAATCGAACTCCCAACTTATCATCAGATATAGTAAAATAAAAAGTCTTACTTGGGCACTTTTCCTGTCATGCGCTTTTTCACCAGCGTGCGGATCACGTCCGCAATACGTGTCGATGTCAACGTCAGTTCGCGACTAGCCCCGTTACCATATCAACCGGCGTGCGGGCGGACCGCGCGACATGACACGCAATATTTTCCGTGAAGTGACTCCCATCTGACCTCCACAACCAACGGGCGATATCGAAGTTCTGTAGTTAGACTGATCGGATTTTTATTTTAGCTCTCCAACTACCCCTAACGACCGCCGTAGATGTTTGTATGACAACCGGGACCGACGGCTTAACGTGCTCTCCGAGGCACGGAGGGTCTTAATGTCTTAAGAAATGGTCACCAATTATCGTATAAAATAACCATTTAAATAACTATTAGAGTTATCGGGTAATTTAGCATCTTAACATTTTTATTGCACTGTTACAAACGCCATGATCACCGAGGAACTAGATGTCAGTTCTATTGTTGATGGTGAAAAAGTTTGTAGGTGTCGGAAACTCAAAACAACGTTACCATGGTAAATATCCAGAACTTTAATAGTAATGTGAACGATCATGAATCTTAAAACACACTGGTCCTTTTTTTTTTTTTTTTTTTTTTTTTTTTTATATTTGGTTCGCCAAATTGACGCCGCCCGCCTGGTGGTAAGTCGTGACGACGTCTAGCGATTGTGGGCCACTCTCACAGCACACATTACTATTGAGAGTGGCCCTCAACTTGACGACCTACTGATGTGCCTCTTCACGCTCCGCTTAAAGAACCCAGGATTATATGTGGGAGGAAACACGTGCACAGGCAGGGCGTTCCAGGCCACTATCGTTCGGCAGAGAAACGAACGTTTAAAACGTTCGGTTCTCGCGAACATGCTATCCACTGTGTGGGGGTGGCATCTCTGCCCGGCACGAGTCGTTCGGGATCGGAAGGAAGAGGGTGGGATCAGATTGAAGAGCTCTTCAGAACACTCGCCGTGGTAAATACGGTAGAATGCGGCCAAGGAAGCTATTGTTCGGCGCTGAGCTAGCGGCTCAAGGCTTCCCGTTACCTCCGGACAACCAATAATACGGATAGCCCGTCGCTGCATAGCGTCGAGAGCGTCCAGCAGATACTTCGCGGAGCCGTCCCAGATGTGAGAGCAGTATTCGACGCAGGGTCTAATCTGCGTCTTGTACAGCAGACACCTCTGGTCCGGTGTAAAGAATCTCTTTACCTTATTCAGTATTCCTAGTTTCCGCGAAGCTAGCCCTATACATCTTTCGATGTAGTTTTTATTATTGAGCTCTCAACGAACGTCTATGCCAAGGATATCAAGGTTGTCCTTCATTGGTAATAATGCATTCTGAAGAGAGGGTAGGGGAAGGAAAGGGGATTTCTTCGCAGTAAATGCACACGCCTGTGTTTTGCGGGCATTGAACTCGACCAGGTTCTCGGTACCCCATTGAGAGATACTGTCGAGGTTACGGTCGAGATCAGCCACGAGTCGTCGTCTCTCCTCCTCAATCTCAGATCGCCCCGCCGTCGGACGAACCGAGTAACTCCCGTGCAGTGTGCTGTCATCTGCATAGCAATGAATGTTCCCGAGGGATAGCATATCATTGATATGCAGAAGAAAGAGAGTTGGTGATAGTACGGACCCCTGCGGTACCCCGGCATTCACTTGCAAGAAGCGAGAAGCCTGGCCATCGCAGAGGACCCGCACTCGGCGCTCGTTTAAAAAGCTGGCAATCCAGCTGCACAGTTGAGGAGGTAGACCATATGCCGGAAGCTTGGAAAGGAGCGAAGCATGCCAGACCCTATCGAAGGCTTTGGCGATGTCCAGGCTAATAGCCAAGGACTCGCCGTGCCTTTCCATAGCCCCACCCCAGACATGCGTTACGAATGCCAGAAGATCACCCGTTGATCGCTTTGGCCTGAAGCCGTATTGTCGATTATTGATTAGCGAGTGATCCTCTAGGAATTGCATGAGCTGCTTATTTATAAGGAGCTCAAGCACCTTGCAAATGACTGAGGTGACAGCTATGGGTCGATAGTTGCCTGGATCGGACCGATCCCCTTTCTTGGGGATCGGTTGTACGTTCGCCTCCTTCCAGACCTCCGGCACGAGCCCTGAAGAGTATGACAGGCGGTACAGACGCGTTAATACTGGAGACAACTCAGCTGCACATTTTCGTAGCACCACCGCCGGAATGCCGTCAGGGCCACTGGCTTTCCGCGTGTCGAGTGACCGCAGCACTGCCCGTACATCACATTGCCTGATAACAATATCAGGCATTGTGTGGCCACAGTTGGCGATGGCGGGGGGCTGCAGGCCACGGTCGTCGACCCGGGAATTAGCCGCAAAGAGGTCTGCGAGCATATCCGCTTTCTCTTGGGCTTTGTGAGCCAGTGTTCCATCTGGGTAACGCAGCGGTGGCAGCGAGGGCTGACAAAAGTTAGATTGCACGGCTTTGGCCAGTTGCCAGAATCCACGGCTGCCCGTGGGATGGGAAGTGAGCTCCTGACCAAGCCGCGCGACGCGCTGGGCATCCGCTCTCTTAAAGGCCCTCTTACTCGACTTTGTGGCCCGGTTGTACGCTGCTTTGAGGTGGCCCACGTTTGGGTCGCGCACAGCCCGGGCCCTGATCCAGGCGCGATATGCCGACTGTTTTTGTCGAACAGCTTTGGCACAATCTCGCCCGAACCAGGGACGGGCTCTGCGGATACTGGCGACATCAGTGAAAGGGATGTAATAATCCATCCCTAAACTGATCTCGCCAGCAATA
This sequence comes from Nudaria mundana, assembly GCA_963556515.1. Taxonomy (NCBI): domain Eukaryota; kingdom Metazoa; phylum Arthropoda; class Insecta; order Lepidoptera; family Erebidae; genus Nudaria; species Nudaria mundana. Next base: position 3,110,111 of record OY748305.1, on the reverse strand, counting down.
GCAGAAGCACTATCCGAAGGAGCCTTTCCTACAAAGCAGCGCTGGCTCCAGGGGACGGACGCAAAATAATCGCGTAGACCGTCCCAATCCGCTGACGAGTAGTGCCATAGTCGTCGTGACGTTTGCACAGGACGTGCAGGAGGTGACACCTTCATGCCAGCGTGAACAACACAGTGGTCGGAACTACCCAGTGGGGCTCCTACCGAAACACTGTACTGGGCTGGGCGACTCGTCAGCAGTAGATCCAGCAGAGCGGGCGCGTGATCTGACCTGTCTGGTATCCGGGTGATCCCGCATACCATCTGGGTCAGACCGTGGGAGAGAGCGAACGCATGGGCGGCTCTACCCGCATGATCAGTCTTGAGGGACCCCAGCCATTCAATGTGATGGCCATTGAAGTCCCCCAGAAACACTAGGTCAGCGTTCGGGAACCGCACCTGCGCTTCATCAGCCGTCTCGCTGAGGTACTGGAAGAGCTTTGTTGTCTCAGAATCCCCTGTGTGGGATCGGTAGACGCACACGTAGATCTGGCTCATAGAGCCATGGTCTACGTGCAGCCAAAGGACGGAATTGGAGGGGTTCTCTAGGCAGCGCAACCGGCGGCAGCAAACATCCGCCCTAACGAACACGCACACCCCGGCTTTGTCTCGAAATTGTTCCTCGATGATATAGCCGGGGTAACACAGGTAAGACGTGTCGTCAGGGCGGCGTATTTGTGTCTCCGTGAGGAACATCACAGCGGGCCGTGCCGTCTCAAGGTGGTGGTGGACGGTATCGAGGTTCGCATGGAGTCCACGGACGTTAGTGAACTCCACCTCGAAATGTGAAGTTGTGGGGTTTCCTAGGGCCGCTGTGTAACGTTTATTTCTTTTTTGTTGCACTGCCATTGTAGATTTTGAAGAAGAAGCGTGAAGACAGGGCGACATTTGGTGCAGCAGTAAGTGACAAAGCGTAGGGGCTAGCTTTGTCTAGAACCGTGTGGTTAGGTCGGAGCCGACCCGCCGGACGGAAGGGCTCCCAAACCCCCCTGATGCAAGGCCGCCGCTACCCCACACCGGTTACCACCCGGAGCGGCGATCCCACATCAGGATTATGCGCAACATGTGGGGCAGCCTCCTGGGGTGGTTGGCCCCAGGCGGGCCCCATGACTGTGTTGCGGGCGGCCGCGGCAACGCCGTTGCTAAGGGTCTCCCTGGCCGGCGAATCGACCCACACCACCCACACTAGACTCCGTTTCGCCCCCACTGGTCCCATGCCTGCTGCACCATACATCGCCCCGGGCCCGGCGGTGCAGCTGCTGAACCCCTAACGCAACCCAGCCTGGGCTGGGTTACTTGGGGGGCTTTAGCACAGCTGCACGGTGGTACCCCCCCGGACCAACACTGTTGTACCACCTGGTACCCACGTAGGGGCCGAAGCCACTCCATAGGTACCGTAAATTAACGAGCCTCGTCCGTTTATCAGCAGGTGCGCCACTAGCAGGTGAGGTCGCTGGGGCCCTATAGATGTTGGTAGAGCCCCTTTACCCAAAAACCCTTCACATGCGGTGGGAAACAGCGACACACTGGTCCTACGTCTTACGACGTCTGACGTTTACGTTATCTACGCGCTATGCACTTAAAACGTGTGTGACAGCGTCGTACGCGTGGTATAGCATGGGAACACGCGAGTCTGGCTCGGTGACGCGTAAGACAGCGTGGTGTATGACCAGTGTGTTCGTTACCATACTAATTTGTATAGGCTAGATCCGGTTCAGATGTCATAACGCGTGGTGTACATCGCATGTGAAAGATGAGTTTGACCGTGCCTCAGTTTAAATACGTAAAATATTCGCTATATGCATTTAGATTATGGTACTTACCCCAGTTAAAATTCATTTCAGTGAAGAACACATCATTCTCTAAAAGAAAGACTGATATTTTTGTTGTAAAAAGGTTAAGTTTCGTTTAGAAAATATCCACAACAAACAAATAATATTTGTTTTCTTTGAAAAATGTCTAGAAAGGAGTTTTAACTGCAGTCTAGGAGCATCTTTGAAAACTAATCGGAAAATTGCAGTGTGGTGTCGATAGGGTTGTCGCTGTTTAATTTTATTAAATTATCTGCCACTCCGACCATTTTTCATTTACCAATGAAAGTCGGGACATGAGATTTCCTTAGGTATCGCTTGGAGGTTTCTGCTTAGAGAGTAAAGGAAATGATTACACTATGTAATGAATTACACAATGTTATCGGGCAGAACAAAACTCAAACCTTCTCTAACAAGTTAAATGATATGTTACTAAGCTACAATGACTAGAACCGACAGCATCCAATCTTAGTTTCATTATAATTTCTAGATCGCGCTATTAAGGTTAAATTCATAATTACATAATAATGAGACACATAACCCCAAAGGAACCCATAATCCATTTCGTCAGTAACTTTCTAGATCCCACGTTATATGAGGCGAGACTGATGCAGCTTAACGGGAACTTTTAGGTTTGTTAAAGCCTCACACGTTGATTGGCAGTTGAGATTGACTTGGTATCCTAAGATATTTGTGGGACACATTTACACCAGTAGCGATAGAAGTAGTAGTAATACAGTAAACAGTTCTGAACTACTACCTATTAATATCAGTACATAAACAATATTTAACTGACTTTTTTGATACGGTCCATATGTGTAATTTGTCTCAATATAATGGCGAGCGTAACGTGATAGATAGATTATTAGACCTTGTTTTCTCGAATGGTCCTGTCCAAGTTCATGAAAGTACCGATCCCTTAATATCACCCATTGACCCACAGCACAAACCCTTAGTGATCCAGGCCGATTTGGTAGTAAACCGCGACCTTACGGAGCGATTCGATACTAAGTACCTGTTTCATAAGGGCGATTACGCATCTATTAACTTTGGACTGGATTGTGTGGATTGGGTAACACTACTATCGGATCACTCTCTGGATCGCGCATTGGATCTTTTTTATAGTAAACTTTATGAACTAAGAGACATTCATATCCCCACTAAACCGCATAAAAAATCATTATACCCGCCGTGGTTCACCAGTGCGTTAATAAAGATATTAAATGAAAAGTTAAAATATCATAAAAAATACAAAAAATACGGCAATTTATGTGATTACCAGTCCTTTTCTCTGCTACGTAACCGAGCAAAGCGTTACGAAAACGACTGTTATCGATCGTATTTACAAAGGATTGAGTCATCGATTATCGAAAACCCCAGGTTCTTTTGGTCTTTTGTTAAGAACAGAAAAAGTAGTGGTGCCTTGCCCAACGTTATGCAATATTTGGATAGAACTGCGGATACAGGTGAGGGTATTACGGAGCTGTTTTCTGCTTACTTCCGTTCCACATACCAAGCAACTGATCTTGTGTCTGTCGACAGCGATGTCGATGATCACGCGCACTCGGATAATTCTGTAAACTTGAACTTCGTAGAGATATCCCCGGATCGTATCTTCAAGTTGCTGACTGATCTTGACCCTTGTAAGTCGGGGGGACCAGACATGATACCCCCAATTTTTATAATTAATTGTGCTAAAAGTCTCGTTACACCCGTCTGTCTTTTGTTTGAAAGGTCATTAAAGGAGGGTATTGTACCGCGGTTGTGGAAGTCAGCTTTTCTTACCCCTATCTTCAAAAAAGGTAATAAATCGCAGGTAGAAAACTATCGCCCTATTTCCAAGCTGTGTTTATTATCAAAGGTTCTGGAGCGCGTAGTCCACTCTGATGTTTACGATTCGATGAGGCATCAGTTTGGGGAGGAACAACATGGTTTCCTTAGAAACCGGTCCACGGCCTCGAACTTAATTCTCTCTAACGATATAATAACATCAGCAATGGAGGGGGGAGGCCAACTGGATGTCGTTTACACAGATTACGCTAAATGTTTTGACCGGATTGATCATGGTGTGCTACTCAGGAAATTACTAGCTGCAGGAATCCACGGCGACTTATTTAGATGGTTCTCCTCTTACATAGGTAATCGCACGCAGGCAGTTGTACTTCGAGGGTATACTTCCGGCTGGATTTCTGTTCCTTCTGGTGTACCCCAGGGCTCAATTCTAGGACCTCTGTTGTTTACCCTATTTATTATAGATATAAAGAATTGTTTCATTCATTCCCGAATATTACTGTACGCAGATGATATGAAAATCCTAAAGCCAATTCGCAACCTATCTGACACTCAAGAACTTCAGTCGGACCTTGAGCGATTTACAGCTTACTGCAACATAAATAAATTAGAACTTAACATCTCTAAATGTTATTTCATGACGTTTACACGGAAGTTGTCTGTAATCGGTCCAGGATACACCCTAGATGGCAAAAACATAAGTAGGGTGAACAATATTAGAGACCTGGGTGTGCTGCATGACGACAAGCTGATCTTTGATGGCCATATTGAGGCTATCGTCAGCAAAGCATGTAAGGCCTTGGGGTTCATCATCAGAACCTGCTCGGAATTCCAGTCCCTAAAATGTATTAAAATCCTGTATTGCTCCTACGTGCGCAGCCACCTCAAGTTCAACTCACAAGTTTGGAACCCGCAATACGACATTTACAGGAACCGTATCGAATCAATACAGAAAAAATTCCTTCGTTACCTGGACTACAAGGGGAAACAGTCATCAACTGACTACGATCACCGTTGTAAGCGGTATCACTTCCTGCCGTTGGAAATGAGACGCAACACTAGTGACATCTGCTTTCTAATAAACATTGCTAACGGATCTGTGGATTGTCCGGATCTGCTCTATAACCTGTGCCTGCAGACCAACCAGAATGGCCTCCGTAGGCGACCGCTCCTGCATGCACCGTTCGCATCAACAAATTATAGACGCAATAGCTTCAGTATACGTAGTGTGAGGGCATTTAACGACTTATCTGCGCAATTTGAAATCGACCTCTTTTGTACTAGTGCACACAGTGTAAGAAAACTAATTAATAGGGAGTACTTTGGGACGACGACGGCGACGGCAGAGGACAGATGACCTTGAACAGGCATCTGGACCCAATCTAGTTTTTTATGAACTGTTTTATTTTGTTATTTTGGTGACGGTATGTTGATGTGTTTGGATTTTTTTTTTGTTTATTGTTTTTTTTTTCGTTGTTTTCATTATGTTTATTTTCAAACCGGCGACTATAGTGTCATCACTATATGTGGAAGCTTGTTTTTGGCAAGTGTCACTGACCACTCTTGATTAATGATTGTAAACTCAATAGCTGTAAGCTTTCCTAAAAATAAAATAAATAAATAAATAAATAATACTTAGTCTAGATCAGAGCTTAACGCACGATACAATTCTTTTCTTAAAACCTGTCTCAGTAATAATGTAGTTAGTCTGCAATGTTTTTAACTACAGTGACAGCCCTGAGGCACAGTATCGCATACGCATACAGCCTTTCATATTTCAAGTTAATATTATTAAAGAGTATTTATTGCTAGAAAACTGAGCTGTGAATTTATGAAGCCATTCGCTTTATTATTATTTTATTATTTAAAGCTTTGTTGTTACGATACTCGGAGATTGGCACATCGGTCGTTTTATAGATAATCTTGGGAAGGGACTAGACGAATTTCGGCTTAGGCTAGTTGACCGTTGTTTCCCACTAGGTAATTAATAATCACGCCTATTTCCAAGGGAATAGATAGAAGTGACAGTGTTGTGTTACTCTCCGCAATCTCCATGCTAAGTAAATCTATCTATTGCTTGCTATGGTGACTAGGTAAGAACTAGGTTGCTACCCTGCTTCGCGGCAGCATATTAGAGCGCAGCAAGCATCACATAACTTTGCGTAAATTTTTTTTTTCTTTTTAAATTTGAGGGCCAAAATTGAAAATTCGGGCTCCGTTAGAATGATGTCAGTTAAGTCTAGTTTAATTTGATATATAAATTGTTGAAATCGGTAAAGTATTGACAGAGATCTCGCATAAGAAAGGATTGAACTTTCTTGTGAGAGTTTCGCTCGCTACGCTCTAATGAGGCTAAAAGGGCTATCATCGGGTATGCAAGTAGTAGTAAGTCGGGCTTTAACCCGACTCCAAAGATGCGGGTTAAAACTCGACCAACACGTATTTAGATACTGTTCCCTATTCTGTACCAGAGGCCACATAGGTGACCATTGTCCGCCCGGCGGGGTCGCCCCAAGGAATTCTCTTGCGTCCCGCAATGGACGATGGGCCGGCTGCGGCCCTGATCCGCGAAATAAAAAAAAAGTAAGAAAGAGAAAATGATGAAAGATAAATCACGAGAGATAATCACGAATCTTGTACCACAAGCTCGTGATAAAAAAGGAAACGTTACAGTAAAAAAGGAAACGTATCGCTTTTACTGTAGCCAATCTAACATTATAATGTCTGGGCTAACATTATAAACCATGGACGTAGATATAACAAGCAATTGATACAATTTTATTTATAGACTTTCCCACAGCGAACGATGAATAAATTGACAAATGGATTCATCATCCATTGCGAGCGCTTGTGCAACTAATAGCAACACAATAGCAAACACTTTCACTAAATTGCTTCAATAGACAGATCGGTACCGACGCGTTTCCGTTCTATTATGCATATAGGGTACTCAACTGTCACTGTCAAATCAAATAATCTTCTTTTTTATTGAACGTCAGAAACGTCAAAGTCGCGTATATATTTGTCTATGATGTAACGTGTGTGTACAGTTGAACCATCAACTATTAGTGATGTAATTAATGATTAAATATTTGTGTTAATTCAATAATTTCGTTCCGGTTTGATATTTTGTATGATACTTATGTAAATATTTGTTTCAGATTTTCGACGCGAATTTAGATTATAATAGTGGCCGGCCATATGACCGAACAGTAAACCTCGCGAGCATTAAAACATGATGAGGGTGTTTTTACCCCCATTTACCCTTCGATAAAAACACGCACTATAAAAAAACTAGCAACTCTTTTACCAAGTTACGTGGAGATCCGATAGGAAACGAGGCCGCTTCCCGAAATACATTCAGGCAGACAGACGAAAGTAGAACTGTCCAGTATGGTCTCGAAATGTACACACTGAATTACTGCATTTAAACCGGCGTCAGTTCCCTTTTTGAGGAACAACCAACTGAGCTATAAAGACTACGACCACATCGAAATTGCAATCAATCTTCTACGTCACGGCTAGGTTATTGAGGAAAATTCAATCAACTAGTTCTGCAAAAAAAAAATACATAAACAGTTTTGAAATTGTGTCGCTGACTGTACCTACCTCACTTACTTACTGAAAGTACTACAATAATGTTAATAAGTATTACCAGTACAAGTACAAGAGTCTATAAGCGGGAAAGTTGCCGGTCGAGTTATTAGGAGTAGTGTTTTAGAAATCGCGGACCACTATACCTACCTACCTAGTGGCTTTTATAGGCGGCAAAAGCGATCAAATGAAGTTTTAAACAATTTAAACTACAGCTATTCCCCGTAAACCGAAACGTAATAAAAAAAAGATACTGTTCTAAATTCCAATGTTATATTGATGACGTTCAGACATAACTTCTTCATAAAGAAGTGTCAATGATTTTTTTTGTTTCTTAGAGGTTGGATAATGAAATAAAGAAAAATCCTTTCTTTCTTTTTTTATATTGTTTGTAATAATAATTACAGTTTAATAATTATTTTTGTATTGTTTCAGTACTTGTTCAGACATTCTACTTGTACCTATTATTTTATATGCCGTAAAATTATAGAATACTACAGTCCCGCTTACGTTAGGTAAGATCCTGTAATATAGGTAGGTACTACATTCTCAGGATATTGCATAGTTTGCATACCACAATAGGTATGGGTGATAATACTAAAGTTTTCCTGTCCTGCCAAGCTAGACAAACAGTTGCCAAATAGTTTATGTAAGAGCCAAATTATACTCCAGTGTATTATCATGGATGTCAAAACATTATATTTCTAATTAGGTAGCTATCTAACGTTTTCTCTTGTGTCTGTGGAAAAAATTAGAATATATGGCTGTTATGAGTAACCTGATGATAATGCGGTATGGTCAACGACCTTAACCTGTCCATAATAGACGAAAAAAATTACTGTCATCTGTCAAAATGTGACAACAAAAATTTTCATTGGTTTTTTTGGTATTTTAATCAAAGAGTACTTATTATATTATGTATATGCTTTTAATAAAACAATAGGATATAAAATACGGTTTTCAGAATTATGACGCATACAGTTTTTTGTACCTTTGTTCATTGCGATCCCATCAATTAATGACCGATTCAAATTGGCTACATTCATAGCCGTTCGTAATTGGAGCCGTCATGCTCACACGGTATTCCCTATTCTGTGATACGGTGTTGAATAACCATAGACAATTTGATTAATCGTGTAATTAAAGTATCTGTACAGTTAGTATTAATTACATCAAACTCCAGACATCTAGTGGATGTCTGGAGTTTGATGGGGCTCGTGGTCTTAGTGCTAACCGAGTAGGTTAACATATTGCAAAGGTCTTAGGATGGATGACCATTTCTTAAGACATTGAGACCCCTCCGTGCCTCGGAAAGCACGTTAAGCTGTCGTCGGTCCCAGTTGTCATACGAACATCTATGGTAGCCGTTTGGAACCCTAATAACAAATCAGACTCATCGCATCGCAATTAGACTGGAAAGCCGACCCCAACTGAGTAGGGAAAAGGCTCGGTGGAGACTTCAGACATCCACATTAGACACGACCAACACTTCAATAATATCGTCACAGCCCAATAACCAATATTTCAGGCGGAATAGTCTGACCAACTGCGTTACCAATCCAAAGTGAAAGACCTCCATAAAGTTCAGACCCTGTATAAAAAAGTTCTTCCCGCTGGGACATTAAAGACTTTACGGTCCGATATAATACTCAAAGACAAATGGCTACGAAAGCGCCCCCTATCTCCAGTTAGCAGGCAGTTCATACCTCGTTTATTGAAAAAATATCCGCTGAGCCGTTGAACCGTAAAATTGCTTGTCGCGTAACGATAACTTGTAGTGATCCTGCAAATTGCGTAATTTATATCTTTGTGGCTCAATTGACGGGTACGGGTTAGATTTCTTGGAAATGGTTTGTAAAGGATTGACTGTTTATTGAGAAATTTTATTAAATGTCGTTTACTTTTATTCATATACATTACATTACGGAGTTATTACATTACCCCCGGAGTGTGGGGTATCATTAGATAGGTTCTTGAAAAATATTGAGAGGTTATTTATATTCAACTTTATAGCTCTATTTTGTTGGTAAAACAGAACGTCCCCTACCCCCTCTCTAAAATCTAAACGGCTGGCTCGAAAAATCTGAATATATTTATGATGGTAGTCCATGTAATAAAATATAACGGATTATACAACTTTGTTTGTTCAGGAGTTATAGATGCTAATATGGGTGACAACGGAACCCTATTCTATGCGTGTACCGACACGCACTTGGCCGAGTTTTTTAAGTTGTCATATTTCTGGGATTTTATCGGAAACATAATACAATATGGAAAAGTACCTCTATACTCCTTATTAACATTAAGGTTGGTAGGTACGAGGTCAGATGGCAGTCGCTTCACGTGAAATATCGAAGTTCAAAGAGAAAAAGGCGACCCCCAACTGCGTTGGGTAAAGGCTCGGTGGAGGATGATGATTAGGATTACTAAAGTTTACTATGGAGGTGCATACTGTGTGGGGGGTATCATTGGATAGGTCTTTTAAAAACATTGTGAGATTTCTAAGACAATTTTTTGATTAAAGAAACCTGCGAGATATTTACTGTAAAGCCCTTTTTATGTTGGGCTAAAAACAGACTAGACTAACGTGCAGGCTCCATTTTTATATACTCTTTGGTGACATAAATCAAAGAATAGAAACTAACTATTTAGGCCTCGATGGACTGCAGAGATAAATTCACTTGTAGTACGTGCCATCAATTTAGTTATAGCGTCTTAAATATCGGCTCTTTCATTAGTTTGATTGCGGAGGTTGGGCAACATGTCTATGTTAGTACAAGTTACTTAGTGGCTATTAGAGTTATATTGCTCTATCTATCTTTAAATACTGATGAATAAAGCTTTATTTATCAGTCTGTATGTGTTAATTATATGCGAAACTAACGGACGCTCGTGACTTCGTATGGCATAGTTTTTAACACAACACATTCCCGGAATAAAAAGTTTCCGAAGTTGGATTAACTTTGGAAACAACATCAGCTATCAGCCAGTAAAAGTCCCGTTAAAAACGGTCCAGCTGTTTTAAAGATTTGGCTGCAGAAGAAGAGCTCGAATATCATAAACATATCACAGTTTTTATTCCGACACAGTGTTCTCCTGAGAATTGTCAAGGTGATATATGTATCCCCCAGGCGTAGGCGACGCCATCTTCTATTTAATCTATAGTCTAGACTCTAGACCGAAGGTTAAGTTCTAGTTTACGTATAAGGTATGTAACCCACGTTCTTGTTCGCCCACGTCTCATCCCGTTCAACTTAAACTCAATGTTCATTGAAAGTTGGAGTTAGGAGATAAAGTGCGTTAGGTTTTTGAGATTCGGTTAAAGTTAGTCAAAACTACTGGCAGTCCATCGGGAGTATTAATTGACCGAACGAGCGAAGTGTCTCAGTATGTGTGTCAGTTCCGGTCTACAGGCCGCATTTTTCAGCCGATTTTCATGAAATTTGGCACAAGTGTTCTTTGTTGCAAGGCGCAACTTTTGTCGAAGGAATTTTTCGATTGGGGGATAAATGCGAAAATAACGCGAGGTCTACTGTTCACAGAACTACTAGTAGTATACGTCAAAAATGACACAACAACCGACTTCAAATTACCGAAATGGGACCAAATTGTCGGAATGGGATCAAATTGAAATGGGACCATATGAAAGTAGTAGCTTTCAATAAAAAAAAATCAAAATCAATTCACCCAGTCCAAAGGTGACAAACATAAAAAAACATACAGTCGAATTGAGAACCTCCTCCTCTTTTGGAAGTCGGTTGAAGAGCTGCCTTTCTTGCTAGATGCTTTCTCACATGCTCTTCCTGTTGCTTTGCGAATCTGGCAGTAACTCAAATTTACTATAAGTCACTCATAATGACTTGCATAAGCGTTCTTGTAACCGCCTAAATAAATAAATATCTTAATCCTTGAATCCTGTGCCCAAGGCTACACTAGGTAGGTTATATCTCCGGACGCCACTGGTAAAACCTTCTGGTGTGTACCAGAGACGCCCGCAGCAATGGACATAGGAGCGGCCGCTCAAAAAATTATTTTTTGATTTTATAGAAAATACAACCCGAATACTTTTTACATATACATCAAAAATAATTTACCAAAGAAAGTAAGTAATCTAAAAGAAAAATGCCGGTTTGGGGATAACTAAGAGATATTTATGTGAAGTCCGAGATTCGGTTGGATGCATTCGTCATTGTACAAATCCAGTGAACTTTGATGAGGGTGAAACAGAAGCGTCGAATAAATCGTCAAGGGACTAAATGTGGGACTTGGACAAGTTTCTTTTACTCGGTACTTTATTGCTACTTATTCTTAGAAACATATTCTGTATTTGAAAGTAATAAGTTTGCTTTTACTATTCTTAAATATTTTAATAGAAATTATATTAAAAGTGCGATCTAGAAATTAAAATAAATAATTATCTGTATTTACAATAAGAATTACAGTATACAAAATAAACATAATTATAGGCTAAAAATATTTACATTACAAAATATCGTTTAAAAAATCCTCCGCGTCATTGCCGACTGGGCCTTCCCAGTCGGCAATGACGCGGAGGATTTTTTAGGTTCCCAGAATGCTGGCTGTGTTGCCACGTTGGATGGCGATACTTATTCCTTGGGCCAGAAAATAGCCAGCCTTCTGGTCCTGAGAAGCATCGATTAGGCGTTTAGCAATGTCTCTATAAAGGCGGCGAGCACTCGGACCCCATGACCCCAGTGTCTCAACCCCAAACGGCTCAAATATGTAATCACCTGCTAGGTTAGCATATTTACGCCGTTTAAAGCCTTCAGCCGATGCAGCAGCAGCGCCGGCACATCCGGATGTGCTTGGAAGGTGTGAAGGTGCTAAGGTGTCAACGCATGTAGCTTCCCACACCAAAGGCCTTCCCATCTTCCACGGTAGCAACGACATACTTATATTATCTGTATTATATATATATAGTTCTACTGTACGTGTGTATGTCACTGAACTCCTATTACAGGACTGGACCGATGTTGATGAAATTTTTTGTGTGTGTTCAAGGGGATTCGAGAATGGTTTAGATTCAGAATTTGGTTCTTTTTTTTTTTATTTGCAGGACAACGTCTGCCGGGTCAGCTAGTTTATGTAGGCTTATTTATTTACTTGCACTGCACACAAGCCTTTTCACTCTTACTTCTTCTCTCAGGCCTGCTGGAAGAGATTCCTTTAGGAATAAGTAGTGCCCTTGTACTATGCTCACTTTATTCTTTTGTACTTCTGTTTCTTGTTTTTTGTTTGTGTGTATGTACAAAAATTATAAAATAAATAAATATATGAAGCAAAGATTGGATGATGTCGGTGGTCATATTAGATCAGGTAGTTAGAGTATTCCCCTTGTTGGGGAAACGTTGGAGTCCTGCCGATGACATTTCAGTGTTTGTGATTTATAAAGGACAGTGGTGAAAATGATCCGGTGGCGCCGGATCCTGTCGACGATGCCGGCTAATAAAGCCATTTATCTATATTTATGTTACATTTTTACATCTATATATTTAATACGACAATTTCTCTGTCTGTCTGTCCGTCGGTCACTTTTTTCAATTTACATACTTTTTTGAGGCGATACAAAGTTCGTCGGGATAACTAGTATTATTTAATATGTCATGATTTCTGATGTGTGGAAAACACTTTATTTTAATAAGTAATTTTTGATTTAAATAGATTGTCCAAAGTATGATCCGTTTTCCGTGAAGCCAAATTGATGGAAAAAATATTCTTATGTTATTGAATAAAGAGGTATTCTATAGGGTATCAATGGATCATATCAATCAGAACGTGATGCACTTTCCATGCCGTGCTGACGGCTACGAGACTGGCTAATGTGCCTAAAGTGCGATAGGCTCGTTGCCCAATATTACTTGAGGTTATCAAAGTGACTGGCGAAATATGAGCGTTATCAACACCTCTGTCTACCCCTTAGGGGTCAAGTGTTTTCAAATATTGTGTGACTTATTGAACTTACCTTGACCTTTGACTTATTGTAAAGGTTGTTAGCACAAAGACAGGCATTTAAGTCTAGACGAATAACTTTTTTATTGGTAAGTTGAATAATCTGTCGACTATTATTGGAAATAGGATAGTCACGTGTGTAGACGACGGGGGTAGGCAGAAGTAAATAACACTTTTACTTTCAACTACTACGTACTATTACTACTAAATATTGCCATTAGTACCATTTCGGTCCCACGTACGTCCCATCTATAGGAGACTTGATAAGATTAAATATATGAAACCATAAGATGGATAACGAATTATTAATGAAATGAAATAGGTAGTGTACAATTTAAGATTAGAAAACGAAAGCAAAAATTAAGTTTAATAATTACTAGAATAAAAAATAGTCCCAGGAATTTAATTGGCTTTGCCATAGCGGCTGCACGTAAGATTTTCTTGCCTTTCATCAACATTCATTGCAAGGTTTCCATATTTTTTTATCAAAATTACAATATAGCTGCTACTTTTTATTAAATTCATTCGGCTATTTCGGACATAATCCATCATGAATGTGCCCGTTGAGGGCAATAGGCTTGCCCCCTATTACGTGGTACAAAAAAAACTGGCAAATTGTGAGTGTGTAATGCACCTCTGCCTACCCCTTCGGGGATATAGGCGTGATATCTGTGTGTATATTGCATAATACGCAATTGAAAATTATAAATATAGGTAATGGGCGGTCGCCCAGATAGTAGTAGACCTTTAAAACGGCAAACATGACAACCATTAATTCGGATTTTTTGCCTCTTTTTCCACCCAATAAAAAAAGCTCACTGTGAAAAAGTTTCTTTAAAGCCTGTGCCAAGTTTCGTGGAGATTCGATAAAAAATGTGACTGCTAGCCCGGAGCAGACAGACAGATGAAAGCAAAATTGTCCAGTCTCAGAATTTAGACGCTTCGCTATTCTACTTCTTTTTTTAAAAACGTAGCTCCATCGATGTTCATCGATGATTTCGCCAATGTCAAGGTAATGCTTGATTAGTTGATAGTCCCGCACAGAAGAACTAGTTATTTCTAACTAGCTCAAGGTGCAGGACAAGAAACGTTTGGTATGTGAGTGTCTGGGAACCCGATTTGTGTGGAGCGCCAGAGGTAACCTAAAAAGCCACCAGACACGCGCTCAGCAAAAATCGAACTTCAGACGCTTCGCTCGCTCGGTCAATTAATAGTCTGTCTTACGAGTGCATTGTTATCTAGTTTGCATTTAAATCTAGCATAGTTCTGCGTAGCATGATAAATAAAGAGATGGAATTTTCCAGAGAGCTCTTGGTTGTTTTTCCCCTTTGCAATCCTGTACACTGTACACCATTTCCAATTCAAATTTTATGACTCCAGTGCGGAACTTTTCTCGAAATGCATTCACAACATTTTTATTTCAACCTCTTGACACTGCTTGGCAGACTCAAAAAGTTAATATAAGTAATTAAAATGTAAATCTAACAGGCGAAAGTGGGTTTATATTCTTTGTTACGCTTTCACAAGGTATCGGACGAGTTTTCATAGATCAATAAGTATTTCGGTAGACAGCAATTGTGCATTTTGGATTCAGATAATGACTTGAAGAAAGACACCCAATTATAAAACCTTAAAAAAATTATAAATTCGCAAGTTTTAGGAGGATGATATTTATTAAGGTGTATTTATTGTATACCCACATTTTGCCATAAGGTTTGCTGGTCCCACATATAAATCAATATTCCCACCTAAGAAGGGACAATATAACCTTTAATAGAAAAACAATAAGTACCTACCTAACCGTTCTGTAATCCGGATCTTAGGCCCACAGGCTTGTATTTCTCCAGCCCGAATTCGACCGTATCGAAGAAAGCTATGTAAATACTCACGAACGACATCCAGCTAATAGCTTTTTGGACTTCATAAATTCCCTCTTGATACCTTCATATTTCGTAGCCCAATAAACCCTTATATAAATAAGATATTCCGTCGTAAATATTGTTGTAAGTACGATATTCTCTTGTTTGGTTGCGGTATTATGTTATACGGTTTATTGGAACATTGGAGAAATAAGGTGCCAAAGGGCTCTCATCCTCAAGTACACGCAGTGCAAGACTGGCAAGAATATTGAAAGTGTCCAGAAACGCGCAAAGTAATAGGCTCGTCCTCTATTACCTGGGACCAACAGTCACAGGCGAAACGAGGGTGCTTTTTCTCCATTCTAAGTGCTATAGTATTAACCATGGATCACTCTGTCCACATTATCTGAGATGTATTATATGTGGGAAGCCTGGTAATCTGTCTGACAGGATCTTCCTAGTTCAGATGCCAGTCTCTCACAAAGGTACATCTTTGTAATTAATGTAACATTAAACATAGCCTTTTTTTATAACATATACCTTTGTGAAAGAGAAATAATTTTTTTTTTTTTATTCGGTGATTAAAACGTGATTTTTGTGTTGGTGAAAAATAGATTTATGTATTTCGTATCGGACACGGTGTTGCCACATAATAAAAAAAGTGTGCGGTCGGGGAACCCCCGTCAGGAACGAAGTTCTTTACGCAACTGCAACGCAACCCAACCTGGGTTTGAGTTACTTTTCGTTTTACTAACGACGCCGACGCGACGCTAAAAAAATAAAACCGAAAATATTTTGACTTCTGCGTGACGATATCTACTAAACCGCACTACCCGTAAGCCGCGATAGAGAACTTTGTTACAATAAATAAAATTTGTTAAGTTGTTCAAAGCTCAAAGGAAACAGACGGCGGAAGATGTAAAGATTATGAAATGAAAATCAAGAATGTTTAAACATTACTCAATGAGATAAGAAAACAATCAAAGTCCCGTACAACCATTAGCAGATCATACAGCTACACCGATCCAGGAATCCAACGGGGATTACATCACACTATATACACAACCGACTTATATACTTATATACAGGTGTTACATAAGGGTTATATCAACCTGAAGACACCCCCATCAGCTGGTCGCCCAGAACCCCTTTCGATATTGTGTCAAACAAGAAATAAAAATTCATCCAAAAAAAACTAATGGTCGACCAACTGATAGGGGGTGTCTTCGGGTTGATATAACCCTTATGTATATATGTGTATGTATATATATTCTAGTCTATTAGTCGAATTAAATTAATTTAATCACCACGTAACCCTACAGTTCTGTAGTAGGTTCATATCAACTAAGGGATCGGACTCAAGTGACTAGCCAAGTTATGTTTACAATATTCTAAGATTATTAAATCCCAATAGCAAGCTTAACAAACTCTAATGGTCGTTGAAATAATTTAATCTTCTATGAACCCAAAACAATGTCCTGTAATGGTTATTAATAAATGACTTATTTACTTTTAACTTAAGTTGTTTTTAGCCCACTTCAAAAAAACGAGGAGGTTCGCAATTTGACTGTAGGTATATCCAAAAAAAAAATTGAACGTTGGTGCATCATGTGTTGTCCCATTCACAAGACAAAAGAAATCGTTTTTTTTTTGCTAAAAATATGAACTATAATCATCACACCATTTTCACCAAAGGCAGAGGTAGTTATTGAACTCACGAAATAGGGGACCAACCTATTGTCACTAGTCGGATTTTATATGTTTAACCTTCGATCAGGAATCATCATCATCATTTCAGCCAATTGACCGCCCACTAATGGACATAGAGGCCTCTCCCAACGTACACCACAACATCCGGTCTTTAGCTTCCCGCGACCTTTACGATGTCTTCGGTTTGTGGCGTGGCACCTTGTGGCATGCCTACTCACGCTGCGTCTCCCAGTAGTACGCGTTTGCCACTGAAGGACTTTAGTCGGCCATCAGTCCTACGAGCGATGTGTCCTGCTAACTCCTGCCCACTGCCACTTTAGCTTGGCGACTCCTTGGGCTATATCTGCGACCCTGGTCTTGCTTTTTTGCTTGACATGAAATTGTAAAAATTTTGACATTCATATGTGCTCCTTACAAACTGAATAAACGAAATTGATTCTTTGATCCTCCTTCAGATTAGGAATGACATAACTGTTTACGAGTAGTTTATTTCTAAAAGTCTTAACTGATATGTTATCATTCACTATGAAGGTCTTATCTATTTGTATTACTTAACTGTAATGTATGCTTCCTAAATGATGTAATTGTTATTCTTTAGTCATTGAAATCAGTTTTGTTTTTATTAGTCTAGATACAGTTTTTTAAGGTGTTTACTCACCAGTAGCATTAGCTTGTATTGTAACGTTACTGATTGTCTGTATTGCATTAGTGAAATTAGATTTGAGCATAATTTCCATCTGACATTACGAAATCAACGAATGAACGAACGGAAACGGCAATGCTAGGCAGTCAAAGAGGCAGTATTAAAATGTTCTTAAAATTGAATCTGTAACGTTACTATACAGTTAAATGCTCCCAGTGAGGGAGTACCTGTTAGCTTTAGAATTAATCAAGCAGAATTTTGTTATTCAATCAAGCGTAAGCCGCTGAACATAATCTATATATTTAATACGACAATTTGTCTGTCTGTATGTCTGTCGGTCGGTCCGTCGCGTTTTTCAATTTACATACATTTGCATGAAATATTAAAATGTTCTTTTTTTTTTACAGTTTTAATATTTTTTTTTTTTTATATTTGATGCGATACAAAATTCGCCGTGATAACTAGTTGTAAGTATTAAAACTAACAGTGTTCTTAATTGACACACTTAGATATGTTTTTTATCATTTTCATTTCTTTTATTTACCAACTGAGCTACCAAGATTGTGCGTTTTCACATTGCACGATATCGTGACGATACCGTCATGATAATTTACATTCTTACCTTAAAGTTACTGCTGCTACTTACGATATCGTCACGATATTATAGACGATATCGCGTGTCGTTATCGTGCAATGTGAAAACACCCATTATAACTGCCTATTTATTGTTATACTGGTCCAAATCCAGCCTAAGACTAAGAAATTCATTGAAACTTTTTCAATCATAGTTCTTAGACCGTAATCAACCCTTATCACTTTATGATAACCTCTCAAAGTTCTATCAAGTAAGTATTTTATACTAAGAGGAAAAAAAGGTTAATAACGTACCATTTCTTCATACACTCCACCAACATAAGCCCACTTAAATTCTCTCAGAGAAAATACCTGGGCAACGTGTAACATACTTTATAGATGATCCTTAACAAAAAATTCGCTGAAACGACTTACTTAGAGACCGACAAAAGCGATATAACCCTCACTTACGTTGAATCGATCGTGTTACGCGCCTGCTTATAGTTGGGCAACAAAATCAGCGGTAATAATACACTCATATTATATAGGGCCTCGCGGTCTAGTGGTAACCGACAAAGTTAACACGTCGCAAAGGTTAAGCAACATCTAGCCGGGCCGGTCTTAGGATGGGTGACCATTTCTTAAGGCATTGTTGAGATCCCGGTTATCATACAAACATCTATGGCAGTCGTTAGGGGTAGTTGGAGCCCTAAATCAAAAATCCGACCGGTCTAACTACAGAACTTTGATATCGCACATGGGTTGTGGAGGACAGATGGGAGTCGCTTCACGGAAAATATCGAAGTTCAGGCAAATCGCAGTTATACTAGATGGCCGACCCCAACCGCGTTGGGAAAAGGCTCGGTGGATGAGGAGTTCATTATACATATTATAGGGTTAGGTAGAGGTGCGGACACAACCAAGTTTTGCCGGAAGATTCTTTGGTCCCGCGTAATAGATGGTAAGCCACTATATTTGGGTACTTAGGTACAATAGAAAATCCAAAACCATGTTAAAATACAAACTTAAATAAAACAATGGTAAGTAAAATGTTTTAAGAAAAAACTTTTTAAAATTATATAATAGCATTAATTTTTCGCAGAATCAAAAAGACAACAAAACGTCGACAATTGTTTCGCCTCTAAACGAGGCATTATCAAGACTGTCTCAGAGAGAACAGCAAAATTCGTGGTTGGAACGTGTTTGCTTATAAGTAAACGCGTGCAAATTTCATTATCGCGATGTAGGATTCTTTACAATAACTAATGTGGGTAGAAACCTCAGATCATGCTAAGTTCCAAAAATAGGTATTCACCAATACTTGACCTTATCTGTTTGATTTAATACTGTATCTTATTTGTTGAGTTGTGATGAATGTGGTTTGAAGTATGTGGGACAGACTGGCAGGTCCTTCGATATTAGATATAAGGAACATAGAGCGGCGTCCCGCAATGGTTGTCCTGAGAAGTCCCTCTTCACGAAGCATCTTCTTGACACTGGTCATTCCTTGAACAATAGTAACACTTTTAAAGTTTTACGTTTATGTGAGAAAGGGTTCAAGTTAAGTGTTTGGGAATGCTAGAAATAGTTAGAAGAGATGCGGACACCTTACTCAACGAACAAATAGATTTTCACACATCTCCCTTACTGTTTACTCCATTAATGTGTCTGTCTGTTTACGAACAGACAGACACATTAATTGTTGTTGGTTTGTGTGTGTCATTTGGGTTTTCTACGCAACTTATCAAGAGACAGTAATTAAATCAAACAGATAAGGTCAAGTATAGGTGAATACCTATTTTTGGAACTTAGTTAGCATGATCTGAGGTTTCTACCCACATTAGTTATTGTAAAGAATCCTACATCGCGATAATGAAATTTGCACGCGTTTACTTATAAGCAAACACGTTCCAACCACGAATTTTGCTGTTCTAGTGTTCTATAGAAAACACCCAAACTTCGAAACAAACATTAGTGGATCACACAAATATTTGATTCGCCCCGAGAATTGAACCCAAGACTCCGGAGTCGAAAGCCAATGCACTACCGACCATGCCACCGAAGCAGTCTAATTTTCTATATCTACAACTCCTTTTAACAATTTTTTCCCTAAGTTGTTGTTATAAATCTGATCTTAAACTACAGAAATAAAAGTATATCCATAGTTCTACTACTTATAAAGCTGAACCCCACTGATTATTCGCTGGTGTACTGGCCACACAGAAATACTGAGTAGGTTATAGTTTCATTTATATTCGTTGCGGGAACACGGGATCCGGTGCTATCGCCGGGAAATGTCCGATGTCCCGGCACAGATAAAAGTAACTTACCTACGTCACATCGTAAACTCAGGGAATGTGTCATTTTCTCATAATTCACCGCCATATTTGTGGTCCAGACACATAATAGTTAAGATAGCCTTTAATACTAGCAACTTTTGTATGTTTTTACAGCAGCAAAAGGTTTCCCACAAGGGTTAGGCTGAGAAATGCAAAGAGCGCTTGCTTTTTTGGGTGAAATTGGTTGGAATTTGGGATTATAAAATGGTTATTGAATTGCTATTGTTTATGCGGCCCGATAACGGCATTACCAAAAAAAAACTGGCAAAATGTTGATTTGTTGTTCACCACTGCCTTCCCCCTCGGGCGGCATCGGGAATATAGACGTGAACTAACATGTTGTCGAGAACTGACACTGTGTTCTGTTCAAATCATACGTGTTTAAAGCCTTCTACAAATATAGCAACCAATCAACTATATACCCTAACCGTAACCTATCCGGTTACGGTTAGGGTTTAAATTACAGTGTGTAGATATTTTTTTAATGTTACGGTCAACAGGCTTTTCGTAAAAGCATTTTTGTGCGATTTGCATTGGACGTTTAATTTAGCCAGCTGGGTAGGATTTTAGCCAATTTTAGCCGTAGAGGCGTAACCGTCATTTGTTAGCGGTATTGTATTAATGTGCTTCTTAATGAGGGTTTTGTACAGTATGTGATGTTTGCAAGCTTCAGCCTTGGTGCCATGAAACAGGCGATATAGAAATGGAATTTTATTGTCTTAACCTTCGGTCCGTCGCGTGGGGTTTTTGAAAGCCCGAACATTACAAAATGCAAAATTTACTTATTTAAAACTATTGTAGCAGTGCAGTAGTTTATGTACCCTCCTAAGTTAGATTGCAGTTGGCGCGGACAGTGGCTAACTTCAGTTCGCGAGTAAGGGTCGTGTAATACGAACATGTTTTGAACGCACGGGCTCTGTCACGCATGAGCGAGGCGCAAAACGATGTGCTCGGTGGAGAAGATGAAGGTGACAGCGCTTTATACCCAGGTGAAATAAGTGAACATGACACAGATTTAGAACAAGAATTTGAAGATCAGGATATCGAGAGGATTATGGTCGAACAACAGCAGGTTTCAGAATCATCGAGCATGGAACAGCCTCCAGCGTCCAGCCTTTCGTTCCAGTTTTTTACGTTTCTTGATGTTGGAGCTGTAAATGCTCACATGATATTGGATACCGTTAGTGAAACTAACCAAACAAGTCGCAAGTTACTATTACTATTTGTATAAAAAAAAAAAAAAAAAAAATTGTTGTTACACTATTTCACAGGATTGTACAACTAATGTTTTACATGTAATAAACAAATCAGCATCTATTTCATTGTTTTTAAAATCCTTACATATCGATGAAGTCGATAAATTTTATCAATTTTTCACTAATACATACATATTATATGAAAGAGGAACTTAAGTACATACAACCAGTTTTTAACTGTTTGTCTATCTGTTTTTTCAGGCTAATCTCTGAAATAGCTGGACCGATTTAAACGGGACTCTCACTGGCATATATCAGATGAGTAACTTAGGCTTTTTATTCCAGGAATATGTCCCCCTGGCTCTTCAATCTATCATTGCCGGCTATCTGCAATAATTAATCAACTGAACGTAAAAGCTATTGCACACTGAGTACGCCATCAGGTCTTACTTGGCATTAAGCCAACACACAGAAATACGAACTAACTTTAGACAGTAAACTTTGTTTTAGTAATTTTAACTTAGTTCAAAAGTTAGTGTCATTTTGTAAAATGATATATTTATTCTCTATAAGCTGATGCATGCGGTTCTGCCCTCGTGACTGGGATTTCATACCCACCGCATGCGGCACCATATCACCGAAATAAAAGGCAGTCTAAAGCTCACTCATTTAACAACAGCGGGCAAATTGAAAATATGCATATGTACCTTCTTAAAATATTTACAAAAGATTGTGTAAAAGTCCTAGTTGATGGGGATGTTTTGAGAATGGGAAGTTCTTTTAAAACCGTCCTGTTTTGAAAACATATAAGTTTCGAAAACAGGACAAATTTTCCCGTGAGACTTTTTGCGAATGGCTCGTTTCGCACCTAATCCTTTTGTCATTTTTGGTATAGGATAATATATAAACGCTTGATGTGGATGTCTTGTAGCCCAATATGTTTGTTTATTACTGAAAATGTTAATATAATTTAAATTCAAACAAACAACAACTTCTGAATATACGAAACTCATAAATGCGAGTTTCTGAAACATTGTTCTAAAGTTTGTAATTTACAAGTTGTTCAGTTCTTCACCGGATCGCTGCAGACACGGCATTTTCTCATTTACTGACAGACCTTCGTACAATGTGGACGTCTGTGGAAATGTCTGGAAACAATGTTTGTTTCAAGATTAAATACGGTTTCATGGAACTTGATAGAAGTTGAGTTAATTCTCCAAGGAGTTGAGATTTTATATTATCTTACTGTATTCTTTGTATGCTTTGGCTTTACAAAATACGAAAAGACAAGACAAACAATGAAAATAGTAAAATTCATTTAAAAAGTCTATATTACTAATAATATTTAAACATACTTGTACGTATATTTCACCTGTTCAGTAGACTCTTAGCCGGAGTTATTAAACGAAGAGTTATGCATAAGTTTTTTTTTCATGAAATTTTTGGCGTCGCTCCACTGTGCACCAGCTGTATGAAGCATTTAATTTATTAAAGTAATACTTTTTACGTTTCGTCCGTTATCGAACCAGTCAATTTGTTAGACACACGTAATAAGGGGAAAGTATCTTCCGTTGCCGGATAATTTAGTTATATTTTCAAGTGTCTCACTCGTTTGCAGATCTATCGACTTTGACTTGGTTTTGACACAGCAAAACGATATTAACTTATCAAGTTTTTGAACCGGTTTTAAAGGTGTTTCTTTGTCTGGATACAATGCTTAGGTTCTTTGATCTTTGGCATCTAATATTTACGTTATTAAGCATTCCAAACATAATTTTCTTCCACTTTTCCACTTAATCCAGATCCACTCATCACAGATCGTTCACAGAGTCAATAATTATTGCAACTGTCATTTGCGTTCCGACGTTCGTTAATTTCGTTGTTGGTCCGCTCGACTGGATATATGCCTCACTGTGCGCTCGTAGATTTTGTCCAAATGGCATGACAGTGACACACTGGGCTGGAAATATCGTGGTTTTGCATTGAGGTACTAATGTATGGTATTGTCAGGAATCATTTTTAAATGTAGGTTATTCGTGGAATGTGTACTGTCTAGTTTTGCATTATAGGGTCGCTCATCATCAATGAGTTTTAATGGCAATAAAATTTGATGGTAGATATTAAAGATATCTAAAAACAGTACGTATTATAAGTAGGTAGGAAGCACGTCAAATTTTGCCAAAAAAACCGACTTCCAACTACCGGAATGGGACCAAATAACTGTCGAAATGGGACTAAATTGAAATGTGACCACTTGCTAAGCAGTAGCATTCAATTAAGAATCGGTTCACTGAGTCGAAAGATAACAATGGTAACAAACATAAAAAAATGCACAGTCCAATTTTGAATCTTCTTTTTTTTTAATAATTTAAAAAGAAGGGTATTTATTGACCGAGCAAGCGAAGCGTCTGTCTACGTTTCGAGATTGGACAATTTTGCTTTCGTCCGTCTGTCTGTATTCTTGGACATGCTCACACAAGGTCATCCAGCCCAAATTAAGCTATAAGCTTGTGCTATGGGATCTAGACAACTGATAAACATACTTATATATGCCGATGCACTACCGGCCACACCACCGAAGCAGTCAATGCGACACCGCAGCAGTGTATGAATGTGTGTTCCGGGCTAACAGCCACAGTTTTTATCCGATCTTCACGAAACTTGGCACAAGTGTTCCTTAATTTAATAGACTTTTTTTTTGTCGTGAGCTTTTTTGGATTGGGGGGAAAATCCCAAAAAAATGTTTTAATGTTCGCGAGATGTTGCTGTTCGACTATAAGGCGATACTTAGATCAAATTTACCCTTGTAGAAACTTATCAGGTTCTCACATCACATGCTCTGCTTTGTTTGAGAGTAGATAGCGTTGTGTACTTAGAATCTACAGTTAAGTGAATAAGTAGAGCATTTTCTTGTTGGGATTTGTGTAAAGTAGGTTAATCTAACCGGATAAAATATTTACTCCACAGTATCCTTTTTGTCTTGAGATGGTTTATTATACTCCTTGGAGAAACTGTCTGGTAAGTACTTACGTACGTATTCTTTAGAAGAACCCTTCTTCTTCTTTTAAAGTTATGGCTCTATCTTGAGTCGACAATTTTCCTCCTCGACAATAGTCCTGCACAGAAGAATAGTTACTCCGAACTAGCTCCCTCCAGGTGCGGGACAAGACAAGAAACGTTGTTCGGTATTGCAAGTGAGCGTTTGGAAATTTTGTTGAGCGCCACGCCAGAGGTAACCTAAAAAGCCACCACCCACGCGCTCAGCAAAAACAGAACTCTGAAGAACCCTTATTTTATACTATCTATGGCTAGATGAGCATCAAGATACCCAATCTTGATTCTCGCTATTAATGTTAGGTAGACTTGAATAATTGGAATACACCGATACAACTGATGTACCTATGAACAGTATTATCCTATTCCAAAATACTGTTTGTCTAATTGGCTTGGTCAACTTGTAAAGTCTTGGCAACAAGTTGGCTAAGCCAATTAAGACGAACGGTGGGCTAACCATCGTCTACTACAGTTCATCGACATAAATATTAAACCAATGATACTGCAGACAATTAAATAAATGTGTCAATTTGGTCACAAAATTGAAATTTTCTGTGATATCGTTTATTGCACGTGTCGATCCAATGAAGTTGTTGCTATACTCTTGGAATGCGACCGAATTGCTAGAAACACATATTGGTTTTGTTTGATCAGGATTTTTCGACGTCGTGCAGAATCTTAAAGCTATTTTTAGACAGATAATCGGCTGACCTAATAAACTACTGTATTCACACGTATTAGGCCAATCTAGAGTCTAGACGATCCTAACAAATATGAACTACATATTCTAGATTAATATATGTAGTTCGTAGTCTTGATCGAATAGTATATAACCAGCTTTACTTGGATTCGTCTATTGATCTTTAATGTTTGGATAATTGCAAATAAGTTGGAAGACGGGCAAGCTCCCTACTAGCTATTTACATAATTGATTGCTTTGCGATACAAATAAACGCTAGTTCACGAAGAAATTTCAGCTATAAGCAATTCAATTTAGAATTACACGAAAGTTGTTTTTACCTTTGCCCATTTTTAATGATAGCTATTTGATATATTTGAACCTGGCAAGACTCTGGCAGATTATAAAGCATTCTTTATGCTAATAATTAGTTTTCGAGAGGATATGCTTACAAAAGTGTTTCACAAGGATAGAGCCGAGGTCTACTGCTTGTATGAGTTAAAAAAATTAGCTTATGATCTTTTTCAGGCATTAAAGGATACACACACATATCACGCCTATATTCCCGAAGGGGTAGACAGATGTGCATTATACACCCGCAATTTGCCAGTATTTTTAGTCCCACGTAATAGGGGGCAAGCCTATTGCCGTCACCGGGCACATTTATAATGGGTTATGCCCAAAATGGCCGAATGAATTTAATAAAAATTTGCAGCTATATGATAATTAAAAAAAAAATGAAGCCCGTTGCCTTGCGATGAAATGGAGAGGAAAGGCAACAAAATCTTAGGTGCCAGCCGCTATGGCGCAGCCAATCAAAGTCCTGGGCGTCTCGGACTAATTAAAAGGCATTAAAGGAACTTCGGGAATTCAAAGGCCTATAGTTACAACACTTTGTAACCAAAACACGGGATATTACGGTAGCATCTACATACATAAAAAGAATGGACAAGATTTTCATGAAAGATTAGTATTCCGGGCGTATAAATATTAGAATATCTATCTTTAATCTCAATAATATGTCCTGGAAAACCAATGATAATACTATTATAACATTGTTGTAATAAAATATAACCAATGTTGTTCCTAAAATCTGTATCAAAATGTTATAAAATGTCGGAATTATATAGAGAGTGTGAAACGAAAATTTATGTAGTTAAATGCCTCGGTTGTGAACCGCTGTAACGCTCGGTTACACCAGACATTGTGTAGTCTGTGGATTACATATATGTACAGAGCGCAAATGTATTATGTATGCGGACCTCTACATACATGTGTCATTGTAAACGTCTGTATACATACTTTTACACTGTAAAACTAGTATTGTATACGTAACTCACTGTAGACCCGCTCGAGTAAATATTTCTACCCTATTTCCGTGTTCTACAAGAAAAAATTAACTATCTAAAATGCATGGTGCCTAACTATTTAAATAAGACCTTGAATTTGTACGTTATCGTGTAGTTAAGAGAGCTCAAGCTGTGACTTACTGAGCGGGGAGTCATACAACACAGATTTGTGTTGTATGTTGGATTATTCGTTGGAGTCGTTTAAAACCACTCACTCGTTTATGGTAGGTGCAATAAAAAAATTACGTTAAGTATTTATTTTTATCCTTCCCTATTTAAAAAAATGTATACCTATTTATGTCTTTTAGTCCGAGACGCTGGCACGTAAGATTTTGTTTCCTTTCATCAACTAGGCTACGGTTTTTAATTTTTTTGAAAATTACAATATAGCTGCTGCTTTTTATTAAATTAATTCGGCCATTTTGGACATAACCCATTATAAATGTGCCCGGTGACGGTAATAGGCTTGCCCCCTATTACGTGGGACTAAAAATACTAGGCGTGATAATGTGTGTGTGAATGAAAAGTCTGTGAAACTGGGAAAAACTTTATTTTATGACTTTGTTTTATTCTCTTGACCTTTTTTTTTTTTTTTTTTTAATTCCGCGGCCGCTCTAACGTCCGTTGCCGGGCGTCTCTGGTTACTAGCAGAGGGTATGTCCAGTGGCGCCCGGCGGACTTTGACCACCTCTGTGGTCTCTTCGGGTGTTGGGTCGGGACGAGAATCCCGCGTCGTTGGGGGAAGGGTTTTATCCCGCGTCAGTGAGTGAATCTGGTTGCGTGCTATGGGGCAAAGGCCCCGCAGCACGCAACCCTTCTAGCCTGCTTCTGTAAGGACGGCGGATGGCGATCCCGCCGTCCTCAGGCCCCGATCATGGAGGTCGATAGTCTTGGGCGTAGTCGCGTAGTCTGGGGCACCCTGGCCGCCGACTACGGAACTCGGCGGGGAGGGTACGCTCCCTCATTCTCTTGACCTTGCCTAAAACCTTTACAGTCATAATTATATCGTTTAGTCAACACTTTTGAGGTTAGGATGAAGTTTATAGTTTACTGCCAAAATCAAGGTTTCAAAGGCTCAAGGACTCGTAAAAATAAATCAGATTCGTCTTTATTCTGAGGCTCTCAGCTCTAACTGAACTTTCTTTTAGATAATAAAAGTAATAAATAAAGCTTAAAGTATAATATCTGCCCAAAGTACAGTTGAGAACACAAGTACTTTGAAAGCAGAACGAACTCAAAAGATTTAAGAGGGCTATAACGGCTTTCAAATTGTACATGAAATTAGAGTCAGTGTATGGGACAATAAGTGCGTAATAAAATGTTAAGTGGAATATAACATGAGCCACTTATGACAATTTATTACATTTTTCACTTAAATTGATTGCCTACGTTCGACCAAGAGAGTTTCGAGAACATTCTATGTATGAGTATTATCATAATATACTTTACCTCTTGACATTATTACAGGAAGCATTGTAACTGAAATAACGAGGATTACTTTTGTTTTTGCAATTGATTATAATTTTAGCAAAAAAAAAGCGTCTTCAAACTGTCGGAATGAGACCCAATTGAAATGGACAACACGGAAACACCAGCGTTCAATAAAAAAAAATTGAATTGAGAACGTCCTGCCTTTTTTGGAATCGGTTAAAAACGAAAAGAATTTATATTGATTGCGTACTTGACAATTGCATTTCTAAATAAATTTATTCAATTTTTAAAACACACTTTTTTAATGGCCAGTACGCGGGTGCAGATTTCTTTAGGAATTAAAAAAAAGCCATCGCTATCGGCTCGCATCCTCTGGGAGATTCGTGGTGTCTTGTCAATAAAATGTAATTGGATCACGAAGGCAGCTGCGACAACCAATTAATAAGAACTGCGTCTCCGTTTCTTGAATTGGACACAGATTTACTTTTTTTACGCTTTGCAAAATCAATTTACTCGAAGATTGGGTTTTCATTTAATATTTATGTAGGATTACTGAAGATGGATTGGATTTATGTCAGTAATAAATAGTTCTAGAGATAACTCATTATATGAGGTCGTAACAATGAAAAACCGGCCCAGTGACTGTCGGACCACGCATAGAATAGGGTTCCGTAGTCACCCATAATAACCTCTATAACCCCGGAACCAACAAAGTTATCTGATTCGTTATAGTTTTCCTTCAAAGTTTATTACATGGACTGTCATCATGATATATTTTTCAGATTTTTTGAGGTAACCGTTTAGTTTTTAGAGGAAGGGAAATAAAAAAAATGTCCTAGAAAACTCTTAATGTTTTTCAAGTTTTTGGCCTATTTAATGATACCCCACACTATGAAATAGACGCGAAAAAAAATCTTCCCCACATTAATATGTAGGGCAGCTACCCAGGAAGAAAATATTTAGGTTAGCACTTTGTCGGTGTAATAAATACATATATCCTTGCAAAGTTTCTCGTTATCTTTCTTACATCAACCGTTTGGACGCTAAGCTGAGGACGGTCAGACGGACAGACGGACATGACGAAACTATAAGGGTTCCGAGAATTGAACTACTGAACCCTAAAATAATTTAGTTTAGGAATTGCGGCTCCCTATACTCAGATAGACCCTGCGAGGTCTTCGTAGTGTGGGACATTGTAATGTATAGATAGTATTTTACGTGTATTGGAAAAATCAAAAAGGGCATTATGTTACTAGAGCGCGCCGTGTGAAGACTCGAAAAAGAACTAATTGTTCTATGTTATGTCAAAACCCAGTACAAATTTCCTTGTTTCCGGACATCAGAATTCGAGTGTCACTTTAGTAAGGGTATAATATATCGGTTAGGGATGTTATGTTCATGTTATATCAATGGAAGATCACAAGGTTTTTCATCGTACTACTAGTGGTCCTGGAAGGATCGAAAACTGGTGGATCCGGTGATACAAAGTTCGTTGGGTAGTTCTTCACAGCATCAACAGATACCAAAATATTACTGTAGTCTGTGATGATACCGATAAGGTGAAAGTGGTCATTAAATAAAAGAGAAAAAGCCGGTCAAATGCGTCTCTGACTCGCGCACTAAATGTTCCAAAAAAATCACCTTTTTTGTATAGAAGCCCCCTTATATAAATATTATACTAGCTGATCGCCGCAGCTCTGCCCGCGTGATTTAGTTTACTCGTTCCCGGTTCCCGTGGGAACACATTACCGGGATAAAAAGTAGCCTATGTTACTCAGGGTGAATGTAGCTTTCCAATGGTGAACCAATTTTTGAAATCGGCACAGTAGTTTTTGAGTTTATTCATTACAAACATACAAAAATACAAATCTTTCCTCTTTATAATAGTAGTATAGATAATATACCATTTTTTTGTATTTACTGTTATAGCGGCAACAGAAATACATCATCTGTGAATATTTCAACTTTTTAACTATCACGGTTCACGAGTTACAGTCTGGTAACGAACGGACGAACGGATGGACAGCGGAGTCTTAGTAATAGGGTTCCCGTTTTACCCTTTGGGTACGGAACCCTAAAAACTAGTAAAAATGTCCGTGTTTTTGTTCTATAAATGTACCAACTTAGCAAGTTCTACCAAGTGGCAATCGACGGAAGTAAGTACGTCTTTAAAGAATACTCTGTTTGTTAGCAACTGAAATTCCTCGTTACAAGTCGTCGAGAAGCACAATCCCATTAAATAAGCCTTAGGATGTCATTCCCGAACCAAGGCACGGGCGAAGTTAAGAAAAGTTCTGTAAAACGTTCGTGTAGGACGCAGCCGTTTCAACGAATTAAGACAAGACGAACTAAAATAAAAGTTGGTTGCATTCAAACTTGTGACCGATGAAACAATGGCAAACATTTATCAACTTTGATGTTTGTAGACTTAGAAGTCGTGGTTTCGCGTACTACCTAGGATGCTGCCTTGTGTGCTGAGCACGATGGTTAGTTCTATATCAAGGTAAAGTTTATCAATTAATCAATAATAATACAATGTACTAACTATCCCGGTGACCTTCGTACAACCTTTAAACTTTCCTTGAACTTTTAGGAATATTTCAAGACAAAAATGTGCTAAATTGATTCATGTGTTCTAGACCTCTAGTGAGGCAAACGAACGGCGATTCATTTTTATTTATATTTATATAGATAGATGTATTTAGAAGTATGTTTATCCAATCTTAATCCAATAGCACAAACTTATTTTAGCTTGTTTTAAGTTACATGGCGCTGTGTCGTGACTGTCAACGGGTGCCCGGGTGTCAATACTGCGAGATTTTTTATTTATTTATTTTATGCTCGTAAAGGAGGCGGCCGAGATGGAGATG
The DNA here is from genome assembly GCA_963556515.1 of Nudaria mundana. NCBI lineage: Eukaryota > Metazoa > Arthropoda > Insecta > Lepidoptera > Erebidae > Nudaria > Nudaria mundana. The sequence goes on along the minus strand of OY748305.1, from coordinate 3,079,204 downwards.
AGTCTGCGGCGCCCTTGCCGCTGACTAACTAATAACCCTACCCTAACGACGCGGGATTCTCATCCCGACCAAACCCCCGAAGAGGCCACACAGGTGGCCAAAGTCCGCTGGGCGCTACTGGAAATACCTTCTGGTACCGGCCTTGGGACACGGAATTAAAAGGAATTTAAAAAAAGATGGCGCTGTGTTAAAAACCTTAAATTGTTTGTTATTATTATACCTTAATTAAGTTACTATATTATTATCCTCTCTCCTACCAAAGACTATCAAGTTCTGAATTATAAACTCAACTAAAACTTCCTTCTAACCCTACATAGTTAGTTACACTAGTTTCATTCAATAGCTTATTCTGATCAGTTTGCTTAGCAAACATAGTTGGTTATGGTTAGTGTACTCTCCTAGATGTACATACTTTGGTGGAATATTTGAATCGTACATTAAACTCATTAAACATCATTTTAAACTTTCATCGTCAAATTGTCAAAGTGACTTTCTTACAATGTATCGAGTCTATATGATTACTTCAGGGCCGGGGCCCAAGACATTCTCACCTGCATATGGTGCACCTGCTGAGAGATCGCTCTGGAAAAGTACCCAACGTGCCATAGAAACGGTAATAGGCTCGCACCCTATAACGTGGGACTAACAGCGACTGGCGAAAGGTTTTAAACGACCCTACCTGCTGGGCGAACGAGGCTACCCCTTAAGCTAAAGCTGATGTACTAAGTATAAATATCTTTAAATTAGAGTAGGTATATATGTATCTGGTTATTTGGCTGTGGATATCGTGGATATTATGTGGAACCAATATAATCATTGGTGAAACGGGACTTATATCATTATATGTATCTACGAGTATATATGTATCTGGTCCAGTATACCCAGAACAGTGACGAAATGCAGTTCACATAACAACATTACGAAAGTCATTACACAAAACTTGAATTACATTGCATTATTTGCAAACACTTAAGTACGTTAACAATTTTAATAAGCGAGAAATGTTAGTGGTTGCGACATCTTGCAAATTTATTTAATTGAATTAACGCAAGCCACAAATTAACACAACACAGACAATGGTACTGAGACGACTCAGTCTGGTTTAAGGTGACGCTTGCCGCTTAATATACTGCCTACTTGCTAATTGACCGAGCGAGCGAAGCGCTTACATTTCGAGATTGGTCAATTTTGCTTTCGTCCGTATGTATGTATGTATGTTCCGGGCTAGCAGCCACAGTTTTTATCCGATCTTCACGAAACTTAGCTCTAGTATTCCTTGATTTAATACAATTTTTTCATCGAGACCTTTTTTGAATTGGGGGGAAATTGGGGTAAAAAAGCTCAAATAATGTGTTTAATGTTCGCGAGGTCTGCTGTTTGACCATAATGCGACCATTAGTATTAAAAACTCTAAAGCTAGATCGATGTTTATTACTCTTCTGGATATTGGATTCTGAAAAACAGACTTCAAATTACCGAAATGGGACCACATAATTTTCGGAATGGGACCAAATTGAAATAGCACCACTCGGAAAGCAGTAGCTTTCAATTAAAAAAACAAAATTGGTTCACCCCGTCTAAAGGTAACAAACATTAAACAAAAAACATACAGTCGAATTGGGAACCTCCACCTTTTTTGGAAGTCGGTTAAAAACTTTATAATGTAGCTAGGTCATAAATTAGGATTAACATATAGGCTAGATTTTATAATATTCGCGGTGAGGCTCCCACATGCCGCCTACACGAGCCTGTGCGCACTATAGCGCGGGTTATTCTTGAAATAGGAGCCAAAATTTTGTGATCCAAAAAAATTTTTTTTTTTTCAAATAACTCAAACCTCAAAATTTGTTGTTCATTAAGGTCGCATAACGATACGAGTACAATTTTTTATTTTTCTTTATTTAAATCAGCAAAAAAAAATTGTGCAATAAATACGATTTTTTAAGGACACTTGAAACTACTTTTTTCAAAAAACATCGTGTAAAAACATCGTAATCATAAAGTCTGCCCTTTCTATTTACATTAACTTTTTGACTGCTTCGGTGGCGTGGTCGGTAGTGCATCGGCTTTCGACTCCGGAGTCTCGGGTCCGATTCCCGGGTCGTTTCAGATATTTGTCTGACCCACAAATATTTGTTTCGGAGTTTGGGTGTTTTTCTATGTATATTATGTATGTATTTAGAAATATATAAGTATGTTAATCAGTTGTCTAGATCCACACAATAGCACAAGATTATAGCTTAGTTTGGGCTAGTTGACGTTGTGTGAGAATGTCCAAAATATGTAGGTATTATATGTATTAACTTTATTTTTAAATTTGGCTCCTGTATTAAAAATAACCCTGTAAAGACGGGGCTAATAACGGAGACCTTAAATTCTATGATGATGACTCAATCGTATTTGACACTAACACGCGGTGACGCGGTCATAGAAAATGTATCTGAACGGGATCAATCAACTGTATCTCGATACAGTTCAATCACTGATACTGAACTGTGTCGGAGCCCCTCGGAGGCTTCACTGATATGTACGAATCGACCTTAATAAGGCTTCCACTAACACCCTTAAACCACCCTTTCTTCCTAACCGTTTCAATTTCCCTGAAGACTATGAACGGAGGCAAATTAATAAGTAACTAACTCTGGAACGTTACTTGATGCCTCACACTCTGATGTTATTAGTTTTGAATATCCGTTTCAATATTAATAACCTTGTTTATTGTTTGTCAGGAATATACTAAATTGTTGTAGGGTTCCTACCTGTCAGAATTAATTTTTTAACCTTGATTTTAGGGTTACGTACCCAAAGGGTAAAACGAGAACCCTATTACTGAGACTTCGCTGTCCGTCCGTCCGTCTGTCTTGGGCTGTATCTCATGAACCGTGATAGTTAGATAGTTGAAATTTTCACAGATGATGTATTTCTGTTGCCTCTATAACAATAAATACTAAAAAACAGAATATAATAAAGGGGGCTTACATACCATAGACGTAATTTTTTTGATGTTTTGGTACGGAACCCTTTATGCGCAAATCCGACTCGCACTTGGCTGGTTTTTACTCGTTATCGAGTTTCCTTCTTTCCAACTGCGACTTTATTTTGTACTACCATGTTATTATTACTCGTATTATGATTGAGTAAAAGTCGATAATGCTATGCTGGGTCAGTTATGTTCTCCATTGCTCCATGAGTTAACTGTACTTGTTAATTAAATGACGATTTTCTTATAAAAGGGCTGAAAAAAGTTATCTAATTAATTACACACAGAGTAAGAAATACCTTCCCGATCATTGAACTTCATGAGATCCCTTTTCTATAGTAAAGCCTTCGCACGCTTAATTGGTTTCCCCTTGTGAGTTGTGACTATTATTTCAAAGGTTACGAGAATGCCTTTCAAATCAAATGAGTTTCTTTTGAATTGAAGTGAATCTATAGAAAAATATTAGAAGTCATTGCGCTTCGCCCGTGTGCAATGGTTTCTTGTTCATAATTCACACGGGACCGTGTTGCTGGGATAAAAAATATTATATTTGTAAATTCTACAAATCTATACTTATAATAAATCTGTAGAAGTGAAAATTCTATACATTGATAATATCAAAAAAATAAATAAAATAAATCTAACTACTTTGCAATGTTCCGCCACATGCAAATTACCCAACTCTCGTATTTATTCATGCACAAGTCCGCCCTCCAATCCCACTTAGGCCGAAAGAATAGAGAAATAATTTTGAAATTAGAATAAATATGAGAGGCTTTCGGTTTTGGAACAATTAGAAATCTACAAACATAGACGCTTGAACCCTAATATTTTAAATGATCAACTTAATTTCGCCTCGACATCGACATCTCCTGATGATGCCCCTGGTTGGGGGCGAAACACGTATCGAGGTTTTTTATTATTTTTTGCACGATAACACAACTCTCATATTTATTCTAATTTCAAAATTATTTCTCTATTCTTTCGGCCTAAGTGGGATTGGAGGGCGGACTTGTGCATGAATAAATACGAGAGTTGGGTAATTTGCATGTGGCGGAATATTGCAAAGTAGTTAGATTTATTTTATTTAACTATGGACTTCCGAAAAGTAACGCCTGATAGTATTAACTTTATTAATCAAAAAAATAAATGGCAGGGGGTGTTACTAGACCGACAACGAACCCAAAAATGTGTATAAAAATTATTTGTCTGTCTGTTTGTTCAGGCATCACGCAAAAAGAACCGGTTCGATTACGATGAAACTTGGTATAATTATTCTTTAATATCCTGGGCACCACACTGGGTACTTTTTATCCCGGAAAAGTATATACAATAAAAAACAAACTTAATTTTGCGGTTCGATCCCTAGACCCGATTACTGTACCAACCGCAAATAATAAGTTTGTCGTAGGTTACGTCACCCGCAGTGGAGTTCACTAAAGGGCGCTGCACACGGCTAAGATACTTTAATATTTTATCTTAAGATACAATATCGCTCAACAGCTATACCTAATAAATTAGTCACTGGTGATCAAGAAAGCTATAACACGCAGGCGGAGCTGCGGGCAACAGCTAGTTCTAAATATATTCAATGGTTTACACGCGGTGTGTAAATACATACCTACTTACAAATCGATGCACTGTACATGAGGCAGCTAACTTAAGGGCCATTTTCGATAGTATGCCATGAAAGTGGTCCTCAATCGCTAGACATCGCCTCGGCTTTTCATCAGGCGCGTTTTGTCAGTTTGAAAGAAACAGAAAGAACAATAAAGAAACATTACCGAGGTCACACGCCCTATTTGTCATGGGGCTCGTGGTTTACAGGCAACCGAAAATGGCAACACATTGCAAAGGTTAAGAAACATCCAGTCAGGCCGGTCTTAGGATGGGTGACCATATCTTAAGACATTGATACCCCTCCGTGCCTCGGAGAGCACGTTAAGCCGTCGGTCCCGGTTGTCATACAAATATCTATGGCAGTCGGGAGCCCCAAATCAAAAATCCGACCGACCTAACTACAGAACTTCGATATCGCCCATGGGTTGTGGAGGTCAGATGACAGTTGCTTCACGGAAAATATCGAAGTTCAGTCGAATCGCAGTTAGACTGGAAAGCCGACCCGTACTGCGTTGGGAAAAGGCTCAGTGGGTGATGACACGCTCTATTTGTCACAATAAAAGACTAAAAGGGAGTGTGATATAAGGTGAGTGATACAGCCATGCTTTTTCAGCAATAATGGGCTAGCTCGGACGTGGTAATTACCTTACCACTTTAAATTGAAGTCAAATCATAAGCTCAGTTTGGCACGGTAGGTACTTAATGCATTTTTATTTAAAGTTCATTTTCTTTATCTACTTTGTTACGTGGGAAAATGTCTGCAATAAAGCTTTTGTACAAGTAATACAGTGTTCGCTTTATAGAGTTAGGGGAGGAGGGGGAGGTTAAGCACTTAATAATATTCGTATTATTATCATTTTCTACGCATACAAAATGGCTACCTATCTATCATGATACTCGTATTATAAGAATAGGTACACCATACGTTTGCCCCTTTTTCCAGCCAGAAGCAGGGTTGTCAATTTTATGTAAATTATATTTTATGTTGGCTAAAAATCTCACCTATTTATACGAAGGGTTAGGCATATTATGGATGTTTTTAAATTATTAAATATATCCAAAGTAACACTCCGACCAATTTTGAAATTTCCAACTGATCGCTACACTTTTCAATGGCTTGTGTACGTTCAGTCTGCGTTAATGGGTGTGGCTACTGACAGACTGGATAAATTAATTCCTATAAAAGTGTTAGGGTTAGCAAATGTGGCTAACATTGCCAGCAAGATATACCTATTATTTATTTATATAAGGAAAACCAAAAGCCAATAATTATTTTATACAAAGCAGAACAATAATATAATTAGCCAATTACAGCCTGATTATTTGGTCACTTTACATTTTTTGACTAACGCTTGGTAGAAATCAAAAATATATAATATTGTGCATAACATAATATATAATACGTATAGCTCAGATATTTTAAGCCCACCATACACGGTACATCCGATTCGATGTCGTCCCCCCACCTGACCTCCCACAGCCGGTAGAAAATCCCCCGGATCCGCGTTGGGCACTTCACCATCTGGATCGGGAGGCTCTCCTGGAGGCATCCATCGTGCAGGCCTGGATTCCGGCACCGGACCGGCCTGCCGATGTGGATGCCGAGGCGGAGTGGTTCAGGAGAGCCATGTCGCAAATCTGTGATGCGGCGATGCCTAGGGTTACACCCAGACCGGCAAGGAAGCAGGTGTACTGGTGGTCGCCGGAGATTGCACAGCTGCGCGCAGCATGCATCTCCGCCCGCCGCCAGTACACCAGGTTTCGCCGGAGGCATCGCCGCCCAGACGACGCGGCAACCCGAGAGGCGGAGCTTTATCAGGCTTACAGGGAGGCTAAAGGTAATCTCCAGGAGACAATAAAGCGGGCCAAGACGGCGGCCCGCGAGGAGCTCCTGGAAACCCTGCAGCAGAACCCATGGGGGCGCCCGTACCTACAGGTCAGGGAGAAACTCCGACCTAGGGCGCCCCCACTGACCCAGATTCTCCAGCCGCAGCAGCTGGAGCGGGTCATGGGCTCCCTGTTTCCGACGAGCGCGGAGGAGCACTTTCCTCCGCGCATGGCTCCGTCTCTGCCCGACGCGGATAGCATCAGTGAAGACGACGTACCCGAAGTCAGGGTGGGGGAGCTAGGTGCGGCGGTACTCCGGCTTAAACGCCGGAAAATCACTGCCCCCGGACCCGACGGCATTCCTGGCCGTGCATGGGTCCTGGCCCTCGAAGAACTCGGGCCTCGACTGATGGGGCTCTTTAGCGCATGCCTCGAAAGGGGCCAGTTTCCCAAGGTGTGGAGGACGGGGAAACTGGTCCTGATTCGTAAGGCGGGGCGGCCGGTGGACTCACCGTCCGGATACCGGCCGATCGTGTTGCTCGACGAGGTGTGTAAGCTCTTTGAGCGAATTATCGCGGAACGCCTCGTCGAGCATCTCTCGACGGTGGGGCCAGACCTGGCGGACAACCAGTACGGTTTCCGTCGGGGACGCTCCACCGTGAGCGCGATCATGCGCGTTAAGAGCCTGACGGAGGAAGCAGTCTCACAGGGCAAGGTGGTGGTGGCGGTGTCTCTTGACATCGCCAACGCGTTCAACACCTTGCCATGGAGCTGCGTTAGGGAGGCGCTCGTGTATCACGAAACGCCTCTCTACCTCCGTCGTATTGTCGGGGCCTATCTCTCGGAGAGGGCCATAGCTTTCCCCAGCTGGCTCGGGCCAGCTCGGCGAGATGTGTCGTGCGGTGTTCCGCAGGGGTCGGTCCTGGGGCCGCTTCTGTGGAACATCGGCTACGACTGGGTGCTGCGGGGTGCGTTGCCTGAGGGCGTCGGCGTAACGTGCTACGCCGACGATACCCTCGTCACGGCGCGGGGTGCAACGTACCAGGAGGCAGCACTCAAGGTCACGACGGGTGTTGCTCAAGTCGTGGGTCGGATACGGCGGCTGGGACTGGAGGTGGCCTTGCACAAGTCCGAGGTTCTGTGTTTTCACAGACCTCGGAACGGTCCACCTGAAGGTTCCAGCATAAATGTGGGAGGCGTTAGCATCGGCATCAAGCCCTCGATGAAGTATCTAGGGATCGTACTTGATAGCCGATGGAACTTCGGACCACATTTCCGAAGTTTGGTCCCCAAGGTGACACAGGCATCGGTCGCGCTTTCGCGACTGATGCCCAACCTAAAGGGACCCAACGCTTCCTGCAGGAGACTGTACCTGGGGATCGTGCGGAGTATGGCCCTATACGGGGCTCCCGTATGGGCGGCGCGGTTGACGGCCAACAACTCAACGCTCCTTAACAGACCGTTGAGGACCTTGGCCGTCAAAACAATAAGGGGCTACCGCACGATCTCCGGAGAGGCTGCATGTCTCCTAGCCGGGACCCCTCCATGGGACCTGGAAGCGAGAGCCCTTGCGTCATTGTTCCAATGGCGCAAGGAGGTGCTGGAGCGGGACCACAGGCCTGCGTCTCGAGAAATCGATGACCGGCGGTCCCAACTCCGCCAGGATCTCATGGAGTCATGGAGGGTGCGACTTGAGCAACCCAAGTGGGGTGCCACCATCATCGCGGCGGTGAGACCGATCATGGACGATTGGCTGCAGAGGCAGCATGGTGACCTCACGTATCGTGCGACGCAGATCGTTACCGGGCATGGATGCTTCGGTAGCTATCTGTTTCGCATCCATCGTGAGGTCACACCCCGGTGTCAACACTGCGAGGTTTCCAACGACGACACCGCACTCCACACGTTGGTGGAGTGCTCAGCGTGGGCGAGTCAGCGCCGGGACCTCGTAGTGGGTCTGGGCGTGGATACCCTCTCGCTGGAGACCATGCTTCAAGCCATGGTCTCCAGCGGGAGTAGGTGGAACGCGGCCGTGTCCTTCTGCGAGCAAGTCGTGCTCGCGAAGGAGGCGGCCGAGAGGGAGAGGGAGCGTGCCCTCCCCGCCGAGTTCCGTAGTCAGCGGCGAGGCCGCCGCAGACTCATCTACGCCCAAGACCATCGACCTCCATGATCGGGGCCTGAGGACGGCGGGATCGCCACCCGTCGTCCTTACAGAAGCAGGCTAGAAGGGTTGCGTGCTGCGGGGCCTTTGCCCCATAGCACGCAACCAGATTCACTCATTGACGCGGGATAAAACCCTACCCCAACGACGCGGGATTCTCATCCCGACCCAACCCCCCGCAGAGACCACAGAGGTGGTCAAAGTCCGCCGGGCGCCACTGGAAATACGTTCTGCTTGTAACCAGAGACGCCCGGCAATGGACGTTAAAGCGGCCGCGGCCTTGGTCGCGGAACTAAAAAAAAAAAAAAAAAAAAAAAAGCCCACCATACATTGAGAGGTCGATCGGATCTGATAAAACTGCGGGAGTTTGGCCTAACGGATTGGAGCACATACATGATACCATCCCACACGATGCGAATTTGCACCATCCGGTCAGGTAGATCTTTTTTTTTTCGTTTTGTTTGTATCTGCAATCAGTAGTCAACTATAAGCAGATTAGTTGTATGATAATGTCAGGTCGAGTGCATCCTCCAATGAGGACAGCTACTCGTTACAGTCTAGTTAGACATCTAACTAGATAATGTCTTTCCTCTTAAGACACTTATGGTAGTTCCGCGTAACAAGCGTCGCCGCAAGTGCATTTGGGTGATTTTCCAGCCTTCTCTGGTACTTTTGTCTGGAGATCTCAAATTCCTCTCTCATATTCAGATTTTTGTGGATTTCAGAATTAGTAACGAACCATGGGACGTGTGCTATTGTTCTTAATATAGCGTTCTGTACTCTTTGCAATATTGTGATGTTGGAACATATGGTCAGGTAGATCTGAAAGTAAATTACTTTGAATATGGTGGACTGTAGATTCACAGATAAATATATACACGCTAACTTTTACGTTATGTTCTGAGTGTGATTTATGTGTTTCCTTCACTTCACAACTTCCAATTTAGTCTTTATATTAATGTCACGTATACTTATAGTTGGGAATTATTAGAACTCGGTGTTGGCAACCCTATTCAGAAGTCGAATGGAAAAACTTCAGCTAGAAGGCGTGATTTATGACATTGTAACGTGACTTATACTTTCTATTAACTGATTTTTCCAAGCTATTTCTTGACGTTTTGAGTTATCTGTTTATTGTGGTATTGTTTTCTTACATTTTATAGAGTTTATTATTAGTTTTCTCTTGATAAAAACATTGTTTATAAAACAGTACTGACCGCTGTACAGTAAACAATGTCAGACAGACAGAGATACATCATGCCTATATCAGGCCCGTCTTTAGACTATTGGGGGCCCTGGGCATGGTAGGATAATGGGGCCCCTATTTTTTTTTAAGTACTTAAAGTCGCATCGCCCCCTACGTTCATTGCCGATCGTCCAAGGTAGAATTCCTGTGGCACTGACGGACTTTGGCCACCTATGTGGCCTCTGTCGCGAAGTTGGGTCGGGTGTTATCACGCATCTTTGGGGTCAAATTGTATACCATTTCGCGTTAGTGAGTGAATCTGCGTGCTGCAGGGCTGTGGCCTCGCGGACAGGTCCGCGGGTGGCTAGCCCGCGTCCTCAGGTTACGAAGGTCGATGGTCTAGAGCGTAGATGAACCTGCGGCCTGGCCGTCGACTTCAAAACTCAGCTGGAAGTTCCTCGCTCCCTCTCCCTCTCGGCAGTGTCCTTCGCGAGAATATCCTGCTCGCAGAAGGACACGGCCACATTCTACCTACTGCCACTGGAGACCATGGTTCGAAGCATGGTCTCCAGCGAGAGGGTAACCATACCCAGATCCATGACGAGGTCCCGGCGCTTATACGGCTAGATGGATTTCGACGAATTTGGTCTCAAATAAAAGATACCTATTTATGAAAGGAATTTATCTCCTGAGTGATACCTACATAAAATGTGAGCAAAAGGTATATACGGGCTTTTTGGCGTCAAATATTTTTAAATATTTAATTACTTTTTTTTGTGTTGTGACCATTATTCATCTTTATTTATTTACTCTTAAACACAAGTACGTAATATACCTATTATCTCCAAGATGTCACAGGATATAAAAGCTCGAATGTTCTACCTATACAGGCAAGCAGATTACAATTACCTATCTCAGACACTAAATTATCGTACTTAATAACACTACATACCTGATTCAAATTATAATAAAACTTTCAATAGAGTGAGAGCTGGTTGACATTTTAAGGGAGATGTTTGAAATTTTAAAGTTTGTCGCAGGAAGTAGGGGGCCCCTAACTATCGCGGGGCCCTGGGCACGTGCCCATTGTGCTCAATGGGAAAGATAGGCCTGGCCTATATCCCCGAAGGGATAGGCATAGGTGCATTACACAACCTCTCTTTGCTAGTATAGCAAGGCGGGTACTATAGAAGATCCATTACCACTCTGTAATTTGTAACGATATTTTGTAATGTAAATATTTTTAGACTATAATTATGTACATGTTGTATATTGTACTTATTATTGTAATTCAAACCAAAATTCTAACAGCCAAGACAGATGTAACATACTACTAAATACTCTGCAGTCCGAGCTTAACAATTTTGATTTTGTCTGTCTGTCTGTCTGTGTGGGTTCTGAGATTCTCTGATGAGCCGGGGGGCTTAAAAGACAGATGTTACATACTACTAAATAAAATCTCTGCATTCCGAGCTTGACAATTTTGATTTTGTCTGTCTGTCTGTCTGTGTGGGTTCTGAGATTCTCTGATTGGCCGGGTGATGTTGGAATGAGGACAAAACAAAACTAACTTTTTATGTAAGTGAGTACTTGAGAGGTCTACTGTTGACAGAACTAGGTACATAGTTGTAGTACATAATTTCATTAAATGTATTTAGATAGACCATGCTTCAAGCCATGGTCTCCAGCGGGAGTAGGTGGAACGCGGCCGTGTCTTCGCGAAGGAGGCGGCCGAGAGGGAGAGGGAGCGTACCCTCCCCGCCGAGTTCCTTAGTCAGCGGCGAGGGCGCCGCAGACTCATCTACGCCCAAGACCATCGACCTCCATGATCGGGGCCTGAGGACGGCGGGATCGCCACCCGTCGTCCTTACAGAAGCAGGCTAGAAGGGTTGCGTGCTGCGGGGCCTTTGGCCCATAGCACGCAACCAGATTCACCAACTGACGCGGGATAAAACCCTACCCCAACGACGCGGGATTTTCATCCCGACCCAACCCCCGCAGAGACCACAGAGGTGGTCAAAGTCCGCCGGGCGCCACTGGAAATACGTTCTGCTTGTAACCAGAGATGTCCGGCAACGGACGTTAGAGCGGCCGCGGCCTTGGTCGCGGAACTAAAAAAAAAAAAAAAGTATTTATATACAGACACACAATGCCTTCTGTTTTATTATACCTAGTATTCGACTGTCATTAAGAAGTACATTAGGGAACTGAGAAAGATTGTACACCGCCTATATCATAGTATAAGAAGGCCATTTGCTTTAATTACAGGAAAATTAACGGCCCGCTGCCGCTGCTCTAATTGCGATATCTTTGAGCGAAATGCGATCGTTTAAAGACTAATGGACAACATACGTAAGCTTTCTTGGATTATTTATTAATTACTAGCATTAGCTCTCAGCTCCGCTTGCGTAGAATCTATAGCAGGGGTTCGCTAGGAGCTTATATTTGGTGTACAATCTTTGAAGTTATTGAACGGATTTTCAAGGGGTATTTTTTTTCAGATAAATATTATAAATATTAGATACACTGAACTCAGCTCAAGGCAACTTATTTATTATTAGGTTTTGTTTCATTAAATATATATACTTAAATGAGTCCGAGAAACCCAGGACATCAATTGTCTGTGCCACAGCGGCTGGCACGTAAGATTTTGTTGCAAATTTATTTTTCAAAATTATACATAATGCTGATTATTTTATTAAATTCATTCGACCATTGTGGACATAACCCGTTATATGTGTGCCCGGTGACGGCAATAGGCTTGCCCCTATTACGTGGGACTAAAAATACTGGCAAATTGTGGGTGTGTAATACGGCTCTGCCTACCCCGTCGGGATATAGGCGTGATATGTATTTCATTAAAATAAAATGACGGGAAAAAGATTTCCTCAAAATAGTCTAATACTAGCAAGTGCGTCTGCACAGAGTGCTCTATTTACACTCTTCCGGAAAAAATATTGAACTTGTGTGTAATAAAAAAAACGTCAAACATTGAACTAAAAACCGATTTCCAACTACCAGAATGGGACCAAATAATTGTCTAAATGGGACCCAATTTAAATACGAGTAGGAACACATAGAAGCAGTAGTTTTCGACAGAAAAATCAAAATCTGTTACCCAGTTGAAAGATATTAGGTAACTTACATATAAAAATTCAGTCGAATTGAGAACCTCCACCTTTTTTGAAGTCGGTTATAAATATATGACGGTAAATACCAGTTATCTGTTAGGCATGTGTTATCATTCACAGTTAACATTCACAACTCAGTTGGGGTCGGCTTTCCAGTCTAACTGCGATTCGGCTGAACTTCGATATTTTCCGTGAAGCGACTGCCATCTGACTTCCACAACCCATGGGCGATATCGAAGTTCTGTAGTTAGACCGCGAGGATTTTTGATTTAGGGCTCCGACTGCCCCTCACGACTGCCATAGATGTTCGTATGACAACCGGGACCGAGCGACGGCTTAACGTGCTCTCCGAGGCACGGAGGGGTCTCAGTGTCTTAAGAAAATAGTTTGATTTCTATTACATACACATGTATGTATTTTCTTAAACCAATGAGTAGTTCAACAACTATAATTTGTAAAGTAAATGTATAATGTATACCTAAGAACTAGTTTTTCTAACGTTACTACGACTCGTAAGTCAGAACGGAAATCCTTTATGTTGTTTGTGTATGTTTTTCTTTGAACAGGCTGAGTTCTTTGATTCCAATGAAAGTTTCTCCTCTTGATATTACCAGAAAAGGTAAACAAATATTCAAAGCGCCATTCCTATACAACAGTGACGAGTTACTTGTCAACTGCCTCGGTGCCGGTGGCGCAGTGGTATATTAGTATGTGACTGCCGTCCATGAGGTCCCAGGTTCGATTCCGGGTCGAATCAAATATTTGTGTGATCCACAAATATTTGTTTCGGAGTTTGGGTGTCTTCTATGTATAAAAAATGTATGTATTTAGAAAATATATAAGTATGTTTATCAGTCGTCTAAATCCCATAGCACAAGCTTATATTCGCTTAATTTGGGCTAGATGACGTTTTGTGAGAATGTCCAAAAATATTTATTTATTTATTTACTTGTTGAAAAACAACACAAATGTTAGTGAAACAAATTTACGTTATTTTTATTTTAAAAACATAACTTGACTGGCGAACTGTCACGGTTTCGTGCAGATGGCAGTTCTTCTTTATTTATTTACAAGCTGTCCCGGCGAACTTGGTATCGCATCAATTTTTTTAATGTTCCGCACAACTTTTTTTTTCTTCCATAAGATCTTTCTCCTGGTAATTACGAACACAACAAAAAAAGAATTAGCGAAATCGGTCCAGCCGTCCACGCGTGATGTCGTCACCAAGGGAAATAGGGATTCATTTTTATACCTATATAGAGATTTTTACTTAAGTGCATGGTACATTGTCATTGTAACATTACACACACTGCCACATATCTATTGTATTGATTTGTTTTGTTTGGTTTGGAGTATTTTATTTAGTTTATTTATTTTCTTATTAACGACTCAGTACATGCCATGATACTGTGCTTGTAAGATACTGCATGGGTGCGCCATTCAGTGTTGCTGGCCTCCTCTGAAAACCAGCGCTGGCAATTGTGGGTTTGCCCACGTCAGCATAAGCTGAGAGGAGACGAAATTCCACGCAGATGTGGCGCGTACTAGAATACAACCGACGGTTTTTTTACTTTTACTTTCTCCCTGTTTATATGTTTAGTTAGGTAAGATGCTTATAATCGCTATATCATAAATACTACATTATGCTACCGCTGCAAGGGCTATGAATGTAAGAAATCATTGTTGCACTGCCTACCCTCTCGGGAATATAGGCGTATGCATAATTATAACCCACTTAAAAAAATGAGGAGGTTCTCAATTTGACTTTCTTTTTATGTTTTTTACCTCATACATAACTTTAGTCTGGGTGGTCCGATTTTAAAAATTCTTTTTTTATTGAAAGCTGGTTCTTTTGGACAATTATTGGATCCCTTTCTTTTTTTTATTTAGGTGCAGAAAACACAATACAGTCATGTAAAAATAATTCTTAAAATAATTCTGGATTGTATCGTAACTAGCTCATGCACACAGCTAAAACAATATCATATAAGCAAGAAACGCACCAAATTTGTAGAAGTTCAACAATAATACGTAAATAAAAACTATAGATATATTAATATTGTGTTAATTTACATTCAAGTTTGGTACGCTATTGAGGATGTTCCTCAGGATATAAGCAAATATGCTAAAGTTGGGATCAAATATGTCGAGGAGTCCGTTCTCTCTTGCCAATTAACTATATTGGCGGGTATTTACTAGTATACTAGGGTTATAAAGTACGTAAGTAAGGGTGTAAGGGCTTTCCGACAATTTGAAGTCGGTTTGGTTTTGCTCAAATTGTATTATTTTAATAATTTATTCTGGCGCTTGTCGGCTTAGATCGGTATAAACCGCAACTTGTATAAATACTTCATAATGAAAAAGCATAAATTAATTGCATTTTAAAGTAGTTTTTTTTTGCATCCCAGGGCTGCGGCCGCTCCCTCGTCCGTTGCCGGGCGTCTCTGGTACGAACGCAGAAGGCATTTCCAGTGGCGCCCGGCACTTTAAAGTAGTGGAATAAGTAGTGCTACGTGCACGTTTGTTTCTTCATAAGGCATAAAGGGATAAATTCACGATTGCAAACGCGATTTTAAACGTGGTATTAAAAGGAGCGCTTTGCTAGCCAGCAAAGCGCTCCTTACGCACGGTTTAAACCAACAGTGTTCAGTAGAACATCGTTGGTTTTAAACAGCCGTTTTAACCGTGTATATACCCTTATTTTTAAATGCTGTTCGTTTCCAGGTCAACATGGTGAATTCCTACACTGAACACTGATATATTATATGCTCTAAATAAAATACTTCGTAGTAATGTGACACTCTCTATTGTTTGTTATATAAACGAACAATAACAAATATATTTTCCTTGTTACAGGTAAAGCAACAACAGTACAGGCTCGCAGGAAAACAACAAATCCGGCAAACACATCTGTTACAGAAGGAATGGTAGAAAATATTAGAATTGAATAAATTCAGACTCGTTTATTATTATGACTGGGATTTGTAGGTGATTTGCTCACTATGCGTCTTTGTTAAAAAATTAAGTTGGATAGGGAGTTATGTATATCCTAATGGGTACCTATACTATGAAACTACCCTGTGTGTGTTATTTGGGAATTGTTCAATAACGGGTAAACTGGTGAACAGATTTAAAGTCATAATTGAATAAGAGCACTGTTTTACATAATACAGGTTTATGCCTAGTTTGGGAAGTATCTACAACAAATTGTGAATATACTTAACACTGTATTATTGTAAAATATGTACTGATTGTAAAAACACTTTGAAATGAATAAACATTTATTTATTCATTTAATAATAATTAACACATATTTTGAATTAACACATTGAATAGGTAATTTTTAACTCAATATAACATTAAAACATTGGAGTTTAGTGAAACTATAAGTTTAAAAAAAATGATTTTTTAACTTAATTCGGAAGCTGACTCTTGCGAATAAAGTTATTGTTGAAACGTGGATGTATAATATGTTGCTACTTACTACTTCAGAGAACAGGCGTGATTGATATATGTTTGTATAATTATCTACTCAGGTTTTTTTAGGACAATTCACACAACACCATCTAGGGTCAAACTAAGCAGAGCTAGTGATATGAGAACATTTTTTTTTATAAATACATACATATTATACAAAGGAAACATCCAGCCTTCGGTACAAACGTTTTTTTTTTTTTTTTTTTTTTTTTTTTTTATATTTAGGTCGACAAATTGACGCCACTCGCCTGATGGTAAGCTGAGGCGACGTCTGGCAATTGAGGGCGACTCTCACAGTACACAGGAATACTATAGAGAGTGGCCCTCAACTTGACGACCCTGTAATGTGCCTCTTCACGCTTCGCTTAAAGAGCCCAGGGTTATATGTTGGAGGAAACAGTTGCGCAGGCAGGGCGTTCCAAGCCACCATCGTTCGGCAGAGAAACGATCGTTTAAAACGCTCGGTTCTCGCGAAGACGGTTTCCACGGTATGAGGGTGACATCTCTGGCCGGCACGCGTTGTTCGGGATCGGGGAAGGGAGAGGGTGGGATCAGGTTGAAGAGCTCTTCAGAACACTCACCGTGGTAAATACGGTAGAACGCGGCCAAGGAAGCAATTGTTCGGCGCTGGGCTAGCGGCTCAAGGCTTCCCGTTACCTCCGGACAGTCTATAATGCGAACAGCGCGTCGCTGCATAGCGTCGAGTGCGTCCAGCAAATACTTCGCGGAGCCGTCCCAGAGGTGAGAGCAATATTCAACGCAGGGTCTAATCTGCGTTTTGTACAGCAGACACCTCTGGTGCGGTGTAAAGAATCGCTTTACCTTGTTCAGTATTCCTAGTTTCCGCGAAGCTAGCCCAATACATCTCTCAATGTATTTTGTGTTATTGAGCTCTCGACGAACGTCTATGCCAAGGATGTCTAGATTGTCCTTCATTGGTAATATTGCATTCTGAAGAGTGGGTAGGGGAAGGAAAGGGGATTTTTTCGCTGTAAATGCACACGCCTGTGTTTTGTGGGCATTGAAGTCGACCAAGTTCTCGGCACCCCATTGGGAGATACTGTCGAGGTTTCGGTCGAGATCACCCACGAGATGTCGTCTCTCCTCCTCTATCACAGATCGCCCCGCCGTCGGACGAACCGAGTAACTCCCGTGCAATGTACTGTCATCTGCATAGCAATGAATGTTCCCTCGGAAGCATATCATTGATATGCAGAAGAAAGGGAGTTGGTGACAGTACGGACCCCTGCGGTACTCCGGCATTCACTTGCAAAAAGCGAGAAGCCTGGCCATCGCAGAGGACCCGCACTCGGCGCTCGTTTAAAAAACTGGCAATCCAGCTGCACAGTTGAGGAGGTAAACCATATGCCGGAAGCTTGGAAAGTAGCGAAGCATGCCAGACCCTATCGAAAGCTTTGGCGATGTCCAGGCTAATAGCCAAGGACTCGCCGAACTTTTCCATAGCCTTACCCCATACATGCGTGACGAATGCCAGGAGGTCACCCGTTGATCGTTTTGGCCTGAAGCCATATTGCCGATCATTGATTAGCGAGTGATCCTCCAGGTATCGCATGAGCTGCTTATTAATAAGAAGCTCGAGCACCTTGCAAATGACTGAGGTGATAGCTATGGGTCGATAGTTGCCTGGATCGGATCGATCCCCTTTCTTGGGGATCGGTTTTTTTTTTTTTTTTTTTTTATATTTAGGTCGACAAATTGACGCCACTCGCCTGATGGTAAGCTGAGGCGACGTCTGGCAATTGAGGGCGACTCTCACAGTACACAGGAATAGTATAGAGAGTGGCCCTCAACTTGACGACCCTGTAATGTGCCTCTTCACGCTTCGCTTAAAGAGCCCAGGGTTATATGTTGGAGGAAACACGTGCGCAGGCAGGGCGTTCCAAGCCACCATCGTTCGGCAGAGAAACGATCGTTTAAAACGCTCGGTTCTCGCGAAGACGGTTTCCACGGTATGAGGGTGACATCTCTGCCCGGCACGCGTTGTTCGGGATCGGAAGGGAGAGGGTGGGATCAGGTTGAAGAGCTCTTCAGAACACTCACCGTGGTAAATACGGTAGAACGCGGCCAAGGAAGCAATTGTTCGGCGCTGGGCTAGCGGCTCAAGGCTTCCCGTTACCTCCGGACAGTCTATAATGCGAACAGCGCGTCGCTGCATAGCGTCGAGTGCGTCCAGCAAATACTTCGCGGAGCCGTCCCAGAGGTGAGAGCAGTATTCAACGCAGGGTCTAATCTGCGTTTTGTACAGCAGACACCTCTGGTGCGGTGTAAAGAATCGCTTTACCTTGTTCAGTATTCCTAGTTTCAGCGAAGCTAGCCCAATACATCTCTCAATGTATTTTGTGTTATTGAGCTCTCGACGAACGTCTATGCCAAGGATGTCTAGATTGTCCTTCATTGGTAACATTGCATTCTGAAGAGTGGGTAGGGGAAGGAAAGGGGATTTTTTCGCTGTAAATGCACACGCCTGTGTTTTGTGGGCATTGAACTCGACCAAGTTCTCGGCACCCCATTGGGAGATACTGTCGAGGTTTCGGTCGAGATCACCCACGAGATGTTTTACGTTCGCCTCCTTCCAGGCCTCCGGCACGAGGCCTGTAGAGTATGACAGGCGGTACAGACGCGTTAATACTGGAGACAACTCAGCAGCACATTTTCGTAGCACCACCGCCGGAATGCCGTCAGGGCCACTGGCTTTCCGCGTGTCGAGTGACCGCAGCACTGCCCGTACATCACATTGCCTGATAACAATATCAGGCATAGTGTGGCCACAGTTGGCGATGGCGGGGGGCTGCAGGCCACGGTCATCGACCCGGGAATTAGCCGCAAAGAGGTCTGCGAGCATGTCCGCCTTCTCTTGGGCTTTGTGAGCCAGTGATCCATCAGGAAAACGCAGTGGTGGCAGCGAGGGTTGACAAAAATTTGACTGTACGGCTTTGGCCAGTTGCCAGTATACACGGCTGCCCGTGGGATGGGATGTGAGCTCCTGACCAAGCCGCGCGACGCGCTGGGCATCCGCTCTCTTGAAGGCCCTCTTGCTGAACCTAGTGGCCCGATTGTACGCTGCTTTGAGGCGGTTCACGTTCGGGTCACGTGCCGCCCGAGCCCTGACCCAGGCGCGATATGCCGACTGTTTTTTCTGGACAGCCTCGGCACATTCACGCCCGAACCAGGGGCGAGCTTTGCGGATGCTGGCGACATCAGTGAAAGGGGTATAATATTCTATCCCTAGACTGATCTCGCCAGCAATGGCAGCAGCGCTATCCGAAGGCGCCTTCCCTACAAAGCAGCGCTGGCTCCACGGGACGGACGCAAAGTAATCGCGGAGACCGTCCCAGTCTGCCGACGAGTAGTGCCATAGTCGTCGAGTCATTTGTTCAGCACGAGCAGGCGGTGGCACTTGGAAGCTGGCGTGCACCACACAGTGGTCGGATGTGCCCAGTGGGGCGCGTACCGACACACTGTACTCGGCTGGGCGACTCGTCAGCAGTAGATCCAGCAAGGCGGGCGTGTGGTCTGACCTGTCAGGTATCCGGGTGATCCCTCGTACCATCTGGGTCAGCCCGTGGGAGAGAGCGAATGCATGGGCGGTTCGTCCCGCATGATCGGTCCTAAGGGACCCCAGCCACTCAACGTGATGACCGTTAAAGTCCCGCAGGAAAACCAGGTCAGCGTTCGGGAACCGCACCTGCGCATCGTCAGCCATCTCGCTGAGGTATTCGAAAAGCCTTGTTGTCCCAGTGTCCCCTGTGTGGGAGCGGTAGACGCACACGTGCAGCCAAAGGACGGAGTAGGAGGGGTTCTCCAGACAGCGCAAGCGGCGGCAGCAAACATCCGCCCTAACGAACACGCACACCCCGGCTTTATCGCGGAATTGTTCCTCAATGATATAGCCCGGGTAACAGAGGTACGGCGTGTCGTCAGGGCGGCGTATCTGTGTCTCCGTTAGGAATATCACAGAAGGCCGTGCTGACTCCAGGTGATGGTGGACGGTATCGAGGTTTGCATGGAGTCCGCGGATATTCGCGAACTCCACCTCAAACGAAGTCAACTTTGTGGGGTTTCTAGGGGCCGCTGTGTACCGTCTATTCTCTTGTTGCACTGTCATTGTGAAATATGGGGAAGCGTGAAGACAGGGCGATATTTGGTGCGGCAGTAAGTGACAAAGTGCAGATGCTAGCTTCGTCTAGAACCGTGTGATTAGGTCGGAGCCGACCCGCCGGACGGAAGGGCTCCCAAACCCCCCTGATGCAAGGCCGCCGCTACCCCACACCGGTTACCACCCGGAGCGGCGACCCCACAACAGGATTATGCGCAACATGTGGGGCAGCCTACTGGGGTGGTTGGTCCCAGGCGGGCCCCATGACTATGTTGCGGGCGGCCGCGGCAACGCCGTTGCTAAGGGTCTCCCTGGCCGGCGAATCGACCCACACCACCCACACTAGACTCCGCTTCGCCCCCACTGGACCCCTGCCTGCCGCACCATACACCGCCCCGGGCCCGGCAGTGCAGCTGCTGAACCCCTAACGCAACCCAGCCTGGGCTGGGTTACTGGGGGGGCTTTAGCACAGCTGCACGGTGGTACCCCCCCCGGACCAACACTGTTGTACCACCTGGTATCCACGTAGGGGCCAAAGCCACCACATGGGTACCGTAATATACGAACCTCGTCCGTTAATCAGCAGGTGCGACACTAGCAGGTGAGGTCGCTGGGGCCCGATAGATGTAAGAAGGGCCCCTTTGCACCCAAAAACACGTATGTGTCATCACACAAAGTTTGTCCCGACCGGGAATCTAACCAGAGACTCCGGCGTCGAAAGCGGATCCACTACCGACCACGCCACCGAAGCAGTCAAACTAAGTGTCTCAATCTATATTTGTACCAAATTTAAAACGATCGATTGATCCGTGATGGCACAACAACAAATTAAAAACTTTTCATGTTTATTGATACATCAGTCATACATATCCGGAGATATTGACAGTACGGCCTCGTTGCCAGATTGAAAATATGAAATATGGAAAGGGTTCTTTCTAATATCGATTTAATCTATAACCATGCAAATAAGTTTTGATAGATCTATGTGTTTTTGACCGTTATTTAAGTTTGTTCGTGTCTAATAACGGTTTTGGCGATTGGAATTTAAGTTTAGACTATAGAATAGTTTTTAATCTATTGTAGTAGGCATATACGAGTATATATAGGCACTGAATAGAGATTAGTATTACATACAGAACTTGCAATCCGACGTTAATTCAAGCACATCTTATCTTTTGTTTACAGAGAACATCATTCTAACGTTAGGGTTGACAGGAAAGTACCAGCATAATTTGACCAATAATTATGACGTTAATGCCTCAATATCAACTCTATGGTTAATGCCGTATCACAAACAACCCTTACTGACTTACAACTTCGAGTTGTCGCTGACGTCACGTATTTTACATAATATACATAATATACAGGGTGTAACATTCAAATAGGTCATTGTCTGAAGTTGTCTGAAAGTATTCAAAAAGTTCCGGTTCATTTCCCGAGCTGAGTACTTGTTTTTTTTTTAAATAGCGAAGCCAGTTTTTATTTTTACTAAAATCGATGACATGCTCCCTAAGAACAGATCTTCGTATGTCATACGGCATAATACTGAAAGTCACTCAAATAAGCAGATACTCAAAAGTGACGTTTGTGTGTGAAAAATTTAAGTTTAAGGGCTGCTTAAGCATTTAAACAGCTTCCACATATTTTAAGAATAGTTTAAATAAACTCATTGCTACCAAATACAAAAAAAATTGAGTGACGTTTCAGTTTCAGACTTTCCCACAGTGACCCATTTGCATGTTACACCCTGTAAAATCAAACTGCGGTTTGATTATATACTATGTAGGTACTTATGTGTTATTAGATGGATCTCAAAGTACTGACCCAGTAGACGTTTATTCTAAGGTTACTGAGATTGTCCTTGCGAATTTTGTGTAGTTCGTTCAATAAAACAGAATCCCTAAAGTAGGTTTCCAAATCTCATTATATCGAAACATTTTCCTGCCACAGCTACATGTATTATTCATTATTATGTTAATTTCCTAAAACGGTTTTTTCCTTGAGTATAATGTGTTTCATTAAACAATTTAAATGTTACATTTCATGGGTCATTTGTTGCTGAAATTGGAGATTTAACACATTTTAATTCCGTTGAGGTTTCGAAAAACCCACTATGTAACGTTTATTATGGCTCTTAGCATTTTGTTGGTTTCACGACCTGGGTTATGTCGGTTTGGTTTCTTTAGGTAACGTTAAATATAAAGCATAAATCATAACGAAAGATTTTAGTTTTAATAGAATGCTTTCATTTACAGGCTCAAATTCGAGAATAATGTTCGTAATTACTGTATCATCATCTCTCCTGCCATTTTGTTGTCCAAAAATTAACACAACAACCGACTTCAAATTCCCGGTATGGGAACTAGAACATTCATTTAAAAAAAAAACAAAATCGGTTCACCCAGTTGAAAGATTTGAGGTAACAAACATACAGTCGAATTGAGAACCTCCTCCTTTTTTGGAAGTCAGTTAAAAAGACGATCGGTTAATATGAAATGCAGGAAGTGTAATTTATCCGCACGTTGCACACTGGGCAGATTGCCAGACTACTTCGGACCTAAGAAAAAAATGCATTCTAAATTCTAACTGACGTTGGGGGTTTAAAGTAGTGTTATTGTAGTTTAATGTTTAACTTTCATAATAAATAGCACAGTATAAAAAAAACCTATGATCGGTGATGATAAAACTATGAAGAAAACAATAGTAAACGATTATTTATACTGTCGATTGACGGCACTTGGCTATCATATTGCACAAAAACACATATACTTTTCCACTGTTATGATATTATTATTTATTTATTTATCTAATTTTAATTTAATTTACTGGGGTGGGACTAGGAATGTAAGTTTTGACATTTAATAATTTTGACAATTTAACATTTAATGTAATTTTTGACGTGTAATAAATATTATAAACTTAAGACTAACGGGTCTTTTACGCGATTATTGAGATATATACATACCTCTTTATTACCCGACGTTTCGGCCCTGTTACAAGAGCCGTGGTCACGGGTGGACTGGCTTCAGCTCATCGTCGTCTTCGTGAAGTGCGGGTTTGTTCAACTACCCTCACTTCGTCGTCACTAACTATTGTGTTCGGAGAGCCACTACGGCATACCACACTGATAGTATCAGCAAGCGGGCGTTCGGTGAGGTGGCGAGTACATTTGCTGATCACCGGATTCCACGACGTAGATAGTCGATATCCATAATAAATATTTTTTTAAACATCTAAGCTATGTAGGACTTATTCTCCCAGTTTTCGGGGTAAATTTAGAAGTGGTGGTGTTATCATTAAAATTTATTTTCATTTACCTCCATAAAATTAATTATGTTACTAGTGTTTTGATGACCGTATGAATATGTAGTACGACATTTTTATGTGAATTAAAACTATATTTTGTATTAATCTCTGATGCTGCCGTGGGGTGAAACCGGTCAATGAAAATAAAATCATAACAGTGGAAAAGTATAGGTATGTGTTTTTGTGCAATATGAATAGTAAACGACTTTTGAAATTTACATTTATTTACAATAAGAATTACAATATACAAAATAAACATAATTATAGACTAAAAATATTTACATTACAAAATATCGAAAAAAATCCTCCGCGTCATTCCCAGAATTCTGGCTGTGTTGCCACGTTGGATGGCGATACTTATTCTTTGGGCCAGAAAATAGCCAGCCTTCTGGTCCTGAGAAGCATCGATTAGGCGTTTAGCAATGTCTCTATAAAGGCGGCGAGCACTCGGACCCCATGACCCCAGTGTCTCAACCCCAAACGGCTCAAATATGTAATCACCTGCTAGGTTAGCATATTTACGCCGTTTAAAAATTTTGAAATTCTGTCAAATAATTTAAGCATCGAATCGTGAAGAGTGCGTCTCTTCACGATGTGATGGTCAAACTATACAATGACATTAAAAACTACTTATATTATCAAAATATCACTGTTGTGGAGACTTAATAATGGCTCAATGTCACTATCCTTTTATTACTTTCATGTATTTAGCTGATAGATTTCCCAAAATTAAATAAATTAATACCTAGTCAAACAGAATCACATACCTACTTTTCCACTAGTTTTACTTGTATTCACTCAGTGGTTTTGCGTCATAGCATCATCAGAGTCTATCAAGTCAAGACCACTATGTCTCTGTCCCTTTCTCTCACTCTCTTGATGATGCCTTTTTCTTTTGATGACGGGGTGGAATTCTCTATGGAACCATTAGCACCACCTACCAACCCACTAAACCAACCTCCGGAAACCGTCCTGTCGCCTTAGCTGGGAGGTGGCGCTGGAACCCGCGTGTGGAGGATATTACCACCTTGCGGACGCAACCTCTTGATGATGCCTAACCTAACCTTACACAAACACCGAATCCCGATCTTTGAACTACGCAACGGATTTTGATGTGGCTTTTCTTTTTTCGAAACCGAAACCGAAATTTGGGCTACGGTCTCAGTTTCGGCTGAGACCGAAACCGAAACCGAAACCGAAACTTTCTTATAAGGATTATGTTTTCAGAGAAAAATAAAGAAAATGTATTATAATCTATAAAATCTATATAAAAAGAAAGGTTCTCTATTAGGTTTAATCAGTAGGTACTCAATGTATTTAAAATTATTTATTTATGTTCGTGAACTATTATGGATAAGGTTTTAAATTGAAAAACAGAAATAAAATAAGTATAAGTAAAACAATGGTAAGTAAAAATTTTTTTAAGAAAAAACTTTTTAGCATTAATTAATAGCATTAATTTTTCGCAGAATCAAAAGGACAACAAAACGTCGACAATTGTTTCGCCTCTAAACGAGGCATTATCAAGACTGTCTCAGAGAGAACAGACAGCTGTTCTCTCTGAGACAGTCTTGATAATGCCTCGTTTAGAGGCGAAACAATTGTCGACGTTTTGTTGTCCTTTTGATTCTGCGAAAAATTAATGCTATTAATTAATGCTAAAAAGTTTTTTCTTAAAAAAATTTTTACTTACCATTGTTTTGTCATGGATTTTCGCCAAGTAACGCCTGTTTCTATCCAATATATAAGTATAAGTGTTAATTTTATACGGATAACCAGGTAGGTATCTACTCGTTTAATTATAAGTGTTAGGTTGTAAAAAAACAATTATTATATTGGTACCTATATAATAATTGTTTTTTTTTTAATATTAAATTGAACGTGAAACTCTAAATCCTTAATATTATCACCACTAATGCACTATAGTAAATACCATGTACCTAACTAATGTTTGTTTATATATAGCATTAGCGAAAGAGTTAAATTAACCACAAAATGTTTGATTTTACTAAAATCTAGGTACTCCTTTGTTATATTAAATTACTTTTCGAGGTACTCTTATACTCAGACTATGTTAGTCTTTTAGTCTGAGCTCTTATATTATATCACATGATAAAACTTACCGAATTCAAAACCTATCACACGAAAACACAACAAACAAAATGCACTGCAAACAGACAGGTTACGACATGATTACGCACGTGGACGCGGCCAAATGTCATCGTTGCTTAAAATAAAATAAAATAAAATAAAATAATATAACGTTTATTATCTTTGAAATTTTTAGAAAATTATTTAGATTCGTCAAAAGTTGGTGTGACTCTACCGAGGGTTCCAAAATGCAACGAGACTGAGAAGAGCCCTCAAGAAACTCAGTTCGGCTTTTTTCCCAAATTTTTCATCTGAAATCTAATACAGAGTTATTTAGAAAGGAGCAATTCGTGTTACAACCAGGCAGCCTTGTCATCTAAGAAATCATTAATACTATAATAAGCTTTATGGCACAATTTACGTTTTATTAGTTTTTTAAATTTATTAACAGATAAATTTGCTATTTCGGTTGGCAATGTATTGTACATTCGAATAAAGTTCCCCGCAAAAGAATTACTCACTTTATGAAGCCTAAATTTAGGAACAGCCAGTTTATCCTTATTTCTTAAGTTTAGATTATGATTATCACTATTTTTCACAAATTTGCTTTTGTTCTTGTGGGTATACAATAAAATTTCATAAATATACTGTGAATACACTGTAAGGATGTTAATATGCTTAAACTTATCTCTTAATGACTCCCGAGACCCCGTTCCATAGATAGTCCGGACAGCCCTCTTCTGCAACACAAAGATGCATTCAATATCGGCAGCGTTACCCCACAGTAGTATGCCATATGTCATGATACTGTGGAAGTAGCTGAAGTAGACAAGACGCGCCGTTTTAATGTCTGTAAGTTGTCGGATCTTTTTGACAGCATAGGCTGCTGAACTAAGCCTGGCCGAAATTTTCCCGATATGAGGCCCCCATTGCAATTTGGAGTCTAACGTTATGCCCAGAAAGACAGTGTCATCGACCAATTCTATTATATCATCCCTAACCTTAACACTGGTTTTAACAAGTCTTACATTAGGTAAGGTGAATCTTACACATTTAGTTTTATTTTCATTTAATAATAAATTATTAGCATAAAACCAGTGGACTATCCTAGAGAGGGCAATGTTTACATCGTCAAGTTCGCGCTGTCCACGTTTAACTTTAAATATTAAAGAAGTGTCATCAGCAAACAAAACTACCTCGTGGTCGTCTCTTATGAGGTGAGGGAGATCATTAATATATACTAGAAAAAGAAAAGGGCCCAAAATTGAACCCTGCGGTACCCCCATTGCTACAGAAGAACCAGGTGACTGTTTACCATTGATCACTACTTTCTGGACCCTATCACTTAAGTAAGAATTGACGAAATTCAAGGCCGTCCCCCGGATTCCGTAATGATCAAGTTTCTTAATTAAAGTCTGGTGTTGAACGCAATCGAAGGCCTTAGATAAGTCACAGACTACACCATAAGCATCATATGACTCATCCCAGGCCCTGTATATACACTAATAATTTAATTCCGGCATCAGTGGTGGATCGACCACGAGTGAAACCGAATTGTTTTGTATGTAATAGTTTATTAACTTTAAGAGCGTGTACGCCTACAGCGCGATGTTAAGTTTAGGTAATTCAAACCCACACAGAAGAAGCGCGACACGAGTGTAACTGTGTGTGAAGCGCTGGCGTGCTATAATCAAACTAATATATCTTGATCCGTTCAAGTGAACACTATAGTTCCAGTGTACTTAGTTTGAAAAAAAAATCATAAATTTATGATTGTTTTTGGTATTCAATTAAAACTTAGTAGTTTATTTTACGTGTACCTGCCGTTTTGCCGAAAAGATTTTGACAAAATTTCATTACCCAAACAAATTTTAGCAACCTTTTTTTTTACCATTGCAATATTTCGAATGATTTTAGTACGCATATTTTTTTTGGTCAAATTTTTACTTGGCAAAACATTACCTCCCAAGTATAATGTCATTAGGGCATTTGGTCTTCAAATGATTTATTACAGTAAACAATCTTCAGACAATAAACTTATGGTAAAATGATTTGTTAAGACAAAAAATATGGGAAGTAAACAAAATGGGTAGGTTAGGTTAGGTTAAAACTGTGACCTCCTACGCCAGAAACAACTTGCATTAATAGAAAAAAAGATTGTTTTTAGTAGGTTACCCGGAACTGGACTATTTAGATTAGGTTAATTTTTTCTTTAACACATTTTTGTCATTGAAGCATTTGACTGAATAGGAAAGGGAGAATTGAAAACTGACTATACTAAATATTTGGCTTATTTGATTTTGCGTACAAACTGTTATTCCAACTGAAATATTTGATTAAATAAAAAATGTTAAAAGTACTAGTTGATAAACAAGTTATGGTTTAAAAGTTAATTTCCAAAACCTTAGGTTTGCGTTAAAAGTATTTGTGAATAGATTTTTTGCTAAGTAATAATTTGGCAAATGAAATTTTGCGAATTTTTTTTTGGAAAGTGAATTTTTGCCAATTCCTTTCGGTCAAACAAGGGAGTGGAATTTAGTGTAGCGAGAAATGAAACAAAAGAAAAGAAGGAAATAACATCTTTATAAATTCAATTAATATGTCGTAGTTCTCAGCGGCATCGACCTGGACTTTTGTGGGTCTACTATTTTACTCCTTCGTCATGACATTTTGCATGGTCATACTCAACAATTCCCGTTACTCCTTCATCACTTGAGTTTCTTTTACATTGCCTGTAATGAAACCATAAACCAATAAGCACACAAACCTTGTTATTTTAAAGCAAGCGTTAGTATCATACAGTAATTAAATTAAAAAAATATGAAAACGAAACAGACTTAGGATAAAATAATATCAACGTTTTTAAATAAAATTGTATAGTATGTTAATCGTGTAAATCTATGGCATTGAAATACAATTGAAATTGCCATGGTTAACGGGCCTTTCTGAAATAAAACCTGGTTCAAGTAGACTAATAGTAAAAAGTACCACTAAACACTAAAAGCTAAGTCACTTATTAGTATATAAATATGTTTTCATGCATCTCAAAGACATTTGCTCTTAGCGTTATTAGGATCCAGATAAAACACCACATTATATAAGGATATAATATAAGGATGCAAAAGTGTATATTTTAATTTGGCGAAGCCGAGGGTTGAAGCTAGTATAGCATATATATAATATATACCTTTTAGCTCTTGGCTTTTCCAAATTTGTATATTTTTTTCGTTTTCGTTTCTTCTCTAAAAATGACTTGGTTTTATTTCCCATTGCGGTTGAAATATAATTTGTTGTGACAAAAAATATTGTCTGCCATAAAAAAAATCATATAATATTTTACTTACCAAAGTACCAAGATTTGTCGATGACGCTATAAATGTCTGCTATCCTTATACGCACGGCAAAGGTGAACACAGGTCAATCAGAGCGCCGAGCGACACATCCTCACTCTAGAAAGCCACGCGGCGAACTGATTTGAATAGATTGACGCGCTACGTTTTATAATAGTTTTCAAAAATTTATAGAAAATTAATAGTAATAAATTTATTAAAAATTCAAATTAGGTATTTTAAAAAAGATATTGATCTTTTAAGTTGAACTATTATTATATTGAATTTAATAAGATATATCGGTGAAAAAACCTTTTAAATTTCCTAATATTTCACATTGTTTGAATTTTAATTTCATGTAATAATATACCTAAATCATAAAATCTTTTCAACTAACTATTTTCCTAAGGATCTTATCGATTGGTTAATATTTTTTGTTAATTAATTTTGTCAGTAGTTTCATATATTTGCAGCTTCGAAATTGATGCTGAAAGGGTAATTGAGAAAACCTCCGTTAGGTTATCTTAATAGAATGCACAAATACTGTATTAATCGAAATATTTTCTTTACTAACTATTGAGACTACAAAATTTCCTAAAGTTATTAGTAATTAACATTTTTGTAAGATAAGTAGTTCACGATATTAACAGGTTTGAAAAGTATTGTTTTTGAGTCAAATTGCTCTTAAAGTGATTTTGCATTTGATTAAGCATAATTTTTAAAAAAAAATTCTAAATGTAGGTAGTACAGAAATGGGACGGAAATTGGACGGATCTGAAGTACTACCCGATTTAAACAAGGGAATTAATTTACTAGATTTCATTAAATCAGGGAACACACCACTATCAGCACAATTATTAAATATTATTACTAGTTCAGGAGCAACCATTTCAATAAAAGAATTTACTAAATACACAGAGATGCCCCAGAGGTCAGCTGTTTTCTTGATATTTAAAGATTTAAAAGTTTTTAAGATGGTGTTTATGTTAACTTTACTGAATTTAAATATAACGTTACAACAAGGAACGTTTGCTTTTAACAAAGATTTTGCATTGGGGGTTGAAGAGAGGTTTTTGTCAAATCTACAGGAATTCGGGAGAAAAATTTTTCAAATTCGTTAGCGACCTCGAAGTCTGATGTTGTAATTTTACCATTTATATTAAGTTTAAAATTATTATCATTTAATTTTTGTTGACCTCTTTCCGCGTTTATAATTTTCCAAGTAGATTTAACTTTGTCTGCACTATTGATAATTTTATCACTTATATATTTTGATTTAGCTGCTAAACAATCTGCTTTAAACTTTTTTGAATAAGTTTTAACATAATCTAGAAATTCAACTGATCTATTAAGCTGTCTTTCTGAGTATAGTTCATAAAGTTTTTGTCTACTTTTGTGTATACCCTCAGTGGCCCATTCACTGAAAGTAGGACTATCACTAATCATGACCTCCTTAGACTTGAATATGGAGTTGAACTCGTTGTAAAAAGAATCAAAAAATAATTTATACATTACATTTGAATCTAAGCCAGTGTCTAAGAATGGAATTTTATTGCAAAGTCCAACCCTCATATGTTCCAAGCGGTCACCAGTTATTGGTCTACATAATATTTTACGTTTTATAACTTTTTCTTTAGTGATTTTAAAAGATGCTATTTGCCCACAATGGTCTGAATCTAGCTTTTTTATAATACTTTTACTTTCTGGCAAAATATCGCTGTATATATTATCCAGGCAAATGGCTATTGTAGCACAATATCTAGTAGGCTCCAAAAATAAGTTTGTAAGATTGTGTGATTTAAATAAATTTAAAATATTATAACTCATAGGCGTATTAACAAGTAAATCGACATTAAAATCACCACGAACTATTAGGTACTTATTAGTTTTTCCAAGTTTACATAGAACTTTGTCAATAAGTTCCTCAAATTCGCAAAAGGGCGAGGTTCCAGGTTTATACACGCATACTACTATGAATTGCTCCATTTCCACGCAAGACAGTTCGACTTCACACTCTAGAGAAAGAGACACAATATCTTTCCGTTCTTTAAATTTAAGTTTTTTATTTAATAAAATCAAAGATCCCCCCGTACTGTGGTCACCCTGCAGAATGCACTACCAACCCGGTGATTACTGAAATTGAACATGAGCTCATTCGACTTACGCATATGTTCTGTAATACAAAAAATATCAATATTATCTGAATTCATTAACAGTTCCAACTCTAACTCTTTGCCATGTGTTAAACAACCAATATTTTGATGCCCTATGTTGATATAATTTACATTTTTTGATTTGGTTTGATTTGGAGGGCATTTTTTAACATAATTAATATTTGTAACTAAATTTAATTTAATTAATTGACTATGTCTGCTAAAGGGTAATATTGCCTCTGTTGTCGTAGAACTTAATTTAAATTACTTGGAACAGATTCCAAAGTCTTAACACTAAATCTACATTGCTCAATAGAAGCAGTTTTGTCAGCCAAGTTCTTGGCTGAAGTGTAAAAATAATTGAATAGCAAACTCGCTATTTGTCTCTTATAATGCTTTGGTAGAAAATACCTACCTTTGTTTACATAAACAATATGTTTGTTATCGTTAAACTTACTGTCAGAAGTTGACAAATTGTATTTATATACAGTTCTCTTAAAAACAGAATTAAAGTCAATTACATGGAATTTATTATTATATTGGCTAGTTAAATTGAGTTGTAAATTTATCTTATATCTAAGAGAATTTTCCACGTCTGGCACACCTTTTATATATGGTAATGTAAACATTACTACATGTTCAACATTTAAGTTTTGCATTTTGTCAACGTATAGGGATAGTTCATTTTTGTTAATTTTACCCGTTTGAGCAGAAAATAATTATTTTACTGTTTGAGTCAAAATTATATTCTAATATCTTTTGCATAATTTCATTTAAAGATGCACCTGGATAACAGTTATTAATAATTTAATAACAATTTGAATTACATTGTTGTATCAGAAAAGAACCAAAATCAGTTCCAATATCATCACTAAATAAAATTAGTTTAGTATAACCAGTATGACTATTACTTTTTACACTGTCACACAATTCATACACTAATGAAGTAGAAGGGGAGCAAGTTGTAAGGGAAGCCTGGTGCTCCAAAGATTGAGGAGGACTTGTGCAGTTGATGTTGCACGAGTGGTTATTTATAAATGTATTAAGGCGCTCAGTATTATAATTAGATGTTTTGAGTACCTTATCTATACTTGATGAACACTTATTAAAGTCTATTAGAGACCATTCATATTTCTTAGTTACATACTCTAACTCAAATTGCAAATTTTTTATTTGTGTCTCTAGCGTTGTGTGTCAGTGTAATATTTTAAATAACTTTGTTTAAGTTCTAACATAGATAATTTAGCTTGTTCCCTTAATTTTAAACTAGAGTTAACATTTTTACACTTTTTGATTAAGATTCTATGATATTTTAATTGTTTCTTTGATTTTAAAATGAATTTCTTTATTTTTAGGTATTTTTTTAGTTTATTCCTGCTGCAAAAATAAACTGGCTTGTCCAGTTGGTATGAACTGTCATTGGTAAGATCTATAGTAGACAAGTCCAGGTTTGGAACTGTTACAGAAGGAACAAACTGCGGAGTACCACTCATTAGCTCGTTGTAAAGGTTTTTTTTTTTTTTTTTTTTTATATTTGGTTCGCCAAATTGGCGCCGCCCGCCTGGTGGTAAGTCGTGACGACGTCTAGCGATTGTGGGCCACTCTCACAGCACACATTACTATTGAGAGTGGCCCTCAACTTGACGACCTACTGATGTGCCTCTTCACGCTCCGCTTAAAGAACCCAGGATCATATGTGGGAGGAAACACGTGCACAGGCAGGGCGTTCCAGGCCACTATCGTTCGGTTCTCGCGAACATGCTATCCACTGTGTGGGGGTGGCATCTCTGCCCGGCACGAGTCGTTCGGGATCGGAAGGAAGAGGGTGGGATCAGATTGAAGAGCTCTTCAGAACACTCGCCGTGGTAAATACGGTAGAATGCGGCCAAGGAAGCTATTGTTCGGCGCTGAACTAGCGGCTCAAGGCTTCCCGTTACCTCCGGACAATCTTTAATACGGATAGCCCGTCGCTGCATAGCGTCGAGAGCGTCCAGCAGATACTTCGCGGAGCCGTCCCAGAGGTGAGAGCAGTATTCGACGCAGGGTCTAATCTGCGTCTTGTACAGCAGACACCTCTAGTCCGGTGTAAAGAATCTCTTTACCTTATTCAGTATTCCTAGTTTCCGCGAAGCTAGCCCTATACATCTTTCGATGTAGTTTTTATTATTGAGCTCTCGACGAACGTCTATGCCAAGGATATCAAGGTTGTCCCTCATTGGTAATAATGCATTCTGAAGAGAGGGTAGGGGAAGGAAAGGGGATTTCTTCGCAGTAAATGCACACGCCTGTGTTTTGCGGGCATTGAACTCGACCAGGTTCTCGGTACCCCATTGAGAGATACTGTCGAGGTTACGGTCGAGATCAGCCACGAGTCGTCGTCTCTCCTCCTCAATCTCAGATCGCCCCGCCGTCGGACGAACCGAGTAACTCTCGTGCAGTGTGCTGTCATCTGCATAGCAATGAATGTTCCCGAGGGATAGCATATCATTGATATGCAGAAGAAAGAGAGTTGGTGATAGTACGGACCCCTGCGGTACCCCGGCATTCACTTGCAAGAAGCGAGAAGCCTGGCCATCGCAGAGGACCCGCACTCGGCGCTCGTTCAAAAAGCTGGCAATCCAGCTGCACAGTTGAGGAGGTAGACCATATGCCGGAAGCTTGGAAAGGAGCGAAGCATGCCAGACCCTATCGAAGGCTTTGGCGATGTCCAGGCTAATAGCCAAGGACTCGCCGTGCCTTTCCATAGCCCCACCCCAGACATGCGTTACGAATGCCAGAAGATCACCCGTTGATCGCTTTGGCCTGAAGCCGTATTGTCGATCATTGATTAGCGAGTGATCCTCTAGGAATTGCATGAGCTGCTTATTTATAAGGAGCTCAAGCACCTTGCAAATGACTGAGGTGACAGCTATGGGTCGATAGTTGCCTGGATCGGACCGATCCCCTTTCTTGGGGATCGGTTGTACGTTCGCCTCCTTCCAGACCTCCGGCACGAGCCCTGAAGAGTATGACAGGCGGTACAGACGCGTTAATACTGGAGACAACTCAGCTGCACATTTTCGTAGCACCACCGCCGGAATGCCGTCAGGGCCACTGGCTTTCCGCGTGTCGAGTGACCGCAGCACTGCCCGTACATCACATTGCCTGATAACAATATCAGGCATTGTGTGGCCACAGTTGGCGATGGCGGGGGGCTGCAGGCCACGGTCGTCGACCCGGGAATTAGCCGCAAAGAGGTCTGCGAGCATATCCGCTTTCTCTTGGGCTTTGTGAGCCAGTGTTCCATCTGGGTAACGCAGCGGTGGCAGCGAGGGCTGACAAAAGTTAGATTGCACGGCTTTGGCCAGTTGCCAGAATCCACGGCTGCCCGTGGGATGGGAAGTGAGCTCCTGACCAAGCCGCGCGACGCGCTGGGCATCCGCTCTCTTAAAGGCCCTCTTACTCGACTTTGTGGCCCGGTTGTACGCTGCTTTGAGGTGGCCCACGTTTGGGTCGCGCACAGCCCGGACCCTGATCCAGGCGCGATATGCCGACTGTTTTTGTCGAACAGCTTTGGCACAATCTCGCCCGAACCAGGGACGGGCTCTGCGGTTATCCGTTTGTTGGACTACGACTTGCTCGGCAGCTGACTCCAGGTGTAAGATGTGCCCCTGGGCATCCCGTAGCTCCTGTTCCAGCAAGGTAGTCCTCCTCAAGGTCCCTTCATACTCGTCACTGCACTCTTGAAACCTATCTGCTATTGATTGAAGGTGGTTCCGCTGCATTACAATTTCATCATAACTAATATGAAGCCTAGCTAGTTCAGATTTTAGTTTTTTACTATCGTCTAAAGCACCTATCATCAACAAGTTTTCATTTTCTTCTCTTTCTTTGTCTAATTGTAAACAGAGCTCTGTTTTAGATTTAAGTTCCTGCAACACCAGCTGAAGTTTGGGCTCCTCCTGCTGGCGGGATAAGGCTCTACGGCTACGGGTATTCATATTCTCGACAAATAAGTGCAATTAAATGCAATTTAGAAAATACAAGTAGGTAGTTCGAGGTTATGTTAGGTACCGGTAAATTAAAATCACAACTTTTCTGTAACTTACGAAAATAGATCGCCTGTTTTCAATGTTGACTCAACATATGAATAAACACGTATAATAAAATAATTTTACCTATTATAGGAGAAACATTATGTATTTACGTGAAATAACATTGAACAATACCGTCAGCTGATTCGTCACTTTTTAGCTTATTTTTACACTAATATACACAAAATTCTTTGAAATTATTATTTTTGCACTACTATTGTGATGATATTGGAGTTATCTGATGTAATTTGTATTTATTTCACTAATAAATTTATAGGAGCTAAAATTTTACGACTGTTCAATAGTGTTGCCAGACGCAGAAAAAAATAAATAAATTGGATGTCATTTACCGCGCCGAACACACCCGAGCACAGCGCGGAAACTCCCGAATGCAGTTTCGGTTTCGGTCGTAGTTTCGGCAGGTTTGCTGCCGAAACCGAAACATAACCGAAACTCGTTTTTTTGCCAAAACTCGACCGAAACCGAACATTCGGTCGGACACTAAGGTTTTGTGTTGAAAATTTGTCAAGCTGGCGTCCACTAGAATTACAAGTAACAATATATATATATATATATATAGTATATAACTAGTCTACTAGTAGACAAGTGGATTATCACGAACCAGTTGACACATTTTTAAAGTTGGTTGTAAACAGTCACAACATCTTTCAGCATTATGTTAAACCCTTTAAATATAAACAAACGAAGCGTGCTTACAACGATTGTTTTGGAACGACGCTACATACATATTTATGAAGGGAAATTGTTATCTATTATTTTTCGTTATACCTATCTTTACTAATATAATTATACATACATACATATGGTTACGCCTCTTTCCCATGGGGGTAGGCAGAGACTATGGAATTGCACTAGCTACGATCCTGGCATACTTCTTTGGCTTCTTTCACTTTCATAATTATCTTCATGCACGCTCTCCGGTTCTGGGTACTCTTGACCTGGCCGTCGGTCAAAACATCTCCGATTTGGTCGAAGTAAGTTCGCCTTGACCTAGGCGAACTTACTTCGACCAAACCCTTACCTGCCTGTCCATTCACGCCCGCCTTATGTATCTGTTTCGTCAATCTTCTTTCATCCATCCTTTCTACGTGTCCGAATCATCTAAGTATCCCTTTTTCTATCTTACTCACTACATCTTCTGATATAATTATAAAGAGGAAATATTTGTTTATTTCTTTAAATGGAGGCTCCGAAAGTACTGAACCGATTTTGAAAATTCTTTCACTAATATGTAACTACAATATACCTGAGTGCTATAGGCGACTCTTTATCCCGGTAATGTGTTCCCGTAGGATTTGGGAACGAGAAAACTATATCACTAATTATTGTAGTTAGACCACTTGTAAGTTGTGCATTAGTTATCATTTTGCCAGTAATTACATACATATTTACCTCTGAGCTTTTTCCCAACCTAGTTGGGGTCGGTTTTCTAGTCTAACTGCGATGAGCCTGAACTTTAATATTTTCCGTGGAGCGACATCTGACCTCCCATGGGCGATTTAGAAGCTCTGTACATTTTGTCCCTATATCTATTTCCAAGTAAGAAAACGTCGTATCAGTTAGGTAGAAAGAAATGGAACATTTTAACCATTTCTTTCAACCCAAAATAAAATCCCAAATAACACTTGGAGTTGGCCTAACCCACTTGTAAGTATAAGGTACATTTGTAAACGTGCCCAACAGAAAAGAATTTCATTATAAGGTAATTCTGTTCGCAATAGAGATTCATATAAGTGCGTCATTTACATAATTATATTAAAACTGTATTCGTAAAAGATTCGGAGAATAGGTTTGCGATATAGAGGCGGGAAAATGTTACTACATTTAAAACACCGCCATCTAGTATCAAAATAATATATTATCCCCGACAGGGTAGGCAGAGGTGAATTACCCACATTTTTTCTAGTAATTTTGTTTGTTCCACGTCATAGGGTGCAAGCCTCTTTTACCGGGCACCGAGAAAATCAATAATTATGTGTGTAATTCATAATGCCAACAGGCATAACCGATGTTACATATTTCTACAATCTCTGCAGTCCGGGCATAAGCAGAACTGTAAAAAAGAGCGTTTGTAAACTAAATTTTAGCTTTAAAAGATTAACACGCGATATTTTGGCAAATAATAGATTCACAAAATTACACTTATAAGATACATACACATTTATACTTTTGTTCTTATTTCTTGCACTTACCTATGTATAATTCTCACTCACAATTGGTTTTCTGCCACATCCGTGGACATTGGTGTGGGTTAAACGTTTACCCAAGTGTTTAACATTGTATTAAGATATATTAAGTCATAACGTGTAACTGTTAAATGTCCCAATAAAGAAAAATAAAAACATAAAATAGATACATACATACATACATACATAACATCACGCCTCTCTCCCAGTGGGGTAGGCAGAGACCACGGATTTCCACCTGCTACGATCCTGGCATACTTCTTTCGCTTCCTCAACTTTCATTAATGTCTTCATGCATGCTCGCCGGTTACTGGTACTTTTAACCTGGCCTTTTTTTAGGATACATTATGAAATGACTCACTTGTACAGATATTCCACAATTTTTTAATTATTAGTAGGACCTGACCTTTTTTTAGGATATCTCCGATTTGGTCGCAGTATGTTCGCCTTGGTCGACCCTTAATAGCTTGTCCATTCACACTTGCTTCATGTATCTGTTTTGTCAATCTACTGTCATCCATCCTCTCTACATGTCCGAACCATCTAAGCATCCCTTTTTCCACCTTGATTACTACAACTTCTGACATACCACAACGTTCTCTTATCACACTGTTTCACATTTTGTCCATCAGAGTCACACCAGCTATACTTCTCAAACTTCTCATTTCGACCGCATTTATTCTACTCTGATGCTTCTCCTGCCACACCCCACCCCCGCCCATAGATACCCCACCATAAAATAGACATTTGATACAACAGACATTTTATGTAGTACAACGTCATTAAAATCTTAAGCATCAAAAAGAATTGAAAACGAGAAAAAAACTAATAAATATATATTATTTACAAAAAGATACAAGTTGACAACTGTAGGGTAATGTAACTAGTTACCATCCTAGCGCAGCGAATAGTTGGTTGGTTAATTAAAAAGTTGTAAAGCTCGGCTGTCGTCTGTAACCGCTAAGTACTTTTTATTAAGTTTTGGAAACATTAAACGAAAGTTGAGTTCAGTAACTAGTTAGTGTTAGCATGTGTAGTTTAAACTGTATAGTTATTTTAAACTTATGTAAATTGAAACGTACGAAATGAAAACGGACCGCGAAACTATTAAGGTACGGGCAATCTCATCCTTCACATGCGACGTATAACACGCATTATGATATCTGAACAGGATCTGGCCTACACAATTTGTATGGTAAGAAACACACTGGTCATTCACCACGCTGTCTTACGCGTCACCGCGTTAGACTCGCGGGTTCCCATGCTGTCCCACGCGTACGGACGCTGCAAACACGTTTAAAATGTCATAGCGCGTAGATATAGTAAACGTCAGACGTCGTAAGACGCAGAACCAGTGTGTTTCAAGGTCTAAGTGGGCGTCAGTCAGTAATAAAACAATTAATTATACATAAACACATATAAATAATTATTATATATACTAATATACTTGGACTACTATATGTATACTCTATGCTAATATTAAAAAGAGGAAAGATTTGTTTGTTTGTCGGTTGCATTGAATAGGCTCGATTACTACTGAACCGATTTTGAAAATTCTTTCACTTTGTATGTAGCTACATCAGCTCTGAGTGCTTTAGGGTACTTTTTATTCCGGTATTGTTTTCCCGTGGGAATTGGGAACGAGACAACTAAATCACTGGGATGGAATCACAGTAACTAGCTAATTTTACATAAAAGTCCCTTTTTCCACCTTAACAAGTAACAAAATATAAACAATTTTACAACGTAACGTTACCGAAACGTATTCCAAAAATTACCATAATTTATATGCTTGTAAACGGTGCTGTTACCACAAAACTGTTTCCTTCGACGCGTTGTATTACTATTCTATCGTCGAGTCTTTCGTATATTATCGTTAGAATACGCGCTTACATGAATTTATGTTACATCATTCCATATTCTGTTGAAATAACAACCCTTTACTCACTAAACATACAAAATTACACGCCAATTTTCCGTAGGGGGACAGAGACGTCCATAACGCTCACATTTCGGCAGTCCCTGTTCCCATGTAATAGGAAGCGAGCCTATTGTCGTTAAATCGGTCCAGCGTCTTAAAAGCTCTCTCTTAAAAGCAGACAGACGTCTGTTTGTAATTCCAAATTATTAGCGTTTCACTACAATTTTATTCATTTCTAAAGAGAGATGATAGGTCTATTACTGACGCTAACAGAGCCGAGGGTCACCAGGAAGCCCCTAAAATATAAATTAAAATTATTTCGCCCTTTTATCTTAAACAATACCAATATTAGCTACAAATATGCCAACGTTACACAAACCTGTGTTTTACAACTGCTGACGCTACTCTTTAGGGAAATTTAAACCTATTCTAAGTAAGAACAATGCACGTCGAAATGTCTCTTGCGGAAAATGGATCCCTTTGTTTGTGCAGAGTTGGGAAGTATTTCCAAAAAGATACGGACCACGGTTACGCGTGGATATTTTAGATTCATCATCTCGAGCCATTTGATGCCCACTGCTGGCCTTCCCCTAAGAGGAGGGAATTCAGCCTATACCACGCTGGCCAGACTTGGTATAGGGTGCAGTGTCGAGCTTTCCTAGATATTTTAGATTTCCGTCCGCTTTTACCATCTAATCCCCGGCATAACACACAAATTCACACATAACATACCTACTATAAAACAAAGTCAGTCCGTCCCTTTTCTTTTTAATTCCGCGGCCGCTCATACGTCCGTTGCCTCTGGTTCACACGCAGAAGGTATTTCCAGTAGCGCCCGGCGGACTTTGACCACATGTGTGGTCACTACGGGGGTTTGGTTGGGATGAGAATCCCGCGTCGTTGGGGTAGGGTGCTATCCCACGTCGTTGAGTGTATCTGGTTGCGTGCTGTCGGGCAAAGGCCCCTCAACCAACATCCATACTCGGTAACGATCTGCGTCACACGATACGTGAGGTCGCCAGTCCATGATCGGTCTCACCGCCGCGATGTCACTCCGTCCCTATGTATTCCCTATGTATGCTTAGATCTTTAAAACTACGCAACGAATTTTTATGCGGTTTTCACCAATGGATAGAGTAGTTCTCGAGGAAGGTTTGAAGAATTTGTCAAGCGTGCGAAACCGCGGGCGTCCGCTAGTTTAATAATATAATAAACATGTTCTGAAATGCTAATACCTAAGTAGGTAGGTACTTACTTGAATAGTCCAGTGCAATATAAGACTCTTTAGTCTACAGTCTAGCTCGAGGCAGCAGCTTTATACTCACTCCTAAGGCGCTTTATGAGGCTTACTTCATTCATAGAGTTTCTCGGAAACATGAAACTTAGAGATATTGAAGTTAGTAGCACATACATACAGGGTAGTTACATACATACAGTCACGCCTCTTTTCCATTAGGGTTGGCAGATACTATGGAATTCCACTCGCTACGATCCTGGCATACTCTTTCGCTTGAAAGAAATTTGGCAGGATTTAATTTAAAGATAAAAAATATACGGAACAATAGCTGAGCTGATATAAGAGAGCATGATAGCGGGATGGCACATGACCCCGAGAAGCCACAAAAGAGACCAAATTCCAAGGGCGTCATGGTTTTTATACGCCCTTCCCTGGATATATCCGGGCCGGGCGGCCACCTCTTCTGTATCTGATATACCTGCCGATTAAACTACGAGGTTTACTATGGGATGGTGCTGTGTAAATATTTATTATTAACTTGGAATCTTCTGGCAGTAACAGACGCAACGGAACAAAATTAGCGAAATTGGTCCAACCGTTCAAGCGAGTTGTCGTGACCAAGAGAAATAGATACTCGCGAATAGATCATCGCGCTTATATTCCCAAGTTGGCAGTAATTTTGTTACTCCCACATAGGTAGTAGGGGGCAGGCCTATAGCCGTTTTAGGCACTATAGAAAACACTAACACACATAAATCGAATCTCCGCAGTCCGACCAAGAGAAATATGGATTCATTTATATTTCGTACCCCATAGCACACCTATCTTTTTAAACCATTCAGGAACCCGTTGAAAAAGACATACAATTTCATCCAAATCGGTCCAGCGGTTTAGGTAGTGAGGTGACATACGCCCGTACAGCCTTACAGAGTAGGTAACTCAATAAGATTTGATTCATAAAATACCATAATAAGATGTAATTTTGTGCCTAAAAATGTCTCATAAATTATAAAATATCTCGTAAAAAGTCCTCCTAAAATAAAAAGTCCTATCCCATAAAATACCATTACTAACATCTCAGAAACTCATTATACAATTTGGGTGTCGTAATTTTCTGTAGGATTTCAGTGTCACATGTCACCAAGACGTAATTGAAGACTTAGGTAATTTATGGGACTGATTACTTCAGATATTGGAGTTTAGAAGGCCGTGAACGAATTCTCATTTTGAAGACACCTTTAATATACTCGTACATATTTTATGTTGGTTAAGCTTCACGTTTGACGTTTAAACAATTTTAGCAAAAAAAAACCGGCTAAGTGCGTGTCGGGCCACGTACAAGATAGGGTTCCGTAGTTACCCATAAAAGCCTCTATAATTCCTAAACTAACGTCCTAATCCGTTATAGTATTCCTCTATAGTTCATTACATGGAATACCATCGTGAATTTTTCAGGTTCTTCACGCCAGTCACGCAACGTGGATACTTAAATCAAAAAATCACTTCACGATGGAGTAGACGCGAAAAAAAAATCGTCCCCCCTTTGAGTTACGTCTCCTACACTTGTAGGAGACGTAACTCAAAATATAAATATTTTTTTAAATTTTATTTTAGCGTTTTGTCGGCGTAGTAAATATACTACTCTGTCAAGAAAGTACCGGGAAAAAATCAATAATACGCAAAATTTTTGTTATTCATCCAAATTTATTGTATCACCTTCAAAGTATGCTCCTTCAGGAACGATACACTTACGCTAACGAATAATCAATCATCAAAACTTTTTTTGAACGCTGTTTCCGGAATAGAGTTTAGTTCTCGCCGCGAATGCTCCTTTATGTCTTCTACCGATTGAAAACGGGTGCCACGAAGTGGTAATTTGAGTTTAGGAAAAAGAAAGAAGTCAGCTGGAGCCATATCTAGTGAATATGGTGGTTGCTCGATGGTATTTGTTGAGTGTTTGGACAAAAATTCCTTCACAATAATGGCCTTGTGCGAAGGCGCATTATCGTGGTGTAAAAGCCAAGAATTTTCTTTCCACAAATCTGGCCTTTTTCGTCGAATTTGCTCTCTTAAACGCAGCATAACGCTCAAATAATATTCTTTATTTACCGTTTGACCTTCCGGCAAGAATTCCGAGTGCACAACACCGTGATAGTCAAAGAAAACAGTCAACACGACTTTGACTTTTAGATCGAGTTTGGCGTGGTTTTTTCGGTTTTGGTTCAGTTGGAAGGCGCCACTCCGAAGCTTGTTGACTAGTTTGCATGTCAAACTCGTAAACCCATGTCTCGTCACCAGTGACAATGCGTGATTAGTTATTAAAAATTTAAAAAACCCCCGACTCACTAAAAAACCTGTAAAAAGTCCTTGAACAATAATAACACCTTGAGTTTTACGCTTATGTGAGAAAGGGTTCAAGTTGAGTGTCTGGGAAAGGCTAGAAATAGTTAGAAGGGATGTGGACACCTTACTCAATGAACAAATAGATTTTCATACATCTCCCTTACTTAATTTGTTTGTGAACAGACAGACACAGTAGTTGTTTGTTAGTTTGTATGTGTCACTTTGCGTTTCTAAGTAACAAAATAAAAAAGATAATGTCTTGTATCGGTGAATACCTATTTTGAATTTCGTTAGCAAGATTTGCGGTTTCTACCCGCGTTAGTTATTGTGGAAAATCCTACATCGCGCTAGCGATATTTGCACACTCTTACTTATAAGCAAATATGTTCTGACTACAAATTTTGCTGTTCTCTTTGAGACAGTCTTG
Organism: Nudaria mundana; assembly: GCA_963556515.1. Classification (NCBI taxonomy): domain Eukaryota; kingdom Metazoa; phylum Arthropoda; class Insecta; order Lepidoptera; family Erebidae; genus Nudaria; species Nudaria mundana. Next base: position 3,035,618 of record OY748305.1, on the reverse strand, counting down.
ATAATGCCTCGTTTAGAGGCGAAACAATTGTCGACGTTTTGTTGTCTTTTAACTCTGCGAAAAATAATGCTATTATATATATATTTAAAAAGTTTTTAACATCTAAGTTACCATTACTTTGTCATGGATTTTCGCCAGGTAACGCCTGTTTCCATCCAATATTTATTATATTATGACCTATCTACCCTAAGTATTGAACCTTTATTATTATTATAGGTAGCTATATTATTTACGTATTCATATTTTTAACTAACAGTTTGTCTCGTCGGGGACCGCTCATCTAATCATAACGTAATCGTACGTCTGTCTCGCAAGATCCTAACTGTAGATGTTTTGCGCGTACTCGTTTAATATTTTTGAAGTTCCTTGATATGCTCAATTGTTTAGGTATAGAGCGGTCCCCCGACGAGACAAACTGTAACTCCCAAATTTGAATGAGGATTTTCAGTCACTATTTCCTTCACTTTTGCGATGTTAACTTCAGTTGCAGACGTTGATGGCCTACCAGAGCGAGGCAAATCTTCCATCACATTTCGACCGCTTTTGACCGCTTTGTACCACTCATAAGCACGTGTTTTTGATAAAGTCGATTCACCGTCGTCAGCCTTCTGTAACATTTTCAGTGTCGGAGACACTGAAAATGCGAAAAACACGAAATTCCATTGGCGATGCAAAATTTAAGACAAACTCTTTGTTCGATGTTTTTGTCCATTATGAAATTCGCAATACACACAAGATATGATATAACTAAAAACAGCACTGTATTTATTATAAATAACAGATGCAACTTAAAGTCCGCGAAAAAATGGAAAACAGTTGTGCCAATCTAACAACAAAACAAGTCAAAATTAAATTTAAAATTTAAAAAACCCCCGACTTTCAAATAAAGTGATGTATAAGTTATGACATTTCATTTGATACCCAACACGGGTATATTTGAACACATTCAATTTTTCATCACCACTTTCACCCCTCATATCTTTGAAATGGCTTAACCGAATTTATAAAACATAGCTAAGAACACTCTCCCCTAACCCATCTTTCAAACAAAAGAAACAGAATCAAAATCGATTCATCCGTTTGGGAGCTACGATGCCACAGACAGACTTACAAACACACACACACACACCCACACACACGTCATACTTATAACACCCCGGTCGGGTTTCCGTCGGGGGTTAAAAAACAAAATTTTGAATTTGGAACAATAAACAAATCATCCATTCCCGATACTAAAATTTCATGTTTCTAGCGCACTAACTGTTTGGGAGGAGAGCCGAGGACGGACGGACGGAAGGAGGACGGACGGACATGACGAAATTATAAGGGTTCCGAAACTTTTTCTACGGAACCCTAAAAATCGACTTCAAATACAGGAATGGGACCAAATAATTGTCGTTATAAGATCTTATGAGAGATATTACCAAGTTAAGAGGTAAGGAACATAAAAAAAATTTGCAGTTGAATTGAAAACGCAGCTACTCCTTTTTTTATGTCGGTTAAAATATTCATCTATTAAAAGAAGCCTAATAATACCTACACGGGTCTGAAACTGTCTCAAAGTCTCATCAAAATCTATACGGTCAATTTAAAATCGTGAAACATTTAGTTTTATGCTTTGAAGTATTTGACTTTGGCCTAATTCCCAAACCGGCAATAGGTTTACCACCTGTTACGTGGGGTTAACGAACTAGCGGAACGTGGACGTAATAAGCGCCTCTGTCTACCTCTTAAATTCTCGGTACATTCGACTAAATAAGTGATTCGGAATTCATACTTTTTTGTATGATTTTTTAAAACTGTAGGACAGATTTAGGGGTCCCCTAAGTGACGGGGGTCCCCCAACGCTTCCTGCAGGAGACTGGGGCTCCCGTATGGGCGGCGAGACTGACGGCCAACAACGCCGCTATATTGCACAGGTCGTTGAGGACCTTGGCCGTCAGGACAATAAGAGGGTACCGCACGATCTCTCTAGCTAGAGGCTGCATGTCTTCTAGCCGCGACCCCTCCATGAGACCTGGAAGCGAGAGCCCTTCCGTCATTGTTTCAATGGCACAAAGAGGCGCTGGAGCGGGACCACAGGCCTGCGTCTCGAGAAATCGAGGCCCAGCGGTCCCAACTCCGCCAGGATCTCATGGAGACATGGAAGGTGCGACTTGAGCGACCTAAGTGGGGAACCACCACCATCACGGCGGTGAGACCGATCATGGAGGACTGGCTGCAGAGGCAGCACGGTGGCCTCACGTATCGTGCGACACATATCATCACCGGGCACGGAAACTTCGGTGAGTATCTATTTCGCATGCATCGTGAGGTCACACCCGTGACAACACTGCGAGGCTTCCGGCGAAGACACGGCATTCCACATGTTGGTGGAATGCTCAGCGTGGGGGAGTCAGCGCCGGGACCTCGTTGTGGGCCTGGGCGTAAATACCTTCTCGCTGGAGACCATGCTACGGGCCATGGTCTCTAACGAGAGCCAGTGGAACGCGGCCGTTTCCTTCTGCGAGCAGGTTATGCTCGTGAAGGAGGCGGCTGGTAGGGTGAGGGAGCGTACCCTCCCCGCTGAGTTCTTCAGAACTCAAATAGTCGAGTTTTAAAGTTCAGTCGGCCGGTTCTGGTACGAAAACTTGAGCAGAATGAGATTTCCGAAATCGAATTTCTAAAAAAAATTATATACATTAAGTTGCATCACGCATATTGAAATATCAATATTACTCTTTGTTGTTGCTTGTATTAGGTACTAAAGTATTATTAAAAAAAAGATATCTCTTGTTTATTTTTGTTCGTAGTAACACGAAATGGTCAAAAACAGAAACGGGCGTTACTAGTAACGTAGTAGTGACCACATCCAAAAACAGAATTAGTCATATCCAGAAGAGGACGCCACAAGAAGATGTCAGAGACCGCCTAAACGGACTACGCCCAGGACCATCGACCTCCATGATCGAGGCCTGAGGACGATAGATTAGCTACCCACCGTCCTTACAGAAGCAGGCTAGAAGGGCTGCCTTTACTCACCGACGCGGGATAATACCCGACCCCAAAGATGCGGGGTAACACCCGACCACCACGCAGCGGCCACGCCGGTGGCCAAGGTCCGCCGGGCGCCACTGGATATTCTCTCAGTGCTAACCGGAGGCGCTTGGCAATGGACGTAGGTGCGGCCGCGGCCCTGAGCCGCGGATTGAAAAAAAAAGGACAGATTTAGGAGTAACTTTAAAACTCGACTACGTTAAGTGAAGTTATAAGATTATAGTGTTAGTATAAAAATAAATAGTTAACTCAATATTATCACAATAGAACAAAACTCGGCCAAACGTAACCAGAAGTTGCCACAAACATGGCCGTTCTCGTAAGTCGGTGCTTATGAAAAAGTCACGGACACAGTATAAATATTGAACTACATGTAATACATTCACCCTCTCTAGCTGAAAGATTGTGTACAAGGTACTCCACTTAACTGCACTCTGAAGTACAGCACGGTTCCTGTCGTTTTATTAGCTACTGTGTTTTTGGAGAAACATATTTGTGACATTTTTGTGCTAAGTAAATAAGCATAAGTACCGGCACTCCTGACGTCTCCTGATGCTATGTGGTTACCGAGGTGTGGTGATTTAGTGTGACGTACATATAGGTAGATGGACGAGAACGAAAATAATACTAACGACTTTTTAGGGATCCGTACCCATAGGGGAAAATGGAAACCCTTACAAAGTGACGTTTATGAGCTTAATCCGAACGTAAATTGCAATAGCCAGACCCAAGTTACATAAAGTTGATCTGCGTTCTAGACTTGGTATTTCATTGTACTGCAAACCTAAACAGTCGATTTGAAGATTAACCTCCTTTTAAAAGTCGGTCAAAAGCACAAATCAGGTTAAAAGATTCTATTCAGTTTAAGGAGGCTTAAGATGAGCAGTAATTTAAACCCACAAAAATAAAAGTTTTAGGACAACGGCGACGTTTCCTTTTGTCCATCCAATGAGACACTTTATTTGATTAAGAGGGTGAAATAACACAAAGGCCCTTTTTGTCAATTTCCGTACAAACATCATAAAAATATATTACGTAAAATATTACGGTTGGAAACATAATTTCGTCTTTTTACCCACAGTTTGTCTACATTTTATGTAACAGGTAAATAAAAGTTAACATTTTTATTAATCGGGGTAAACGGGAAGTTATATTTTTCTTGGCATAAGTGTGGAAGTGAAATCGTACGTAAAATTCCGATTTTTATTTAACGACTGGCGGAGGCCTTATGTTAAGTTGTCTGTCAGTAATAGTCTCGTTAAAAATAGTCCTACCGTTTCACAGATTAGATTAGAACAAACAGACAGACCGATAGGCAATTTTTTTATGGAATTACAGTTGGATTTACAAAGAGATTACGTTGCTGACATGATTTTAATTACGAATTAGTGTGGTATGGTTTTTATTGAACGTATCAACAAGATGTAAGATCCCAAGTCAACCACATTTACAAGTGGTGCATCTGCTGTTCAACAAACTAGGCCCTTCCGAAGGCGTACCGTAATGGCAATGAAAGAAAGGGCGGCCTTATAAAAAAACAGACGCGGCTCGCAATTAAATGCAAGGTAAGCGACAAAGGGGCGGGGCCCCAAGAGATTAGACTACGTCCTCGCCGTCCGCCCTGGACCCCAACTTGACCACGGTAACGCAGTGGCAAGTTGGGTGACCGAACGTCGAAATCAAAACTTGAGTGGCCAACACAGAAGGAATTGTGCTTACTATGAAGCCTGAAGAGACCCCCGGTCCTGACACTGCCCTTCCCCGGGCAGTCTCAGCCGACGACATATTGCGCGAACAACGGACTTCGATGCCTTTAGATTTGGGGGCTCGCGTCGCGCCGCCTAGTTGCAGCGCGACGTCGACGCCCCAAGAAAATGTTGCTGCTGGGACTGACGATGGGTCAGCTCCCAGTAGTGTGAGGGGTAAGGGCCCTTCTTCTTCGCAGAAGAGGACCCTCGAGAAGGGGGGGCTGCCGCGCGACCGGAGCACTAGTTGCTCTGGGTGGGGGTCCCTCCTCTCCAGCGATTCGGAGGAGGAGGTGCCGGTGAAGACGGTGCGCACGCGTCTCGACGCCTACAGAAAGCGCCCGCCAACACCACCCCCGTCATCTGTGCCGTCCCTGCGCAGTCGCAGGGATATCGGTGTGCCGCCCGCGCGGGAGATAATGAGTATTTTCTCCCGCATGAACGCGGCCATGCGGGGGAGTAAAAACATGTCGGGGAGGAAGAAGATTGTGGCTTCACTGGTGGATGAAGCCCAATCCTCCCTCGACAAGCTCCTCGAGCGGAGCGTCACAGAGGAGGAGGCGAAGCTCCGCAAGCAGGTTGCGAGCCTGGAGGTGGAGCTCACTGCCTCCCGAAAGGAGATGGAAGATCTCCGTCGGGAGGTCGCTGAGCTGACCAAAGCGGTCAAGGCACCTCCAGGTCCCATGCCGCCTCCTCCTCTGACGGCTGGACCAGCGCCGAAGACGGCGCCTAGGACCGCGCCCACCATGGCGCCCGGCTCGCCGCCGAAGCCTGTACCGACTACGGTGCAGGTCCTGACGGCGATCGAGAGGCGCCTCGCGGTCCTGGAGGACCGGGCGTACCGCCCTCCGCTAGCGCGTCCCGCGTTTTCATACGCGGCGGCTGTCGGCGGTGCTCCCGCTCCGGGTCCAAGCGGCACACCCGCTGTCCGCCGCCCCGCTCCGCCCCCGTCCGCTTCGGTGAGCCGGATACCGGCCGAGACCGCGGCCCAGGCGCGGAAGGCCAAGGGGCGCGGCAAGAAGAGTGGCACCCCTGCCGCCTCCTCTTCCTCTATCGTCGCTCCCGCTGCTTCCTTACACCCCTCCAGACGGGAGGGATGGGAAGTAGTGGGAGCCAAGAAGAGGAAGACGAAGGCCGCAAAGAAAGCGGCCAAAGCCGCCGCGGCGAAGGCGCCGAAGAGGCCCCGCCCTCCTCGCTCCACCGCCGTCGTCCTGACGGTGACGACGGTAGGTGTGGAGAAGGGGGTGGGGTACGCCGACGTACTGAGGACTGTGAAGTCCTCAGTCAACCTCTCGGCCCTCGATATACAGGGGGGGCTCCGGTGCAAGAAGACACGCACCGGGGCTCGCCTCCTCGAGGTCTCCGGCGCCTCCAGCGGCCCTAAAGCTGACGCCCTAGCGGCTCAGCTTAGGGACGCGCTGGACCAAGAAGCCGTCCGCGTCACCAGGCCCACCAAATGCGCCGCATTGCGCATCACGGGTCTGGATGACGCGGCCACGACGGAGGAAGTTGTCTCCGCCGTCGTGGAGGCGGGCGGCTGCCCCCGTGACCAGGTGAAGGCTGGAGATATCTCCTTCGGCTCCACTGGTCACGGGATGACAGTCGTCCAGTGCCCCGTCGCGGCGGCACTGAAAGTGGCGGACGGACGAAGCCTCCTCGTAGGGGGCTTCCTAAAGGCGCAGGTGCACCTCCTTCGTGCCCGGGAAACCAGATGTTTCCGGTGCATGGTGGTGGGGCACTTAGGAGTGCAGTGTACAGCGGAAGTCACCGTGGGCGATCGGTGCTTCCGCTGCAGCCGGCCCGGTCACAAGGCAAGTGCCTGTGACGCCCCGCCTCGCTGCTTTAGATGCGAGGCGGAGGGCAAGACCGCGGATCACCGGGTCGGCAGCACAACCTGCGCCGCCTCGAGGCCAAAACCTCGTCCGTCCGCTGAGAGCGGTGGGGGTGCCGCCCTTGCGCGGCCAGTTGTTTCGCGGCGGGATGCGGTTATGGACGTCAATTAATGTCTGACGCCCGTATCCGTATCCTGCAAGTGAATTTGAACCACTGCCGTGCTGCTCAGGATCTTCTGTACCAGAGCATCCGGCAGTGGTCCATAAACTTAGCCGTGGTCGCCGAGCCGTACTACGTCCACCCGGGAAGCCCGGTGGACGAGGACGGCTCGGCCTGTTGTATCTTTGGGGGGTCCGCCGCAGACAACTCGCGCCTTGCGATCATTGCAAGGGGCCGCGGGTGTGTTGCGGCGGACTATGATGGGTTGGCAGTCGTGGCCACCTACATCTCGCCGAACATTGACGAGTCTCAGTTTGAGCTATGGCTCACTGAGCTCGACGTCGTCTTCGCTGCGTGCCGTCCTCGCCCTGTCCTGCTCCTGGGAGACTTCAACGCCTGGAGTGAGGCGTGGGGCTCCCGGGAAACCAGGGACAAGGGGAGGCTTCTTGAGGACTGGACCAGAACACGTGGTCTGGAGGTCCTCAACCGGGGGAATGTCGCCACCTTTTGGCGGCGGGGGGGGGAATCGATCGTGGACGTAACGTTCGCATCCCCTGACCTCGCCGCCCGTATTACAGGCTGGCGCGTGGAGGAGGGTGAGGAGACGCACTCGGATCATCGGTACATCCGGTTCGATGTCGTCCCCCCACCTGACCTCCCACAGCCGGTGGCAAATCCCCCGGATCCGCGTTGGGCACTTCACCATCTGGATCGGGAGGCTCTCCTGGAGGCATCCATCGTGCAGGCCTGGATTCCAGCGCCGGACCGGCCTGCCGATGTGGATGCCGAGGCGGAGTGGTTCAGGAGAGCCATGTCGCAAATCTGTGATGCGGCGATGCCTAGGGTTACACCCAGACCGGCCAGGAAGCAGGTGTACTGGTGGTCGCCGGAGATTGCAGAGCTGCGCGCAGCATGCATCTCCGCCCGCCGCCGGTACACCAGGTTTCGCCGGAGGCGTCGCCGCCCAGACGACGCGGCAGCCCGAGAGGCGGAGCTTTTTCAGGCATACAGGGAGGCTAAAGGTAATCTCCAGGAGACGATAAAGCGGGCCAAGACGGCGGCCCGCGAGGAGCTCCTGGAGACCCTGCAGCAGAACCCATGGGGGCGCCCGTACCTACAGGTCAGGGAGAAACTCCGACCTAGGGCGCCCCCACTGACCCAGAGTCTCCAGCCGCAGCAGCTGGAGCGGGTCATGGGCTCCCTGTTTCCGACGAGCGCGGAGGAGCACGTCCCTCCGCGCATGGCTCCGTCTCTGCCCGACGCGGATAGCACCAGCGAAGACGACGTACCCGAAGTCAGGGTGGGGGAGCTAGGTGCGGCAGTACTCCGGCTTAAACGCCGGAAAATCACTGCCCCCGGACCCGACGGCATTCCTGGCCGTGCATGGGTCCTGGCCCTCGAAGAACTCGGGCCTCGACTGATGGGGCTCTTTAGCGCATGCCTCGAAAGGGGCCAGTTTCCCAAGGTGTGGAGGACGGGGAAACTGGTCCTGATCCGTAAGGCGGGGCGGCCGGTGGACTCACCGTCCGGATACCGGCCGATCGTGTTGCTCGACGAGGTGTGTAAGCTCTTTGAGCGAATTATCGCGGAACGCCTCGTCGAGCATCTCACGAGTGTGGGGCCAGACCTGGCGGATAACCAGTTCGGTTTCCGTCGGGGACGCTCCACCGTGAGCGCGATCATGCGCGTGAAGAGCCTGACGGAGGAAGCAGTCTCGCAGGGCAAGGTGGTGGTGGCGGTGTCTCTTGACATCGCCAACGCGTTCAACACCTTGCCATGGAGCTGCGTTAGGGAGGCGCTCGTGTATCACGAAACGCCTCTCTACCTCCGTCGTATTGTCGGGGCCTATCTCTCGGAGAGGGCCATAGCTTTCCCCAGCTGGCTCGGGCCAGCTCGGCGAGATGTGTCGTGCGGTGTTCCGCAGGGGTCGGTCCTGGGGCCGCTTCTGTGGAACATCGGCTACGACTGGGTGCTGCGGGGTGCGTTGCCTAGGGGTGTCGGCGTAACGTGCTACGCCGACGATACCCTCGTCACGGCGCGGGGTGCAACGTACCAGGAGGCAGCACTCAAGGTCACGACGGGTGTTGCTCGAGTCGTGGGTCGGATACGGCAGCTGGGACTGGAGGTGGCCTTGCACAAGTCCGAGGTTCTGTGTTTTCACAGACCTCGGAACGGTCCACCCGAAGGTTCCAGCATAAATGTGGGAGGCGTTAGCATCGGCATCAAGCCCTCGATGAAGTACCTAGGGATCGTACTTGATAGCCGATGGAACTTCGGACCACATTTCCGAAGTTTGGTCCCCAAGGTGACGCAGGCATCGGTCGCGCTTTCGCGACTGATGCCCAACCTAAAGGGACCCAACGCCTCCTGCAGGAGACTGTACCTGGGGATCGTGCGGAGTATGGCCCTATACGGGGCTCCCGTATGGGCGGATAGGTTGGCGGTCAAGGGGAACGTGACTCTGTTAAACAGACCACTTAGAACCTTGGCCGTCAGAACCGTACGGGGGTACCGCACGATCTCCGGAGAGGCTGCATGTCTCCTAGCCGGGACCCCTCCATGGGACCTGGAAGCGAGAGCCCTTGCGTCATTGTTCCAATGGCGCAAGGAGGCGCTGGAGCGGGACCACAGGCCTGCGTCTCGAGAAATCGAGGACCAGCGGTCCCAACTCCGCCAGGATCTCATGGAGTCATGGAGGGTGCGACTTGAGCAACCCAAGGGGGGTGCCATCTTCATCGCGGCGGTGAGACCGATCATGGACGATTGGCTGCAGAGGCAGCATGGTGACCTCACGTACCGTGCGACGCAGATGGTTGCCGGGCATGGATGCTTCGGTAGCTATCTGTTTCGCATGCATCGTGAGGTCACACCCCGGTGTCAACACTGCGAGGTTTCCGACGACGACACCGCACTCCACACGTTGGTGGAGTGCTCAGCGTGGGCGAGTCAGCGCCGGGACCTCGTAGTGGGTCTGGGCGTGGATACCCTCTCGCTGGGGACCATGCTTCAAGCCATGGTATCCAGCGGGAGTAGGTGGAACGCGGCCGTGTCCTTCTGCGAGCAAGTCATGCTCGCGAAGGAGGCGGCCGGGAGGGAGAGGGAGCGTACCCTCCCCGCCGAGTTCCGTAGTCGGCGGCCAGGCCGCCCCAGACTACGCGACTACGCCCAAGACTATCGTCCTCCATGATCGGGGCCTGAGGACGGCGGGATCGCCACCCACCGTCCTTACAGAAGCAGGCTAGAAGGGTTGCGTGCTGCGGGGCCTTTGCCCCATAGCACGCAACCAGATTCACTCACTGACGCGGGATAAAACCCGACCCCAATGACGCGGGATTCTCGTCCCGACCAAACACCCGCAGAGACCACAGGGGTGGTCAAAGTCCGCCGGGCGCCACTGGACATACCCTCTGCTAGTAACCAGGGACGCCCGGCAACGGACGTTAGAGCGGCCGCGGCCTTGGGCCGCGGAATTAAAAAAAAAAAAAAAAAAGGTAAGCGACAAAACGCTCAACCGACCTACCATTTAAAAAAGAAAATGGATAATCTACCTGAGTTTCTTGCTGGTATCTTCTCAGGAGAAACAACTTACCGAACCAGCGAAAGAATCATTTTCAAATGGTTATTTATGTACTTAATTTAGTATTTTTATAATATTGCTTGACATAAAATTTTGACATTCATATGTGCTCTTTATGTGCCTAAACTGAATAAACGAAATTGATTCTTTGATTCTTGATTCGCTTATATCCCCGATGGTATAGGCAGAGGTGCAGTACACACCCACTATTTGCCAGTAATTTTGTTGGTCCCACGTAATAGGGAGCAAGCCTATTGCAGTTATCGGGCACTGTAGAGAATCCATGACCACTCTGTAATTCAAACCAACACTCCAATAGCTAGGACAGATGTTACATAATCATCATTCACCGAGCCTTTTCCCAACTGAATTGGGGTCGGCTTTCCAGTCTAACTGCGATACGGCAGAACTTTGATATTTTCCGTGAAGCGACTGCCATCTGACCTTCACAACCCATGGGCGATATCGAAGTTCTGTAGTTAGACCGCGAGGATTTTTTATTTAGAGCTCCAACTACCCCTAACGACTGCCATAGATGTTCGTATGACAACCGGGACCGACGGTTTAACGTGCTCTCCGAGGCACGGAGGGGTCTCAGTGTGTCTTAAGAAATGGTCACCCATCCTAAGACCAGCCCGACTAGATGTTGCTTAACCTTTGCAATGTGTTAATATTGTCGGTTACCACTAGACCACTAGACCACGAGCCCCTCAGATGTTACATAATATCTAGCACTAAATAAACTCTCCGCAGTCTAAGCATTGGTACTTAAATAAAAATATTCCGTTTACAATAACAGTTACAGTGACAATCCCATTCAAGTCTCATTCGTTATTTCTTAGAATATTTTCTAAGAGAATAGCAGTTTTACTTCACAGCCCTTTGGGATTTGACAAATCTGGAGTACTAACCATTTGGGTAAACGATCGCTCGATAGAAATGTCTGTTTGGTGAATTTTGTTATGCCTAGTGCTCTATTTAAAAAAGAATTGGCCGCCATAATATCTATTGCCTGACGCGACGTCCCGAGTACGCCTTCGGAAGGATAACCTCAGAATGTTATTAAAGTTCATTATACTTATTACTACAGATGTTAATAGGACATCTCCGGAGTCCAAGTTGTCCTCACCAGTGGGTAATCTGTTGACAAAGAAAGGGTTTGGCAAATATACCTAGACCCAAAGTGCCCGGCATGCGGCAAAACGCTCACCTATTACAAATACGTAGGAAGGAATACAGTGACTGATTGGAGAGGCCTGTGTTCAGCAGTGGACATATCACGCCTATATCCCCGAAGGGGTAGGCAGAGGCGCATTGCATTGCACACCCACAATTTGCCAGTATGTTTAGTCCCACGTAATTGCCGTCACCGGGCACATTAAAGGGTTTTGTCCAAAATGGCCGAATGAACTTAATAAAATGTAGCAGCTTTAATTAATTTTTAAAAAAAATTAAATCCTTTCGTTTGCCTTGCGATGAAATGTTGATGAAAGACAACAAGGTCTTACGTGCCAGCCGCTATAGCACAGCCAATTACAGTCCTGGGCGTCTCGGACTATGATATGGTATGATATGATAGAAGTGAGTGATGAAAGTTGTGTTTCTGCCGTAGGTAGCTACTTGTGTGTATACATTACATTATGGACAAGTATCTGCTTAGATGTTAGTTCAATAACTAGTAGTTCTGCGAACAGTAGACCTCGCGTTATTTTCGGGTCCCTAACATCCTTTTGGGACATTTCTCCCCCATTTCCCCCCCAATCGAAAAATCCCTTCGACAAAAGTTGCGCCTTGCAACAAAGAACACTTGTGCCAAATTTCATGAAAATAGGCTGAAAAATGCGGCCTGTAGACCGGAACTGACACACACACATACATACAGACAAACAACGCCAAATCGGCCAGTCCTCGAGTTGAAACTGAGACGCTACGCTCGCTCGGTCAATAAATGACGTGATTTTAATTTTAACTTGTACCACTGATTATCATTTTAAACAGCTCATAAGTATTTCGTCATATTATCTGCTACAGCCAGGCTACAGCATATATCTAGCGGCGACTGTAGCTGCAATTCTTCGACTACTTAGACTGCTTTGGTGGCGTGGTCGGTAGTGCATCCGCTTTCGACGCCGGAGCCTCGGGTTCGATTCTCGGTCGGGACAAACTTTGTGTGATGACACATACGTTTGTACCGAAGTCTGGATGTTTCCTATCTATAATATGTATTGTATTTACAAAAAAGTGTATAAATATTTATATCGGTTTATCTAGCACTCATATCACAAGCTTTGCTTAGTTTGAGACTAGATGGCGTTGTGTAAATTGTCCTAAATATTTATTTATTTAAAAAATTCCTACATGCGGTGTATAGCTGGTATACCTTAGTTTTACACTTGCCTTGAATAATTGTAACGGGAAAATTATAAGTGAAAATACAATACAAAAATACATCACACAAACTTTTTCTCATATAATTTGTTGTTTGTTGGGTAACGATACAAAGAAACTTCGCGAAAGTTCTACGCGGTTATGTGTAAACAACTCTCCAGACAGACAGAACGGTCCGAATGAAAAACTGCTACAATTTCTTTGAACTTACATCCACAAACTTTTATCCACAAGCGATAAGATTTTTTTTGTAGTTTTACTGTAATTTCTTATCTTTCGTAACTCAGACGAGCAATATTATACTTTTCTGTACTTTGGGTGGTACACAAACCCAAGCACGAGCTGATGTTAATTGGTTACCGTCGCCATATAAGACATAGACCAGAGCTGTTACTGTACAATGAAGAAAGACTATGGGACCTCCGATAATTTTTATTTATTCCGCTTTTTCGACGTTCATAGTGTTTTCATGATCATGCTCACTCCCGAAGATACCCGAGCCATTGGGAGAAGCCGCATAGATGGTCAAAACTCACCCAGGGCGTCCAGGAATTATCCTTCCGAGGACGTACCGGGGTTGATGATGATGATGATGTTGTTTTCATGCATCCTTTCTAGTAGCTTATCGGACTTGCTGCTTGTTCGCTTCATGTACCTACCTATTCCAATAATCTCCTTTCATCAACCCTTTATTTTTCCATATCACAGAATACGCAGTATGCTATATATATTTTGTGCCCATAGCACCATAATATCATGATTTTTTGGCAAGGGCACTACCATCTATCTTGTCACTACATCTTTTGACCTACCGCAATATTCCCATTTCATGCTGTTCCTCACTTTGTCCGTATCACCGCAGATAATCACTCAATCAATCAATAAAATTATTTTCACATGTCTATATGAAGAGGGAAATCTAAAAAAACATAGGACCAGTTAACTAATCTATAATTTTAATCACAGACATGTCTAAACAACGAAGCAGCAATATTAAATAAAACAATAACTAAAACCTATGTATACTTATATACAAATATATAATCCTACAAAAAATTGTGTCATACCGTGGCACTTTGAGAGCTCGGTTGTGAGAGATAACTGATGGATGCACATCAGAAATCTAAATTGAATCCTACACCGAAACGCACCCTCCTCTGTCTATCTATCAATGTGCTTCCAATTAGACGCAATACACGTATTTCATTAAGGGCCTCGTTGAAAATAATGTCTTTCTGAAATGTGAATCCACCGCAACGCTGTGAATCCACAAATATTTTCAATTCAGATCCATTACTGTAATTCTTTTTTAGCGCCAAACTTAACGTCACCTGTCCATTTCTTGTACCTTCACTTAATATTGAGCCTACGCGTAAATCGGGAGAGAACTGTTTGAAGAGACACAACTGAAAACCGAATTTGCTGATTGTAGATGACAGCGCGAACGACGGTCTCTCATACCTGGCGCTGATTGAAAAATCTGGTGACGTTGGATACGCTAGTGGCTTGAAACCAATTTCTGTTCCAATACTTAATTCTGGGATCACTCTGTACACCCATTGCGTCACAAGTTTTAGAGTACTTGGGTCTACGTCTTTCACAAAACACGAAATAGAACCAATAGACTGATCGTTTTCTTTCTCAAATACAATTTCTGTTTCTGACGAGACTAAATCTTTTATTCTTGATGTCAAACGCACCTCGTATGGCCCTTCCAGGACTTCTTTATATGTAGCAGTCGCTGAACCGGACGAGTCTATGAATAAGCCTTCGTCAGTGTTTTTCGGTTCCATTTCTTTATCTATCAGTTGAGAGAAACACTGGTGTACTTCCTTTGATTTTCCGTAGTTATACTGTTGGACAAGTTTCACTTTTTCCATAATATCTCTGAGAATGGAAATCTTTGCACCAATGAAACATTTTGGAAATGTGTTTTTCGCTTCAGCGTGTATGTCACTGAGCCTTGTTAAAGTTGGTTTTTCTGGTTCCGTAAACATAAATTCCTTTCTTTTAGGCAGTAATCTTTGGAGGGAATTAACGAAGCTGCTGACTTCCTCTTTAAACTTATCTTCGTTGATGTCCATTTTAGTTTTATTCGGATTATTTTATTTATTGGTTAGCAGGCCTACTGTCATTGACCTGCTATTTTATTTTAGTCGTTGTCAAATATTGTATGTACTCTTTGGTAGCTGTGTTGCCGGCGTGTCCGGCCAGTCGTAGACTGAAAGTAGTCTGTATATTTTTAGATATCGTGGCGTTATCTTTGGCACTATGGCTACAGTCAACAATGTTTAGCGATATTATTTGTTTACTGAGATAAAACTATGATTATTTGACCTTTCTGTACTAACTGTAGCATTATTTAACCTGTTTGTAATGTTTAAGGTCATGGTTATTAGGTTTTTGTTTAAGTTTCTCTTGTCTTTTACAATATCTGAACTCTTCTCGTTTGTTTAGATTTGAATGTACTTAGTTTATGGTTTGGGCCATAGATCTAGGATACCGCTTACGCTAAAGTGATACGAAAGTTAAGTTAATCGGACAGACGGCAAACATTATTAGTATTATATTGTAATTGTACAACCTTAGATATAGTTAAGTCCCAGATTTTTGCCTCCTCGAAGTTCCGCCGCCCGCTTGGGACTTTAGCTATAAATCAGGCGCAGTTTTATTCAACTACTGGATCGATGCCCAATGCTTCACTTTCTCAGTGATCCCCGTCTCTATTGCACAGTGGAATCTTCTCAATATTAAAATTACTACTGTTAATCTTAGTATATTAGATTTTCAGCCAAATCAGTTCAACAGTTAGAGATTGATTGAGCAACAATCGCAAAACATTTGCATTAGTTTATACGCTTTAATATTTTCAATTCATCGTTATACAATGCAAAGTTGAACTAAAATGTGTGACACACATTTTGTATATTAAACAATAGACCAACGCCATCTATCGGAACAATAGTCGTTTATATTTTACAAGGTGGAAAGCTTTTCGCCGAGTTGTTTCGCTGTTGTTCATGTCACTGCGGGCAGAAGGCTTTTAATAAATTGCTTTGAACGTGGAACATTTAATGTTGTCCACACTGAATAGGTCTACATATAGCAATGGGTATGCAAACTTATGTTTAATTGAACATGTTCTCAAAGGGAATATTTTAAGAAATGGTTGTCCATCCTTTTTAAGGTTCCGTAGTTCAAGTCTTGGAACTCTTATAGTTTCATCATGCCTGTCCGTCTGTCCGTCTTCGACTTTACTAACAAACGGTTAGTGTTAGAAACATGAAACTTTGCATGAATTTGTGTTTACTACACCGACAGTGCTACAATAAAATCATGAAAATATTTATTTTGCGGTATCTCCCATACACGTAAAGTGGGAATTATTTTTTTTCTCACATCAACGCAAGTGTGGGGTATCATAAGATAGGTTTTGAAAACACTGAGAGGTTGCTAAAACGATGTTTTGATTTACGTATCCGTTGGCAAGATATTTAACTAAAGCGTCCTCCCCTAAAACCTAAAAGGCAGGCTCACGAAAATATATAATAGGATGGTAGTCCATGTAATGAACGTTAGTTCAGGAGTAATAGAGGCTAATATGGGTGACTAAGTTTTTATTTGGCAGGAAAAAATGTATCTCATCTGCACTTCCACGGACGCGGGGAGGCTGCTGGGGCTTCCACCCACTATTTAGAAAAAACCATTTGCGCCTCCATAAACCGACCTGTCTAGAGTTGCTTACCCTTTGCACTGTGCCTTTGCCTTAGATTTTAGTATCTTATGGTTCTTTTTAGGTCCCTTGCTAGGTGTCCCAAGTACATAGTCATATGGTTAACCAAAAGGCGCCAGTGTTACAGTGTACTTTTTATCCCGGTTTTGTGTTCCCACGGGAACCGGGAACGAGTAAACTAAATCATGCGGGCGGAGCTGCGGCCATCAGGTAGTTACTTATATATATAAATACTGTACTGTAATGTTTATATGTATTAGTTATACCGACAAACGTTAGCAACAGTTTCCTGGTTCGATGCCCGCTTATAAGCAGAATTGTTTACCTGAACATCGTTCCAATATAAACAATATTAAAAACATGGTTTAAACGTTGTAACGTCTTATAATTATGTTACAATCGCGCCTATATCCCATAGGGAGTAAATTGAGGTGGATTAGGATTCTCATCCCGACCAAACCCCCGCAGAGACCACAGAGGTGGTCTAAGTCCGCCGGGCGCCGGGCGCTTCTGTAAGGACGGTGGGTGGCGATCCCACCGTCCTCAGGCCCCGATCATGGAGGTCGATGGTCTTGGGCGTAGACGAGTCTGCGGCGCCCTCGCGGCTAGGAGACAGGCAGCCTCCGGAGATCGTGTGGTACCCCCGTATGGTTTTGACGGCCAAGGTTCGAAGTGGTCTGTTTAACAGACTCACGTTCACCTTGACCGCCAACCTATCCGCCCATACGGGAGCCCCGTATAAGGCCATACTCCGCACGATCCCCAGGTACAGTCTCCTACAGGAAGCGTTGGGTCCCTTTAGGTTGGGCATCAGTCGCGAAAGCGCGACCGATGCCTGCGTCACCTTGGGGACCAAACTTCGGAAATGTGGTCCGAAGTTCCATCGGCTATCAAGTACGATCCCTAGGTATTTCATCGAGGGCTTGATGCCGATGCTAACGCCTCCCACATTCTATGCTGGAACCTTCAGGTGGACCGTTCCGAGGTCTGTGAAAACACAGAAACTCGCCACCTCCAGTCCCAGCCGCCGTATCCGACCCACGACTTGAGCAACACCCGTCGTGACCTTGAGTGCTGCCTCCTGGTACGTTGCACCCCGCGCCGTGACGACGGTATCGTCGGCGTAGCACGTTACGCCGACGCCCTCAGGCAACGCACCCCGCAGCACCCAGCCAGCGCATCGTGTGGAGCATCGTAGCCGATGTTCCACAGAAGCGGCCCCCACGACACATCTCGCCGAGCTGGCCCGAGCCAGCTGGGGAAAGCTATGGCCCTCTCCGAGAGATTGGCCCCGACAATACGACGGAGGTAGAGAGGCATTCCGTGATACACGAGCGCCTCCCTAACGCATCTCCATGGCAAGGTGTTGAACGCGTTGGCGATGTCAAGAGACACCGCCACCACCACCTTGCCCTGCGAGACTGCTTCGTCCGTCAGGCTCTTCACGCGCATGATCGCGCTCACGGTGGAGCGTCCTCGACGGAAACCGAACTGGTTATCCGCCAGGTCTGGCCCCACACTCGTGAGATGCTCGACGAACCGTTCCGCGATAATTCGCTCAAAGAGCTTACACACCCTAACACAAGGACCTGGTATCAGACGTACTAATACTAAAGCTACAGGCAGGACCTACCTACAACCTGGCAGTCAATGCATAGCACCTCACATTTTTAATTAATTATAATTGAATTTATATTTCGTGATATTATAATGTACATTTTGTTGTACCTAAATATAGAGGCTGTAAACGGCAGAACCATTTAACGATTAGATCGTATGCCGATGCGATGTATGATTAAACCTATTGAAAGTGATATTTCAAAGGAATTTGCAAATTCAAGGACAGTGTACAGTCGGTATAGAAAGTATAGTGAGCGTAATTTATTTATTTATCTATTTGGTACTACCTACTTACTGTGTACTACTAATGAAATCTTAGGTTGGAGCCTAAGATTTAATTAGAGATGATTATGAGAAGATATGCTTGGAAGCATTCCTGAGTAATACGACAACCACACAATATCGTAGCGACAATTTCTTTTTTTTAATATTTTTGGACATTCTCACACAACGTCATCTAGCCCAAACTAAGCTATAAGCTTGTGTTATGGAATAATAGTGTCGCTAGTGTTCGGTTTGTTAAAATTAATTTCGGGTGTACATTGAAATAACAAGGTTTTAGGATACCCAAATATTGCTGACAAATCCAACTAAAACACACGTAAAAATTTATTCAGCAGATTAAAGCTATTATAGCCTGTTAAAATGTAACGGTAACGACCCCTTCCCAATTTTTTTATAACGTTTATACCGTTATTATGTATACGTTACTTTTAGTTATCATTTGTACAGTCTGCGTCAAAAGCTGTCGACTGTAAAATACTTTTTTAAGGTTTTTTGTGTTTTCTATGTAAGATTACAAATAAAATGAGACTGTGTCCCGGGAGATTACAAGCGCGGTCAAATATTGTTTTGCACGAACTGCAAATATTTGTTTCGATATTTTTTTTATCTATGTAAAAGTGTTGGTATATTTTTATCAGTTATTTGTTTATCATAGTATCCGTTCTGATTAGTCTACGATAGATGGTTAGGTATTATACTACCAGTTTAAAGTCAAATGTATGCAAACTTATAGTCGGAATTGCCTTCTAAAAACATGTTTTTTATATATATTGAGGTCGACAAATTGACGCCGCCCGCCTGATGGTAAGCTGTGGCGAGACGTCTGGCGATTGGGGGCGACTCTCATAGTACACAGAAATACTATAGAAAGTGGCCCTCAACTTGACGACCTAGTAATGTGCCTCTTCACGCTTCGCTTAGAGAACCCAGGGTGTGCCGCAGGCAGGGCGTTCCAGGCCACTATCGTTATATGTAACATGATATTTTATTAACACGAATGTAATAGAAAATAACTAATTCATTCTGTTTAAAACTATGATTTTTTTTCGATTATCAAATACATAAAGTTAATACTATCAGGCGTTACTTTTCGGAAGTCCATAGTTAAATAAAATAAATCTAACTACTTTGCAATATTCCGCCACATGCAAATTACCCAACTCTCGTATTTATTCATGCACAAGTCCGCCCTCCAATCCCACTTAGGCCGAAAGAATAGAGAAATAATTTTGAAAATAGAATAAATATGAGAGTTGTGTTATCGTGCAAAAATAATAAAAAACCTCGACACGTGTTTCGCCCCCAACCAGGGGCATCATCAGGAGATGTCGATGGCTCGGCGCACGGCGACCGAATGAGCCACAACTCGTAAACCGCACCTATTTATATCCTAGGTTTTTTATTTCTACCCACAACCATAATACCAAATTATTTTATGTCTACCCACCACCGTTGTTTGAATGACGTATACCTACCCGCAGCAAAGGGGAAGAGGCGAAATTAAGTTGATCATTTAAAATATTAGGGTTCAAGCATCTATGTTTGTAGATTTCTAATTGTTCCAAAACCGAAAGCCTCAGTCCTTTGTTGCAGGTGTGCAGAACGTCATAAGTGTGGTCACTCCCTACCTAATCCTCACACTACGTCATTCAAACAACGGTGGTGGGTAGACATAAAATAATTTGGTATTATGGTTGTGGGTAGAAATAAAAAACCTAGGATATAAATAGGTGCGGTTTACGAGTTGTGGCTCATTCGGTCGCCGTGCGCCGAGCCATCGACATCTCCTGATGATGCCCCTGGTTGGGGGCGAAACACGTGTCGAGGTTTTTTATTATTTTTGCACGATAACACAACTCTCATATTTATTCTATTTTCAAAATTATTTCTCTATTCTTTCGGCCTAAGTGGGATTGGAGGGCGGACTTGTGCATGAATAAATACGAGAGTTGGGTAATTTGCATGTGGCGGAATATTGCAAAGTAGTTAGATTTATTTTATTTATCAAATACATCACTAATTCAAATTGAATTACATAAACAGCTAGATTTAACTTTACTTACATACATAGATACGAGTATATAAAGTTAAGGTGGTGGACTTGATAGAAAACTTGTGTAGGGTATGATGTATGGCGTTTTCTATCAAGTCAAACCGGACTGCTCGAGCCGTACCACCGCCGTCACCGCCTGGTGACTGCGGTGAAACGTACCGGGTCCTCAAGCAGACGTATTCACCAGACTGCCAACAGCTTGGAACAATTGCTCGAGCAGTTAAGTACATGAATGTGCTATATAGAAGACTAGATAATAGTTTACTATGCACTATGCAGTCGCACCTTGGAGCAGCCAATCTGCTTAAAATATTAGTCGTTCGAAATTTTATCCACCGTTTTAGTACAGTCATACTTTTTAATGAAATCATTGAATCACGTTTTCTGAACGAAACCCTTCCTTGTTTCAGATAACCATGTGGTCCGGTAAGAAGGGCTCAGAAGGCAACAACGCCAGCACACCAACAGCTGAAGAGGAAATCAAAGTAGTCCTGGTGGGAGACACTCAATGTGGGAAGACCTCTCTTGTGCAGAGATTCGTTTCTGATACTTTTATTGATGTGAGTACAACCTATATTACATAGATAGATAATTAATACCGTTATATATGTACTGTCAGCCTTTTATTTAGAGTAAAACTGTCTGTACGCCTGTCACCAGGCTGTATCTCATGAACCGTAGACAGTTTTATTTAATTTTCAAAGAACGGATCTACTCGTACTTCTATCGTCGTTACAACAAATACTAAAAAATGGAATGAAATAATTATTTAAGGTTGACAGCCATTGACAGCCGGGCGCCACTGGAAATAGCTCCTGGTGCGTACCAGAGACGCCCGGCAATGGATATAGGAGATCGCGGGATTCTAAAAAAGGGTCTCCCATACCACAAACGTCATGTTTTGGCTGGTTTTAGAGATAATGGTACGGAAGCGGAACTATTCGTGCGCGAGTCCGACTCGCACTTGACCGTTTTTAACCTATCGCCCCAAAGTCCATTATCGGGACAAGTAGTTCGACAATAGCATAAAGGATACACTTGCATGTGTTCCTTACCTAGTAAAACACCTTTGATAATGGCATAAGGTTAATTAGATAGGTAACATAATATTAAGGTTAACATATATACAAATAAATCGAAACTCGTAACAATGATAACAATACAACCAAAGTCATCTAATTAGGATGTTATTTAAGATTATGGTCTGCCTTTGTCTATGTCTTTGAAGACTTTACGACCAATGAAATAAGTGATTTTCTTAAGAGCTTCTGATTAAGTTACAATCAAAGTTTATGATAGCAGACGCGTTTTGACCGCTTGTTTTGTATGTTGATTATGATTAGAAATAAAAACAGATAGGACAAAATGAATTTTTTCCATTTTCATCCTTTTTGTCTTCTGTCGGATACCTGTGTGTTCTGTGCTAGCGGCTATGTTTTTTTTAATACGATCTGCGTGAAACTTGACAAGTGTTCTTTAATTAAAAACAATAATTTCGTCGTGAGCTGTTTTTTTAAATTGGGAGGGAAATGAGGGCAAAATAGCCCAAATAATGTTTTTAATGTATAATACCGTTACACTTGTGCTCACGACGTCTACCGTTCTATCCGTCATTACCCTTGCAAAGACGAAACAAACCCCTATGTACGAGTATACTTGCCTCACACATGAGAGTTGAAACCAATACTGGCCAAATGTGGCGTACAAAATAATGCTTTCAAAGACATATGGTTCTACGTAGGTATGCAGTTTTAAGCTAGCTTCGCGAAACGTGCAATTTACGTGTCATGGATATTTTTATGCTCTAATATGGACATAGCATGTCGGATCGCAGTTAAAGTGTCCTTTTGAAGTTACTACACTGTTCTATTACGTCCTAGTTCACGACTGGCGTTTTAACGGACCATTCCATCCGTTGTTAATCTCTTTGTAAATTTAGCTCATACTAGCTAAATTATGGCTCTAACTAGAAGTTAAAGTTACTGGTATTCTGGTTAACCCTAAGTTTAACTAAAAGTACTTATGCTCTCGTATCTGCTCATAAGGCGGTATGTTTCATACCGTCTCATCTTCAATTTTTGTTACTAAACGAAAAGCCGTTTAACACCATCACGGTTTTTTTTTTGTAAGCGTATGCGAGAAAAAAACCTGCCTATTGACCCGGATCGTTTGTAGTAACCTAAAATAACATCCTGTGAGTATGTTGAGAATTCAAGACGGCGATGAATGACGACACAATAATGTGAAGACAGGAAGGGTTGAATACGTAATTCTATGAATAGAGTTCGTTTCAAAAAGGATTACGTAGGGTAACATGTTCAACAATGAAACACTAAAAGTTCTGAGAGTCGTAACTCAGTTATTTATAACCATAAAGTTACAATTTTTTACACGAGGTCATGAATTTAATTGACTAACGAACTGTGTACTCAGTTTTTCTCAAATAGTTATAGAAAATCTACCAATTTTTTTTTTTAATAATAAATATTTCATTGTGTCCATGGGTGTGTACACAATAAAACACAGTATGTTCATCAATGAAACAGTAAAATTATTGTTGAAATTTCACTTAATTTAAAAAGAAAAAACCAGTTAAATGTTATTAAATAGATTTATTTATTATTACAAATAAGTAATATTACCCAGAGATATTATGGTCACCCGACGACGGTGAGTGAACGCGACGACTGAAAATGCCTACCTACCAACCTGCGCGCTTTAACACGTGCTGTGTAGGTTTAAACTGCAAACAGACGTTTCTATATGTAAAGATATTTAAAGAGATAACTAATATCATATATAAATATAATTTATCTAGGTATGTACAATGAGTCAATCCTAGTACACAATGAAACAGCTTCATTGTGTCCATGTTGAAACGTTTCATCGTGGACCACCTCGGGTTTTGCTAAAAAAACCTCAAAAAAAGAGCACTAAATATGAACTCTTTGGTTATCAAAGTAGGCTACAAAAATCTTAGATATATGCTTAGTCGTACGTAATACACAAAAATAACCAATTGTAGTACACATTAGACTAGGGAAAAAATCAAAGTAAAAAAAATCTTACTTTTTTAGATGAAAATTGCAAATTTGTTCCGCAAACATGCTTCCGCCACGAAGAGCGGCGCCTGACTAGGTCAGTGGGGGGCGCTCATAAAGAGCTACTTGCACACTGATTTGCACGGTTTGGTAACGTCGCATTTTTGAAATGATGTTTCATTGTGTACACTTGTTTCATTGTTGAACATGTGACCCTATTTATATTATGGGGTGAGGGGCTCGTGGTCTAGTGGTATCCGACAATGTTAACACATTGCAAAGGTTAAGCAACTTTGACTCAGGATGGGTGACGATTTCTTAAGACATTGACACCCCTTCGTGCGTCGGAGAGTACGTTAAGCCGTCAGTCTTGGCTGTCATACCAACATATATGGCAGTCGTTAGGGGTGGTTGGAGCACTAAATCAAAAATCCGACCGATCTAACTACAGAACTTCGATATCGCTCATGGGTTGCGGAGGTCAGATGGCAGTCGATTCACGGAAAATATTGGAAGTTCAGCCGAATCGCAGTTAGACTGGAAAGCCGACCCAAACTGCATTGAGAAAAGGCTTGGTGAATGATGACTTTTATTATGTGGTAAAGAACAATGTGTTTTTTTAATAGCGCGGTTCAAGGCCTGGGCCGCGCCCACGTCCGTCGGGGCGTCTCTGGTACGCACGCAGATAGTATTTCCTGTGGCGCCCGGCGGACTTTGACCACCTGTGGCCTCTTCGGGAGTTTGGTCGGGATGAGAATCCCGCGTCGTTGGGGTAGGGTTTTATCCCGCGTCGGTAAGTGAATCTGGTTGCGACCCTTCTAGCCTGCTTATGTAAGGAGAACTGTGTGATTGACATAAATAGATCACGTCTTTAACCTCGTAAGGGTAAATAGAGGCGTCTGTTATTGTCACGTAAGGGGGTCAGGGTATTGCCGTTTCTGGACAGTTTTAAAACCTCCTACGTATGTCAGCAGGTGTACCACGTGCCGACTTTGTCACGGTGGTGTTACCCAATACCAACCTACACACGGTTTACCACCAATAGGTATTGTCTGTGGTATTGTACACGGTTCTTTGTTGAAAATCTCTAATATGTAGGTGTAAATATTTTTATACCTACCTTCAAATTTTATAAGTAGATCGTAATAGGACCCTTTTGTGGTAGTAACTTTCATCTGTACCAAAAGGTTCATAACAAACTTATTTGTAACAGAAAACATTAATCTTTCGACGTGTAAGTATCTATTTGTGAAGCAATAAATACAGGAACGACATTGCGAAGCGGCACTTGAAAAAATATGGCGCCAATATTCTGGGAACAGACTCGTTCACGGCTTTGTTTGTGAAGTGTCGATGCCGATGGGTGGCGTTAGTGTTTTTTTAACTCAATTTACTTTGGAATGGCGGCATTCATAGACAATACTTTTTTTCGGCTTTATCTTTCTGAGAAGAATCTGCGTTGACTACTTGTGAGGTGCGATGTGAATGAATTAAATTTTTTTTCGTGTTCGGAATTTGGAATTTTTTTTTGTTCGCATTTTGGAACCCTAATTGCCCTAGTAGATAATCTATTTGTATTATTTTGATCTTACTTACCACAATACTAGGTAATATTCCATTAAATGGAAGTGTGGTCATACTTATTAGTCGTTATGTCATATAAATTTGCTAGTTTTACTTCATGAAATATTGATCCCCGTATACAGTCATCCTGAATCAGCAATTGGTGCATCAGTTCAATATTCACCAGTGTGGTCAACAACGTACTGTATATACCAAAGGTATGTATAGAGAATACAGACCATACTATCAGTGATCAAGTTGCCAAGAATACAGTCTTCCTAACATCAAAATCGAAGCGTGTATTTTATAAATTAACCAATTTTTTACTGTATTCATTGGTTAATTCTGCTACATCTGGGTCTTCTGGGACAGACTGATATAGTAAGATAAGAGTTCCATCCACGATGACAATTTGGCCATTAGAATTCAATTTGGATTGAACAACACCCTTAATACCAGATGCTTACGACGACCGTGTTGCTCTATGTGGGTACTGTCTATTTAGGATTTGGACTATAGAATTTTTCAGTCAGGGTTAGTTGCATTCCACAAGAAAGTATATGAATTCCCTCTAATAACTTCATCAATACCATCAACTTCTTTTGCTATTACTACATCTTTCCTGTGCCCAGAGTGCCCGGACCTCCAGACCAACAAAAATACTGGGAAAAGAAAACATTCACCTTTGACCTTAAATTACTTTTTAGCGCAGTTCCCACACTCCAGGACTTAAAATATGTTCATTCACTGTAAGGTATAACCGTACCAATTTACAAAAGAAATTCTTCCTATAAGCTAAATAAAAGAAAATAAAAGGGATACCTACAGGGGGCACAGTTTATATGGGACAACGTGATTTGTTAGAAACAAAATAGTTTACCTATTTAATAAAGTTACAGTAGTAAAAAGTAACATAGGCTATATAACATCACGCTACAATTGATAGAAAAAATTGTAGAATTATTATTGCAGTAGATAACAAAATTGCCTACAATTTCGTCCGTTACTATATTTTGATAAGTTACACCGTTTACGAGAAAATCCAAAATACCTTGATGGTTGTCGAAACATCTTGATTTCCAAATAGATTGAGATCTACAGATAACTATACTATTAGTTGAGAAATATTTTGAGTCCCACAGATAAATTTGTTTAATTTTTTAAGAAATTTTAAGCGTTGGCAACTTATATACGACTTTGCGAGTACTATTCCTTATTCTGTGGCGTTGGCGGCAATCATTTCGGTCGCGGTGTCGATCTCGCTGGTTGTCAAAAGTAGAGTATTGGATCCAATAGTACTTTTGACGACTCGTGGACTTGGCATTGGGACTCTAATGATTACCGCGTAACGAATTTTTAGACAGCCTATACTTATTACTTAGTTACATATGCTCAGATTAATTGACCGAGCGAGCGAAGCGTCTCGTCTCAGTTTTAACTCGAGGACTGGCCGATTTGGCGTTGTTGGTATGTGTGTCAGTTCCGGTCTACAGGCCGCATTTTTCAGCCCATTTTCATGAAATTTGGCACAAGTGTTCTTTGTTGCAAGACGCAACTTTTGTCGAAGGGATTTTTCGATTGGGCGGTAAATGGGGGGAAAATGCATTTTTCAGCCGATTTTCATGATTTTTGGCATAAGTGTTCTTTGTTGCAAGGCGCAACTTTTGTCGAAGGGATTTTTCGATTGGGGGGAAAATGGGGGAAAAATGCGAAAATAACGCGAGATCTACTGTTCACAGAACCACTAGTTTTATTAGCATAGCAACACTGTCAAATTCTATTAATGTAATTGCTCCATCTGAAATAGGTACACGCTGACGCTGATTGCCTTTTCAAACACTACACCCTGTTACAACAGCTTGGCACCAATATACCTTAGAATCTGTATACCAAATTCAGTCCTAACTCTTAAAAGATAAGGTTTCTATGTGAACAAGATTCTTTGAAGAGAAGATAAATATTTTGTTCTTCTTGCCGT
This sequence comes from Nudaria mundana, assembly GCA_963556515.1. Lineage (NCBI taxonomy): Eukaryota > Metazoa > Arthropoda > Insecta > Lepidoptera > Erebidae > Nudaria > Nudaria mundana. The sequence continues at coordinate 3,008,607 of OY748305.1, read as the reverse complement.
ATGCAGTGGTGATTAGCCTTTTTGCTCGTTCGCTATTCAAAAACGAAACCGCAACGAGAACAGAAAACAGGCGGGCTTTTGATAGAAAAGCGCGGGTAACTTTGTTTTCTATCTTTTATGTTAATTTTCAATTCGATGAAATTATCTATGAATATGCAACAGTTTTAATTGGAGATTTATGTGTGACAAAGTTGGTTTTTCTTTTACGTCTTGTCATTGCTCATTAGAACAATTTTAATTAATTCAATGAAATATGAATACCTAATTCATACTTCATTAAAATTAAATTCAAAAATAGAAACAACGAATTCATACCTATATTAAATTTTTTAGAACTCTTTAATCATTAAAATATTCGGAATATTTACCTAATGACACCATATTCCCTATTATTTCTGTGTTACTTCAGAAGCAATTCAGGTAGGTATATTTCGATGAAAACTGATGGCTATACCAACATAACACACAAATTCTTCCATAAATAACACATACTGTTCTGTGTTCGGTTATGATGTGTTGTGCTCTGTAAATCACACATCCTCGTCCAGTCTCCTCGACAATAAATAACACAGATCAAGAATACCTTCCTACGTTAGGTAGGTATCTACATACATGTCGAAAATAAAACGACCTTGTTGATTTTCATCAAATATTTATTCGAACTTTATTTCTCAAGTGTTTTATTGGCTAAATCCCAAAACTAACAAAGGGTAAAGATTTGATTGTTTGTATTAAATGAGCTCGGTAATTACTGAACCGATTTTGAAAATTCTTTCACGAATATGTAGGTAGTGTATTATGAACTAGCAAACTCTCACAGCTTCGTCCACATGGTAACGTAGTTTTTCATCATTTTTCGTTACTTCGCACTTATTAGTCGTAGCATGATGTTATGCACTGTTAGCCCATTATGTTACTCGATAAGAATTTTCAAATCGGTCCAGCAATTTCGGAGCCAATTTCAATGCAAACAAATAAATAGTACCTAACTACGAGTATTTAGTAGGTGCATAGCATTTTTTTAAATTCCGCTCGACGTCCATTGCCGAGTGCCTCTGGTTGGCACACAGGGATTTTTTTGAGGAAGCGAGCAAGTAAAAATATTGCACTGAGCTGATCTATCTGTGGAGTGGAAACTGCAAATCTGTACAGTAGAGATATCTTAGAATATTAGCGTGTAGGTACCTACATACATACACACATACATTCATAGACAGCTTATACTTACCTGTCTATTTCACGCGAGCGGAGCCAAGTGCATCGGTATAGTGTTAGGGTTTTTTTAAGAGTTTATAAATAAATAAATAAAATATTTTGGACACTCTCACACAACGTCATCTAGCCCAAACTAAGTTATAATATAGAAGATAAGCTTGTGCTATGGGATCTAGACAACTGATAAACATACTTATATGTTTCTAAATACATACTTAATATACAAAAACCCAAACTCCAAAGTCGAAAACCGATGCACTACCGACCACGCCACCGAAACAGGCAGTCATCAGCAACTATGTAGGTAGGTAATTAATAAGTAAAAATATAGTGGTCAATATTATTTTTGAAATCCGTTAAAATATGAACGAATAAAAATGTACGCTATAGTTATTCGTTTCAACCATAGAAATAAATTCCGGTCGGTTTACCCAACCCTTATTACTTCCATTTCATTGGGGCTCATTAAACTTGAATGAACCGACGATATCCATTCAAGTCAAGTGCATTTACCTGCATTCAGAGACCAGTATAAAAAAGAACTCAAGTACAACTGTGTTTAAATTATCCACAGATTTTTTTATGGTGGTTTTCATGGACCACCGGCGAAAGATCTCGGCAGCCAACTGGCGTACTGAGACCATTTCTTTGTGTAAGTTAATTTTTTTTTTATGTGACATACTTACATATATAAAATCACGCCTCTTTCCTCTAAAGGGTAAGCAGAAGCATGTTATGCGCCCACTTATCGCAAGTAACTTTATTGTTTTCACGTAGGTGGCGAGTGTATTGCCGGTTATCAAGAACCGTTATGTCTGTCGTCTGTTAATATGTCGCTGAATATTTTTTATAAGGTTCTCGACCTTATAAGAATCAAAGCATCAAGCAATATTATAAAAATACTAAATTAAGTACATAAATAACCATTTGAAAATGATTCTTTCGCTGGTTCGGTAAGTTGGTTCTCCTGAGAAGATACCAGCAAGAAACTCGGGTAGATTATCCATTTATAAAAAATATTCACGCAAATTCTCATACTTGAGTCTGATCATCGGTCATAATAGAGTACTAGTGCAAATATTAGTCTCATAAAAGACAGATTCGTGCAACAGGATGCTGTGATTCATTATGAAATTTTAGCTGATTTACATGATATTGATATTGTTGACAAACTTCCTAGAATAAATGGATTCAATGCAAAATTCTTTGCGGACCTTATACTAGGACTCCATGTTGTCCTATAAAGATACAAGATGACACCCATTCGGAAGAGGCTGCACAGGTGGCCAAAGTCTGACAGCATCCTGGGTTTATTCTCATAAAGGCACTATGGCAGTCGTCATAGGTAGTTGGATCCCTAAACCAAAAATCCCACCGGTCTAACTACAGAACTCCGATTCCGCCGATGGGTTGTAAAGGTCAGATGGCAGTCGCTTCACGGCAAATGTCGTAGTTCAGCCGCACCGCAGTAAAATTGGAAAGCCAACTAGAAATATTATGACAAAATTATCGCTGAATGAAAGAATTACATTAAGAATTAATCTTGAATTGAAATATGTATGTAGTAATTTTATTTTATAGATGAGATTACATTAGCATTTTCGTTATCTTCATAATGAATTTAGATGGGTGTGTTAACGAACAAAATTGTACAACTTGCGCACTTGGGGCCGGCGCTTACGAAGTTGTACAATTTGCGCTCCAAATGTTCTTACTAATTAACGTAGTAACAATTATTATTATGTTAATAATACACTGAAACGTAGAAAACGGAATTTGCGGTGTTTCTGAATAATTAAGTACATTAGCTCAATGTCAGCTAGGAACTTCACAAAATGGCGGCAACAAGTTTTAGTATGCCTCTAGTCTATGCTTGAATCGTTCATATTTTGAATTGAGTTCAAAAAAAGAATCATTTATTGTTTTTTATTTGAATATTAAACTAGAGGTCCACAGAAGGTCCACAGTCCACAGCTAGACCCATAATAGTTTTCTAGACCCCTAATAGTTTTCTAGTCCCTATTATCCTTAGAAATAAATTATTGGGTGAAATAAATAAGTAAACATAAAGTCGTTATTTCGGACTCAAGAATCTCTTTAAATATTTCAGAAGGTAGGTATCCGCTTTTTTAGAATTATAATATATTATAATGTTCTTAACAGGCAGTACCTAGCAGTATCGGTCCAGCCATTTCCTGAGTTTAGCCGAAACAAACAGACGGACCGACAGAAATAAATGTTGAAAGATTTTCATTTGGAATTACAAACAGACACTACGATTTTATATTATTGTAACGCCATCTCGTAGTCTAGAGTAATGACCGTACTATAAAGGCGGAGCACTTCGGTGGCGGGGGATCAGTATTTCCAGAGCGATAATACGAGTTATACCTGCGAGTTCAAGTGCGATTAAAAGTGTTTAGTGAAGCTTTATAGTGAAGTGTAAATTAGTGGTGTAATAAATAAAGTGTTTTGTGGTAGTTTGATCGGCATTTTTAATTCCGTAGAACCCCGGCTCGTAACAATTGGTGTCAGAATTGGGGATTTGGACAATGCCGGTGTTACCGAAAGAAGACACAGAGGGCGTCCGTACCAGGGGTCAGCGCCAGCAGGAGTTGGACAGCATGCGCTTCGGAGGTAATACGCCGGAGAGGTTGGGTGGTCAGGAGCAGCCAACGGTGGAAGCAGGCCCGCCCACGGTATCTCCAGCGCCAGCACCTCCAGACTTTGCTGCGCTGATGGCGATGCTACAGGAGCAAGCCCGTCGCCAGGAGGAGCAGGCCCGCCACCAGGAGGAGCAAGCCCGTCGCCAGGAGGAGCAGGCCCGCCACCAGGAGGAGCAAGCCCGCCGGTTGGAAGAACAGCTGCTGCGGGATAAGGAGGAGCAGGCACGCCGCCAGGAGGAGCAGGCACGCCGCCAGGAGGAGCAGGCACGCCGCCAGGAGGAGCAGGCCCGCCGGTTGGAAGAACAGCTGCTGCGTGACAAGGAGGAGCAGGCACGCCGCCAGGAGGAACAGACGCTCCTCATGAAAGATCTTCGAGCGACTTTTGGCAAGGAGATGAATGTGATGAAGGATCAAGTTCATCATGTTGAGAACCGCATCACGGAAGCCGATACTCGGATTGAAGATGTAAAAAACCAGATTACAGATGTGAGGAAAGAGCTGGGAAATCTGAAAGCTGGAGATGGGATTGCGACTTCCTTACCTGCCGTACCTTCAGCGCGTGGATTTAAAGTACCGCCATTCGATGGGACATCTTCATGGTCAGCCTATAAAAAGCAGTTTGAAGCCGTTAAGAAGGCAAACGGGTGGAGCAAAGCCCAGGCCATGACTGCGCTTACATTGGGTTTGCGAGACAAGGCGTTAACCATCCTAGAAGCTCTCGGAGACGATGTTTCCTACGAGCAGCTACTAGAAGCCTTGGAAACCAGATACGGTGACGCTCACCTGGAACACGTGTATCGTGCGCAGCTGAAGGATCGTGTCCAGCGCTCTGGTGAAAACTTGCAACAGTGGGCCCTGGAAGTTGAGAAGCTGGTACGGAAGGCATACCAGTCGGTACCTGCGCTCATCGATGGGAATCTGGTGCTAGTATTCATCGACGGCATCCACGACCTGGAAGTCAGGGCCGCTGTCAGACTCGGGCACCATGAGACTCTCAAAGACGCCTTGGCTCATGCTTTGGAGGTCGAAGCCGTACGGAAGGATCATCGATCTCACCGTGTCAGGGAAGTTGTAGCATCACCGGCTCGCGACCGTTTCACGAGGTATAGCCCTAGGTGCTACACATGTGGTGAGAGGGGCCACCTTCGATCCAGTTGCCCAAAGCGGACTGCTGAAAGAGAAGAAAGTCGTTCCCAAGAGGATAGGGTGGATAATGTCACCGCCCAGCAACAGGAGGGAAACGAATAAATGCCAGGACTGCGGGGCGGGTGCTGGCTGATTTTAGAAGAGCCCCAAGGGTTTCGATCTCACAAACCCAGGATGGGAACAGCCTGATCATCAAGGGCGAGGTAAATGGAACACCATGCAAGCTGACAATAGATACTGGAGCATCTCGCACGGTTGTCAGTTCCCGACTTGCAAATCGGTTCCTTGGGGACTCTGCAAACCGTGACCGCATCAACTTGGTAACGGCCACGGGTCAGCGCATACCCGTCCGAGGAGAGAAAGAGATGCAGTTAAATTTGGGCAATGGAATTTACCTGCATAATGTCATCGTGGCTGACATAATGGACGACTGCATACTGGGCTTAGACTTTATGAGGAAGAACTCTTGTGAGATCGACGTCAAGCAAGGAGCGATGAAATGTGGTCAAGAGGAACTTTTCATGGAAGGAGCGTTATCAGGAAAAGTGTACAGCTTGACGAAGGTCGTGCTTCCTGCCAGATCAGAAACGACTGTACCAGTTAGTCTCCCTCAGAATTCTGGGCGAACACATCGATGTGTACTCATAGAAGGGATATACAATGAACTTCCATGGAAAATGGCCCGAACTCTGGTAAGAGCCAATGAAGCCTCAGTGGTACGTGTGCTGAACCTTAGTGATAAGGAACACGTGATAGAAAAGAGCACATTGATTGGCACTTGCGAAGAAGTAGATTGGATGCGCCGATGCCAAGAGTTGAGTACTGGGAACATCGTCAACAAGGACGCTCGAAACAACGTGTTGACACTTTTAGAAGACTGTCGTAACATCTTAACGAAGAATGAAATGGACAAGGCTAAGAAGATGTTACTCAAGTACGCCGATATTTTCTCTTCGAGTGATGCTGACATTGGGAAGACTGGATTGGTTCAGCATAGAATCAATACAGGAAATGAGGCACCCATCCGTCAGCGACCAAGGAGACTGCCAGTAGCACGAGAAAAGGAAGTTGAGACCATGATTGAAGGAATGGTAAAAGATGGTGTGATAGAACCATCGTCAAGTCCATGGTGCTCACCTGTAGTGCTGGTGAGGAAGAAAGATGGCAGTATGCGGTTTTGTGTCGACTATCGTCGTCTGAACGACGTTACGAAAAAGGACAGCTACCCTTTACCAAGGATCGATGACACGTTGGACATGCTGACAGGGGTGAAGTGGTTTAGCACGCTAGACCTGAAAAGTGGCTACTGGCAAGTTGAAATCGATCCGAAGGATAAAGAGAAGACTGCATTTTCCACAGGAAAGGGTTTGTGGCAGTTTAAAGTTATGCCATTTGGTTTATGCAACGCCCCGGCTACTTTTGAAAGATTAATGGAAATTGTACTCGCCGGATTGACTGGGGACGCCTGTCTTGTCTATCTAGATGACATTATCATCGTGGGCCGTACGTTAGAAGAGCATCTTCAAAACCTGGAACGCGTGCTTGTAAAGATCCGAAGCGCGAACCTGAAGCTCAGCCCGAAGAAGTGCTCATTCCTCAAACGGCAAGTAAGCTTCCTAGGCTACGTAGTGTCTGAAGATGGTATCCGCACGGATCCAGAGAAAATCATCGCCGTCAAGGATTGGCCGGTTCCAAAGGATAAGACGCAGGTCAGAGCATTTTTGGGTTTGTGCTCATACTACCGGCGATTCGTCCAGAACTTTGCGGATATTGCCAAGCCCTTACACAAGCTCACGGAGGAGAAGCTACAATTCTGCTGGGACGGAAGCTGCGGCATCGCATTCCAGGAGCTAAAGAATCGTCTGTGCAATACACCTATTTTGGGTTATCCTGATGCGGAAAATGAATTTATAGTTGACACAGACGCAAGTGATATCGGACTCGGAGGTGTGTTATCTCAAAGGAAAGGAGATCGAGAGGTCGTTATAGCCTACTTCAGCAAATCCTTATCGAAACCTGAAAGGAATTATTGCGTCACGAGGAGAGAATTACTCGCCGTGGTGAAGACATTGCAGCATTTCAGCAAATATTTACTAGGGCGAAAATTCCTTATACGTACCGACCATGCTGCATTGAAGTGGCTATTACAATTTAAGAATCCAGAAGGACAAGTCGCCAGATGGATTGAGCTATTACAGGAATATGACTTTGTAATCGAACATCGCAGTGGGAGATCCCATGGCAACGCAGACGCATTGTCAAGAAGACCTTGCCCTGAAGACTGTAAGCACTGTGCCAAACAGGAGATAAAGGAAGCCATACCTGTGAAGATGCTTAAAACGGATCTGAGCGACGAATGGAAAGAAAGCCTACAACATGCTCAACAGGACGACGCAGACATCAAGCCAATATTTGAGTGGATTAAAGCAAGTGCTCCTAAACCCATGTGGAGTGACGTCGCTTCAATGAGTTCAATCACAAAAAGTTATTGGGCGCAATGGGACAGTTTAGTTATTCAGGATGGAGTCTTGTGCCGCAAATGGGAAAATGCTCGAGGAGACAGCTGTCATTTGCAAATGGTCGTCCCTAAAGTTAAGGTCCCAGATGTGCTACAGCTCTACCATAATGGATGTTCAGGGGGCCATATGGGAGTAAAAAGGACTCTGTTGAAGATACGTGAGCGGTTTTACTGGATCCACTGTCGCGACGACGTTGAGGACTGGTGTCGCAAATGTACGAGTTGTGCTGCTGTGAAAGGACCTCATACACGGAGCAGAGGTGCACTGAAACTGTATAACGTTGGGGCACCATGGGAAAGGATAGCCCTAGATGTTGCGGGACCGTTTCCTGAAAGTGAAAGCGGAAACAAGTACTTCATGGTTGTGATGGATTATTTCACGAAGTGGCCAGAAGTCTTCGCTATACCTAATCAAGAAGCTACTACGGTGGCAGATAAATTAGTTCACGAAGTCTTCTGTCGTTTCGGGGTGCCTCTAGAAATCCATAGCGATCAAGGAAGAAATTTTGAATCTCAGGTGTTCCAGGAAATGTGTCGGGTCATGGGTACTCACAAAACCAGAACGACCTCTTACCACCCGCAGTCAGATGGAATGGTGGAGCGATTTAATCAGACATTGGAGAGATATCTGGCAAAAGTTGTGGAAAGCAGGCAAAAAGATTGGGACAAGCACATCCAACCGTTTCTTTTGTCTTACCGAAGTGCGGTTCACGAAAGCACGTCAGTGACACCAGCTTATGCGAACTTTGGAAGAGAATTACGGTTGCCTGCCGACTTACTAACCGGTATACCACCTGACGCTCCACGCAATATCACTGATTATGCGAATGACTTGCGCAGCAGGATGAATGACATTTATGAGCATGTCAGACAATCAGGTCAACAAATGTCTGAAAAGATGAAGACCCGTTACGACCGAAAGACAAACAATAAGAGCTTCGATGAAGGTTCGTTAGTGTGGTTACATAACCCAGTCCGCAGTAAAGGGAAGTCTCCTAAGCTGCAAGCTAAATGGGATGGACCATACCGAGTTGTGACCAAGATTAACGATGTCACTTACCGAATACGGAAGAGTCCAAGAAGTGCGCCAAAGATAGTTCATGTGGATCGATTGGCGCGATATTATGGGCCTGACAATGCTCGGGACGAGCATGTCTTAGGAGGGGGCAGTGTAACGCCATCTCGTAGCGAGTAATAAGACTACCAAACTCGGCGCCATCTAGTAGCAAATCGCAGTACTACTACGTAACGTCTTTCGGGAATGTTCTGTCAAGGTACTTCTATGTAACGTGTTATCTAGAAGCATCTCGAAGGTGTGGAATGTTCGCGATAATTCTTCCGTGAAGATTCTAGAGTAATCTAGAGTAATGACCGTACTATAAAGGCGGAGCACTTCGGTGGCGGGGGATCAGTATTTCCAGAGCGATAATACGAGTTATACCTGCGAGTTCAAGTGCGATTAAAAGTGTTTAGTGAAGCTTTATAGTGAAGTGTAAATTAGTGGTGTAATAAATAAAGTGTTTTGTGGTAGTTTGATCGGCATTTTTAATTCCGTAGAACCCCGGCTCGTAACATTATGTACATATATGCAACTTTTTTAATGCACCTACTCTGATTTTTCAGTCTATTTCTTAGTTTTAATTCTATGTGTTCAATAGTGTTCTATAAACATCCATTTTCATTAAATAAATACGAGTTAATATCTGCATCACTCTAAACCTTGCAGCTCTATTACTGTTCATGCTCTATTTTAACCACAGATAAAAAACCCCTTTTAGGAACGCTTCCCACGTTTACGACTTATGCAAATCTTTCATAAAGCCAAAGAGAACGGAGCACTTTTTTCAAACTCAACTTTTTTTTACTAAAAACTTTCTCAGTTATCTGTGCATCCGTTTTTATTGTTTTGAGAGGATAAAATATACCTGCTGTTTAATATACCCGTGAGAAATCTCGTAAATGTTCGGCAGGCGTAAAGAAATGTTATAAAAAGTGTGAAATTTTCTTAGAATTTTATTCTATTCTCCTAAATTAGTCCTTTTTTCTGCAAATGTAATGGAATTTCAGTAATTTCGTGCAAATACGCTGTATATTTTTAAACAATCGTATTACACTGATAGGATTATTGTTCTCTTTATTTAGAAGTGATTGGTTCTGCCAAGAAAAAAATTGTAGTCAATACAAAACAATCAAATGTCAAAATCATTTTCAACTACAGGAACAAAAGGAGTACTTCCCGTACCGGGAATCGAACTCGAGCCTCCTGGGTAAAAGCCAGGTGTCCTAGCCACTAAACCAAAGACCGAGTTAATAAAAAAATACACCTACACACACATATCACGCCTATATCCCCGAAGGGGTAGGCAGAGGTGCATTACACACCCACAATTTGCCAGTATTTTTAGTCCCACGTAATAGGGGGCAAGCCTATTGCCGTCACCGGGCTATACTTAAAGGGTTATGTCCAAAATGGCCGAATGAAGTTAATAGAAAGTAGCAGCTATATAAAAAATTTGAAATCCCGTTGCCTTGCGATGAAATGTTGATTAAAGGCAACGAAATCTTACGTGCCAGCCGCTATGGCACAGTCAATTAAAGTCATTCCTGGGCGTCTAGGATTATATTAAATTTCATCGAAATAACATCTAATTACCTAATACAAAAGTAGCATGTATTACTATCTATTCTATTTACTAACATAATTTATTTATTTATAGGCTTAGGTTGATAAATACATTATCGATGGGCAAAGAAAGAAATAGGCAATAGTGTAGGCACTTTGATAAGATTAGTAGTTAAATTGCATTCAATGTATACCTTAAAAGCCCTACTAAATATGAATCTGATAATAGCAATATACAATGACCTTGAGAACTATTGGTCTTAATTATGGTCAAGGAACTTATTATTCGTCCATTTATTAATAGATAAGACACAGTATTAATATCAATAGTACGCCTTTTGTATGTTGACATATTAACATTCCGCCTAGGCGCCGAGTCTGAAACTAATACTAACAAAAAAAAACATACATACGTCATGCGTAATGTCGTCCAATAAAATGTAGTGGTATTAAGGTGAAATGGAAGTTCGATTTTTGCTGAGCGCATGGCTTTTTAGGTTACCTCTGGCGCTCCGCAAAAATCGGGTTCCCAGATACTCACATACCGAACAACGTTTCTTGTCCTGCACCTGGAGCTAGTTAGGAATAACTAGTTCTTCTGTACGGGACTATCAACTAATCAAGCATTACCTTGACATTGGCGAATCATCGATCATTATCGATGGAGCCACGTTTTTAAAAGAAGAAGAAGAAGAAGAAGGTGAAATGAAATGAAATGATTTATTTATTTGTATAGGTCACTAAATGGCTCTTACAAACGCCAGTAGGTACTTAAAATAAAAATAAAAAATGTCATTGCTTCTATATTTACATGTACTGCCAGATTCGCAAAGCAATAAGTAGAACCGAGAGAAAGAACCTGGCAATAAAACTCTCGGTCACTCTTTTTCAATAATTAACTCATTTATACATTTTCTTAAGACTAAGTGTGGACGAATGTACATTGGTCCCGTGTTAAAATCAAAAAGGGCGTGTATAATGCAGGTGTTTATGATAGACGACGTACCCGAAGTCAGAGAGGGTGAGTTAGGAGCGGTGGTACTTCGGCTCAGTCGCCGGAAAACCACCGCCCCTGGACCCGACGGCATTCCGGGCCGTGTATGGGTCCTGGCCCTCGAAGAACTCGGGCCTCGACTGAGGGGGCTCTTCAGCGCATGCCTCGAAAGGGGCCAGTTTCCCAAGGTGTGGAGGACGGGGAAACTGGTCCTGATCCGGAAAGCGGGGCGGCCGGTGGACTCACCGTCGGGTTACCGGCCGATCGTGTTGCTCGATGAGGTGTGTAAGCTCTTTGAGCGAATTATTGCGGAACGCCTCGTCGAGCATCTCACGCGTGTGGGCCCAGACCTGGCGGACAACCAGTACGGTTTCCGTCGGGGACGGTCCACCGTGAGCGCGATCATGCGCGTGAGGACCCTGGCGGAGGAAGCTGTCTCGCGGGGCGAGGTGGTGTTGGCGGTGTCTCTTGACATTACCCTGGAGTTGCGTTAGGGAGGCATTGGTATACCATGAAGTGCCTCTCTACCTCCGTCGTATTGTCGGGGCATATTTATCCGAGAGGGCTATAACTTACCCTAGCTGGCTCGGGCCAGCTCGGCGAGATGTGTCGTGCGGTGTTCCTCAGGGGTCGGTCCTAGGACCTCTCCTGTGGAACATCGGATACGACTGGGTGTTGCGGGGTGCGTTGCCTGAGGGCGTCAGCGTAACTTGCTACGCTGACGATACCCTCGTCACGGCGCGGGGAGCAACGCACCAGGAGGCAACACTCAAGGTCACGACTGGGGTTGCTGAAGTCGTGGGTCGGATACGGCGGCTGGGACTGGACGTGGCACTGAATAAGTCCGAGGCTCTGTGTTTTCACGGACCTCGGCGCGGGCCACCTCCAGGATCCAGTGTAAATGTAGGGAGCGTTAGCATCGGCATCGAGCCCACAATGAAGTATCTGGGGCTCGTACTCGATAGCCGGTGGAATTTCGGACCATACTTCCGAAGTTTGGTCCCCAAAGTGACGGGGGCGACAGGTGCGCTTTCGCGACTGATGCCCAACTTAAAGGGACCCAACGCTTCCTGCAGGAGACTGTACCTAGGGATCGTGCGTAGTATGGCCGTGTACGGGGCTCCCGTATGGGCGCCGAGTCTGACGGCCAACAACGCTGCTGTTTTACACAGATCGTTGAGGACCTTGGCCGTCAGAACAATAAGAGGGTACCGCACGATCTCCCTAGAGGCTGCATGTCTCCTAGCCGCGACCCCTCCATGGGACCTGGAAGCGAGAGCCCTTGCGGCATGGTTCCAATGGCACAAGGAGGCGCTGGAGCGGGACCACAGGCCTGCGTCTCGAGAAATCGAGGCTCAGCGGTCCCAGCTCCGCCAGGATCTCATGGAGACATGGAAGGGACAGACATGCGACTTCAGCAACCAAAGTGGGGAACCACCACCATCGCGGCGGTGAGACCGATCATGGAGGAGTGGCTGCAGAGGCAGCACGGAGGCCTCACGTATCGTGCGACACAGATCATCACCTGGCACGGAAACTTCGGTGAGTATCTGTTTCGCATGCATCGTGAGGTCACACCCGCGTGTCAACACTGCGAGACTTCCGGCGTAGACACGGCATTCCACACGTTGGTGGAATGCTCAGCATGGGCGAGTCAGCGCCGGGACCTGTTTGTGGGCCTGGGCGTAGATACGCTCTCGCTGGAGACCATGCTACGAGCCATGGTCTCTAGCGAGAGTCAGTGGAACGCGGCCGTTTCCTTCTGCGAGCAGGTAATGCTCGTGAAGGAGGCGGCCGGTAGGGTGAGGGAGCGTACCCTCCCCGCTGAGTTCCGAAGTGTGCGGCGAGGTCGCCGCAGACGTGACTACGCCCAGGACCATCGACCTCCATGATCGGGCCCTGAGGACGATGGATTAGCAACCCACCGTCCTTACAGAAGCAGGCTAGAAGGGCTGCGTGATGTGGGGCTGCACCCCACGCACGCCTTCACTCACCGACGCGGGATAAAACCCGACCCCAAAGATGCGGGGTAACACCGGACCACCACGCAGTGGCCACGCGGATGGCCAAGGTCCGCCGGGCGCCACCGGGAATTCTCTTAGTCTCTACCGGAGGCGCTCGGCAATGGACGTAGGTGCGGCCGCGCCCAAGGTCGCGGATTAAAAAAAAAAAAAAAAAAAAAGGTGTTTATGAAATAGTGTTTGTAAAATATTAGTATAACACCAATAGAGCTCGCGAACGGTCACATTTTAGCAGATTACCAATCAAAGAAATCTCAATTTGTTTATGAACCACCTATAATAAATTTATCTATTCCCTAAGATGTTGTGACAAGTAGCCACGTCCCCAATCTGACCCATTTCAAATCCAACCAGTCCAGGAACAAAAGCTACACATCAGCAAAATCATTTATTATCGTCTAGAAACCAACGTGTTATGTATTCACAATGCGGAGTGTCTTTATTACGAGTATAACCCTGCCACGTTCGATATACACTTCAATGGACCGAGATCTCGAATAAACGTTTTATTTAACTACCTTTCTGGAGCCCTTTTTACAAAGTCGGTTTGGACCGCGTTTTCACAGTATACCTAGATCGCTGCACTATCTACAAGTATGTAGTGGTTTTCATGTTATAAGCGCCAGCGGGTTGGATGTTGTGTAATCAAATCTTGCAAGTTAATTTTAACACACTTCCCAGTTTCTGATTGAGCTGAAACCTTGACCGCGTATGTAAGTCGCATGACAATGCAATATTATGATAATAAAAGCTTGATTTGAAAAAATATTTTTTATGGATATTACTGTATTTGCGAATACTTTTTCATTTTATTATCATGCTTTCCGTTTACATTACAGTAATAAAAGATAAAATAAATACCTACCTATTCATGCATCTGGTAACTGCTGGAAACATCGGAAAAAAATATTAGCCATTACCTCATCATCATAATAACACCCACTACAGGGCTGCTGAGTATAGGCCTCAAAGAAAGTCACGTTTCGTCCTCTACTGTATCTATATAGTTACTACCCGAGACCTTTACGCTCACACTCATTTGGACCGTGCCCGGGACCTGACAGGACCGTGGCCGTGGTAAAGGAAAAACACCGTGGTTGTCTGGGTTAGGAGTCGCAGTACAAAGTTAGCCTAATGTACAAATTTTATCCGGAATACCGTTCTATGGGGCTTTATTAATTGATAAAATATTTATTTGCATAAATAATATTAAAAATTGTGGGCCTGTTTCGTACAAGCTTTAGCAGCCGGCTTCACTGATCTGACTAAATGGCCAAAGTGTAGGTACTGAAATTGTATTTTCTATCATCCATTCTGTACCCATAAACGCAGTCGCCATAAAATATTTATTGTCGCCTACCTGATTAAATTTAATTCGGTGATGTACTAGTAGTTGTTGTGTATTCACAGAAGGTAGGTTCTTACTGGAGTTTCAATCTCCGGCTCAGAAAGTCATAGGTAGGTCTTTTTATTCGTCTTTTTATTCGTACTTAAAATAAAAAAATGTCATTGCTTCTATATTTACATGTACTGCCAGATTCGCAAAGCAATAAGTAGAACCGAGAGAAAGAACCTGGCAATAAAACTCTCGTTGTTATCCTTATCTCGTTGTTATCTTAAGACTTAGACCATACAACACATCATTATAAAACTCACCGGCGCCGCAAAATCACGACTTCAGAACTAGCTTTTAGATATTTTAAGACTTCTAATATGAAACGCTTTCAATGAATTTCAATATAGCTCAGGTAGTATCTACCTCTTATAATATCTCTATGGCATCTACTCACATGTTTCTATTAGATTCTCCTTTTTACGTTGAAAAGGTACCTACATATTACCACACTTTTTTAATGGAAGAGGTAAACAGAGGCAACGTTTACATTTTGCCAGTAACTTTGTTGGTTTCACGCGTGACTATTGACTCTATTTTAGAAGATTCCAGAGAATACTTCTTATCTCGGAATGTACCTAATTGGATAAATTTGTCTTCACTTGAATAAATACGCTTAACATTTTTCAATTTTACTCGCAAAAATGAAAGTCATGCTGGATTTGAACCAACTCTGACCAACTGAGCTAACCGTAGAAGCCGGAAAACTAGTATTTAATCCCAGTGGAGAATTAGTGGCTTTTTTTAAATATTAAGATAGAAATTATACCGTGCCTCGGAGAGCACGTTAAGCCGTCGGTCCCGGTGGTCATACGAACATCTATGGCAGTCGTTAGAGGTAGTTGGAAATCCTATATCAAAAATCCGACCGGTCTAACAATAGAACTTCCATATCGCCCATGGGTTGTGGAGGTCAGATGGCAGTCGCTTCACGAAAAATATCGAAGTTCAGCCGAACCGCATTTACACTGGAAAGCCAAAAAAGAAAGAAAGTAAGTTGGGGTCGCCCAACTGAGTTGGGAAAAGGCTCGGTGAATGATGAAGATAGAAATCTATATACTTATAATAAATCTGTAGAAGTGAAAATTCTGTACATTGAAAATATCAAAAAAATAAATGGCAGGGTTTTTGGGTTCGGTGTCGGTCTAGTAACACACTAGACCGACACCGAACCCAAAAATGTGATTAAAAAAAATTTTGTCTGTCTGTCTGTTCAGGCATCACGCAATAACTACCGGTTCGATTACGATGAAACTTGGTATAATTATTCTTTAATATTCTGGGCACCTACTGGCTTACTTTTTATCTCGGAAAAGTATTTACAATATAAAACAAACTTAATTTTGCGGTTCGATCCCTAGACCCGATTACTGTACCAACCGCAAATAATAAGTTTGTCGTAGTTTACGTCACCTGCAGTGGAGTTCACTAAGGGGCGCTGCACATGTCTAAGATACTATAATATTTTATCTTAAGATACAATATCGCTCGCCATAAAATTCAATGGACTATCACACACGACGTAGATAATAAATTATATTTCATATTTTCGTGTCTTAAGATGAATTTGTATGGTATAATAGAGAATATAATAGAAGATATAATAGAGAAACTGTTGTAGGGGGGCTTTATGAACGCAATAAAACCCAAAACAATGATTTTTAGAACTTTTGTCTGTTTGTTTTAAGAAAAAACTTTTTAAATTATATAATAACATTAATTTTTCGCAAGACTGTCTCAGAGAGAACAGCAACAGGCTGTTCTCTCTGAGACAGTCTTGATAATGCCTCGTTTAGAGGCGAAACAATTGTCGACGTTTTGTTGTCTTTTTGATTCTGCGAAAAATTAATGCTATTATATAATTTAAAAAGTTTTTTCTTAAAACATTTTACTTACCATTGTTTTGTCATGGATTTTCGCCAAGCTACGCCTGTTTCTATCCAATATTTTGTCTGTTTGTCTGAATGTTTGAACACGCTAATCTCAGAAACGAACCGATTTGAATTTGCGGTTTTCAGTAATGCGTTGTGGTTTATTCAACTTAACATTTAAGGTTTGGTTTTCAATCGGTTCATAAATAAAAAAGTTATGTAGATCTAAAGTAACATGCAGGCGGAGCTGCGGGCAACAGCTAGTTATAAATAAATCACAAAAACTGAAATGTCAGTGAAAAAGTGTCATCGTAGTTCAGTTGGTTAGAGCATTCCCCTGTAAGGAAAAGACCACGGGTTCGAGTCCTGCCAATAACATTTCAGTTATTGTGATTTATTTATAATTTCTATCTTAATATTTAAGATTTAAGCAAACTCATCGCTTTGAAATACAATATTTTTTTATAATCCTTGGGACCTACTTTTTAACCTACGACGAACTACCTGGGACGCCCGTCAATGGGCGTTGTCAGATATTTATATAAAAGCCTCACTCTTTCATGGAATAATTTTTTTTTTTGTTACAGGCATATACTCCAACTGGTTTTGAAAAATATGGCTGCACCTGCTCCGTGGCCGACTACAGAGTCACCTTCTCTGTGTGGGATACATCAGGTAATAACCCTAATAACCTAAGGTCGGAGAACAGCTTTCTGCCGTTCACACTTGTGTCTTCGAAAGGTTGTTCCGGTCACAAAAAGTTGCCCTTCCACCTAATCTAATCAAGCAGGATGCAATCTAAATCGTATGTGCCGTTTTCGAGATATTACGGATGGACAGACAGCAAGAAATGATGGTCTCCTTTCGGAGACAATAATAATTTTTTTTACAGAGTTTTATCTAGCCCACAGTAGGTAAGCTAATATACTTAAGCTTGTGTTCATCACACAAAGTTTTCTCCTGGGTGAGATTCGAAACCCTGACCTCCAAGTCGTACGTTTTTTACAATATCGTAGGTTTAATGTGTCAATCAATCACGTTCATCATTGGTGTCAATTGACTAAAATCGAAGGACTTGTGTTTTTGGCGAGAGCAAGCATTACCTTAAAATTTGGTCAAATCATGGATGAACGATGAATGAAGCTGGAGCCACGTACCTAATCACGTCTTCAAACGTCACCTCATAGCTTGCGACGTGTCTAGCGACCGATGGGAGAAACTCGCATTGGCATTGGAGCGATCGGAATGGCGCTCCACTATTTGCGTCAAGGTCGATGGCTACGAGCGGATGCGTCTGGAGGATTTAAGGCTTGGGCAAACCAAAAGCAGGACAGGCGCAGCTCCTTAGCAGGGCAGGTCAGTTGCGTTGCGGTTGATGTCACACCAGAAACATGAGCAGTCAGAAAGCAGTTTGAAGGCGATCCTGCTTTATAACCGCGTTATGTGTGTCGTATCGATCGCCAGCGCCACACTCAATACACTTCAAGATGTTGAACGGTTCGGACTACGAAGAGGAGCTACTGTTGCTTCTAGCTTTGAGGAAAAAAAAAGAATATGGGTTCACGATATAAATAAAAGAAGAGATGAATGTGGGGAGTACCCTCGTCTATGTCGGGAATTAGAATCTTTTGAAGATCGGTCCATTTGGTTCCATGATAAACTTGTAAAAAATTACAACCGTGTACAGTAAGCTTAAGGCTTAAGCTTAAGGCGCGAGGCGGCCGCAGTGAGCACACGTTGTATTACTACCTCCGCCTTTTTTAAGTAGTCACACTAGAGCAGTTGAGCGGGACAGACGCAGCGCAGGTTATACAGTCAGCTTCAGAGAAAAGGAACCCCCCTTGATAATGACATGAAAGCATTAAAGTTTTTTGAATCATTGTGTATATGGCATGTTGGTCTAGTGGTTATGACCGATGCTTTGTGGACACGGCAACCGGGGTTCAAATCCTCGGACACAAGTTCTTTTTTTATTCATATAATTATTATTTTATTTTCTTAAGCACTTTTTGTTAATTAATATTTAAGGAATCAAATTTTATAGTAGGTATGAGGTTTGTAAGAAAAGATAGGCTTATTGCATAAACAATATTAATTTATTTCTCGAATTACATTTCTAGGTTTTTTTCTTTCCTCTTTCCATTCCTGGTTGAGTATACAGTTTTTCTATTTGAGTTAAATTGGGGTTACTTATTTTTAAATTTTACCTGACCTAAATTTATTGACAAAATACAATACCCTAAGTGAAGTATAAAATGTTTCCTTAATATTAGATAATTCTAGAAACATAACTACAATATTTATTTACTTATTTATTTAAAGTTGCAAACATTAATTTTTTACACTCTGTACAATCTTTGAATATAAAAGAATGGTTGAAAAATGAAATGTTATTTGTTCCTGTGAATCACAAAGAAAGAACCAACATGCTAAACTATAACAGTATAGCAATATACATCTTACTCTTTGATCACATTTTCTGATAAGTAGGTAACCCTTTTAACACAACATTAGAAAAATATGTGAGGTCAGATGGTGCATCGTTAACACATTAGAAGATTACTAAACTTGTAAACAAAAACTTGTAATGGGATTAGGTATTAATAATATAATTTTATTATTATGAATGTTAGGACACCTTATACACAGCGTCATCTAGCCTAAAATAAACACCTTAATGTGATATGGATACTAGACAACGGATATAATACTTATTTTAAATATTTTTTTTAGATTAATTACACCCAGACACATAACAAATAATCGTGTTCAGCACACAAAGATTTGTCCTGGGTAAGAATCGATAAATTGCATTAATAACGGAGAGGATGGCCCTCACTGTCTATCACTTCTTGAAGACGACTTTTCATCCCGGACACCATATTAAAACATGCGGCACTATTTCGCATTAGTTCCCAAGTTCTGTTTACCTCTTCATCCAATTTTTTTTTTGACTTTATTTCACTTGAGTCATAGTTTAAAACCATCTGACCCCATAAGTTTTCTATAGGGTTAAGATCCGGGCTTTTAGCCGGCCACTCAAACACCGTTATATCTTCTTGTGCATTTAGCCAGTCTTGCACAATTCGGGACCGATGTACTGAAGAGTTATCCCGAACCAGGTAAATTTGTCCTTCTGGATATGCGACCCGCACTGAAGGCATTACTTCATTCAACACTTCAAGGTATCGCTCACTGTTCATGCGGCCACCTATTTCCACTAGCTCGCCTGGGCCCATTGAAGACATCCATCCCCAGTAACCTAAAATAATAAACCTTTTCAAATCTGTTGCAATATGTAAATCAATGTCAGCAGCAATAATAATTAGAAATATATAATATATATATGTAGAACATTGTCTTTTCTCTGGTACCATAATCGCCTCACAGAGGGCACCACTGTAGAACGGGGTAGTGGAGCGGGGTACACAAAGAAGTACTCGTAGGATGGGATTCAGGAAATATAATTAACAAAAAAATAGCCTCTGACATCCGGCTTTCCTACGAGCGCCCTCAAGTAGGTATATAGCACCCAGCAGGGGTGGATGGCCGTATACCGTCCTTGAGTCAGTCCTAAGAGGTCACATGGATACTCAAGCAGTGGTTGAGGTATCCAGCACACGCTCCTAGTCCCTACTCGTAGCAAGGAATTCACAACAATATCAATAATATGCCGAGGAGGTCATTGACCCTTCCAGAATCTTGACACCGACTTCTAAAGTTACCGGTAGCGCCATCTAGTTACATCTTCGGAACTAACTCAGTAGTACCTAGTACGATATAGAATGGCGAGTGACGCAATCTCTTAATCTTCGGTGGTAGTCTCGTTACAACACTCCCCCTATCTCCATGCAGTCGTCCCGACAAATAGGAGATATAAGGTTACTATTATGTTCTTGGTCTGGAGACGGTTCTGTCTCCCAACATCACGTCAGTGTTGACGTGGGTACTTCTATTATAGCTGATATCCTTAATTTTCGTCCAAAATTAGACTTTTCCATAAGGATCCTCTTCTTCTCAATGAATAGTGAGTCTTCCCTTGTAGTAACACTCGTAGCACGTAGCAGCAGTTGACGTCACGGACTTCGTAGTCGCCGATGACGATGACGTCACGAACTTCGTAGCTGCGCTGTTGATGTCACCAACAAGAGAGGCCCACCCGTTGGGCTGCCAGTGTAGAACGTTGTCTTTTCTCTGGTACCATAATCGCCTCACAGAGGGCACCACTGTAGAACGGGGTAGTGGAGCGGGGTACACAAAGAAGTACTCGGAGAGTGGTTTAACGAAGTATAATAGTAATCGAAAAATATAGCCTCTGACATCCGGCTTTCCTACGAGCGCCCTCAAGTAGGTATACACGCTGATTTTATCATCGTCAGCAGTCGAAAGGGTTCGCTCTCGGAATAATATTTGGATTCCTTTTTTAACATCTAAATTACTGTACTGATAATAATAAAAAAATTAGTCATTTCTGTATTTCTTCTCACTCGATCAAGTTTAACATTAGTAGCAGTACGATATTTCATTGATGAATTGACGCGGACGGGCGCGGCGCCCTCGCCAGGCTCAAGGCTGCACGTCTCGCACACACACATCCATCCTTCGAGCGCTTCTAAGTACCGCGCAAATCATGTGTTAGGGAGCAATGACCCCTCGCAGCCACTATGGCCAGTATCACTACGAAACATACCTACTTGAACATAAAATACACACTCCAATTTCTCCTTCGTACTTTACACGGGCTTAGGACCGTTGTAATACCTACTTTATTATTAACAATAGCGACTTAATGACTTTTGAACTGTGTAATAATAATAATAAAAATACACTGAACTACAACTGACTGCGAGCTATTTACAAATAAAATCAAACTTACATACCTATTTACAGTTTATTTACACTAATTTACAGTTCTCTGTACCGAAGTAACTGCTCGATATGGAGTCCTTTCCCTTTCGATACACAAACGTGCACGTGTTAATTGATTGTCTTTCAACTTGTTCGATGTGTCTCTATCACTTTTCACAATATCAAAAGCGTCCACTATCGCACTGCGTAGTTCTTCGCGGGTTTGATGACTTCCATTTGGGAATAATCATTCAAACGTCCTCGGGCTTGTGCATGTAACGGTGTCCGGAACTGTCCGTGGTCGAGTAAGCGCTGGGTTGCAACCAAGATGGTCCCGCGTGTCGGCACTTGAGGATCACTGACTCCTCGTAGCCGTAACGCATTTAAGTGCTCCGGCTGGGAGTACAATCGCCTAGCCTCTTGTAGGTTGTGGTTAGCAATGGCATACTCCACGTTCGAATATTCGTACTGACGACTCATTTTACTCACTGACACACACGATTACGCAACAGACACCCGCGCTGTCACGAGGTGTACTGGACAGGCGAGCCGCAGCCCGCAGTGTCGGCGAGGTGGGGGCCGGCGGCGGCGTACGCTTGCTTTGTGCCAACGCATTGTTGAATGAAAACGAACTGTACCGTAACTACCGCTGTAAAACTTAAGTACTTAAGAGAGTGAGTCCACTACAACGGGTTCTCATTTGATGTCTAGAAACTAAATTTTTTTTTTAGATTTCTAAGATTTCTAGATTTTTTGTTTGTTTTTCAAAGTAATGCTGCCAGTTGGTTCAAAACTTATTCCGAAAGCGAACCCTTGCGTAGTGCTGACGGTAATAAAATCAACGTGTATAGCACCCAGCAGGGGTGGATGGTCGTATACCGTCCTTGAGTCAGTCCTAAGAGGTCACATGGATACTCAAGCAGTGGTTGAGGTATCCAGCACACGCTCCTAGTCCCTACTCGTAGCAAGGAATAAGAATTATTAATTTATTTTATGTTAAAGAATATAATCATTTACTTACCTAATGTTAACCGCCCGCTTGGGGTATTTACGTAATACTTTACGTAGGTAATACGTTTTTAGGGTTGAACCGTTGACCACTTCTTCTCCATAAAATTTTTCGGCCATCCCTATCTGACTTGAAGCATTTTTCGTCGGTAAATATAACGTTTCGTTTCGTTTTCCCAGTCGAAATTTAAATAACGAGTAGCAAAATTTACTCGGTTGGTGCGATGATCGTCAGTAAGTTGAATTTTTCTGGCTGGCTTATAATTATGGATATTCATCGAACAGTACTCAGCGAGACTCCAAAAGTTTCAGCACTTGAGCGCGTAGTTTTGAAGGGTGCCACTGAGTGAACTTCCACAATATCACGGTACCGCTCTGATTCATGAGTAGTAAGCAACTGGGCGAGGTCCTTGGCGTTCACATTTTATATCACCCGTCGCTTGATACCTTCGAATCCATCTACGCACTGTATTTCTCTGTAATGAAAATGATAATAAATTAAAGAAATTCCAAAAAACTAACTTGTAAATGAAAATGTAACATGATTAAGCAATAATATATTTTTATAGCTATATAATATATTTTTATCGTAACTCTTACCGTTATGCCCATATCTCGTGCTATTTTCTTTATGCTTTGTTCTTGCCCCCAGAGAACAATAATTTTAGCTTTCAAAAATGTTGTTAATCGAACCATACTTTCAATTTACTCAAAAAACTGATCAAAAACTTAATAAATTGAATAATATTACGAGGAGGATTAACACCAATGCAAATTACCACGAATTATAAAGTTACCTTCAATCACAGTTTAGTAAATAAGGCAAAGAAGTATTCTAATTGCAACCTTAGTGCGCTGTTACAGATATTATAATACTATAGCCGCAGCTCATACAGCAGATAAGTTTTTGAAGTAAAACATGACGGTAGTGCAACAAGCTGTATCAAGCGTAATCTATTGAACTAAACGAGAAATCTATACTAATTTCAACCTTATCTTTTAGTCTTTTAGAAGTTGAAATTTAAACCTTAAGGTCTAGAAAATTACACCGTAATCAACTTTGTTCGATAAAAGGAGTAATGCTATTCATATTTTCGCCATTATTATCAAGTGAACCTATCGGTTCACTAGTGGTATAAGGCACGGCCTAGGTGATCGGCTGGCGCTGGAGATGCGAGTTCGTATCCTCAAACAGCACATAAACTAATGTGGTATTTGTTTTTGTGAGTAAATTGTATCTTGGTATACAATTGAGCCGAAAGACGAAAAATATCAGAAAATTACAAATTAATATGAACATGCAAAAAAAGGCAGATGAAGCTGCTCGCTCGTTCGCAGCTCAGCGAACGATCGCATCACGTGACGTCATTCGTGAGTCATGTGACGCGGCGATATTCAGTATATTAACTAAACATTTTATACTTCACTTAGGGTATAGTATTTTGTCAATAAATTTAGGTCAGGTAAAATTTAAAAATAAGTAACCCCAATTTAACTCAGATAGAAAAACTCTATACTCAACCAGGAATGGAAAGGAGAAAGAAAAAAACCTAGAAATGTAATTCGAGAAATAAATTAATATTGTTTATGCAATAAGCCTATCTATTCTTACAAACCTCATACCTACTATAAAATTTGATTCCTTAAATATTAATTAACAAAAAGTGCTTAAGAAAATAAAAAAAAAATTATATGAATAAAAAAAGAACTTGTGTCCGAGGATTTGAACCCCGGTTGCCGTGTCCACAAAGCAGCGGTCATAACCACTATACCAACATGCCATATACACAATGATTCAAAAAACTTTAATACTTTCATGTCATTATCAAGGGGGGTTCTTTTTCTCTGAAGCTGACTGTATAACCTGCGCTGCGTCTGTCCCGCTCAACTGCTCTAGTGTGACTACTTAAAAAAGGCGGAGGTAGTAATACAACGTGTGCTCACTGCGGCCGCCTCGCGCCTGCGCTGCCACCGCCCCGCGTCTGCGCTGCTCCCGTCCAAATGTTTTGTCGAAGAGCAGTGCATGCGCGGCGCAGAGGCGGAGCAGGTATCGTTCAGCGGGCCCGCGTTTGTTCAGTGTGTCATCCCTCATATAACTACATTATTTACTAACGTAGACGCACTGCCACCGCACTGCAACTGCTTTTGGTTTGCCAAAGCCTTTAGATGCCAAACGCTATATTCGCAAAACTCGCCCCAAGCCCTCTTACACGTACACCTATAACCCATCAGGACAGCTCTACTGCGGGCCATGCAACCGCATTTTTAAAAACAAGTTTGGCTTTGCATTTCACATTCGAGCAAGAGATAATCTATCTACGTGAAGGAGTCGCCGTCGTCGAACACGGCGAGGAGGACTATGTATTGGGCTAGCTTCGCGGAAACTAGGAATACTGAACAAGGTAAAGCGATTCTTTACACCGCACCAGAGGTGTCTGCTGTACAAAACGCAGATTAGACCCTGCGTTGAATACTGCTCTCACCTCTGGGACGGCTCCGCGAAGTATTTGCTGGACGCACTCGACGCTATGCAGCGACGCGCTGTTCGCATTATAGACTGTCCGGAGGTAACGGGAAGCCTTGAGCCGCTAGCCCAGCGCCGAACAATTGCTTCCTTGGCCGCGTTCTACCGTATTTACCACGGTGAGTGTTCTGAAGAGCTCTTCAACCTGATCCCACCCTCTCCGTTCCGATCCCGAACAACGCGTGCCGGCCAGAGATGTCACCCTCATACCGTGGAAACCGTCTTCGCGAGAACCGAGCGTTTTAAACGATCGTTTCTCTGCCGAACGATGGTGGCTTGGAACGCCCTGCCTGCGCACGTGTTTCCTCCAACATATAACCCTGGGCTCTTTAAGCGAAGCGTGAAGAGGCACATTACTGGGTCGTCAAGTTGAGGGCCACTCTCTATAGTATTCCTGTGTACTGTGAGAGTCGCCCTCAATTGCCAGACGTCGCCTCAGCTTACCATCAGGCGGGTGGCGTCAATTTGTTGACCTAAATATTAAAAAAAAAAAAAAAAAAAATGTAGCAGAGGAAGAAGACACCGCCGGGCGCCACTGGGAATTATTTCAGTACTAACCGGAAGCGCTCCGCAATTTGTTAAAAATAAGTACGTTCCTTCCACAGACCTACAATAATTGTTTCTTTCCTTTGACAATACTTGAATACTTACCACCATTACAATAGAAGATAACTTTATAAGATAACTTTATTAATTCGAAATCTTAACATCTTGTTTACTGGTGTTTTACAAAATGACAATGGGTAGCCAGCAAATAACTGGGTCTTACGAAATTAAAGACCATTTTTTTTTTTTTTTTTTTTTTTTTTTTTTTTTTTTTTTTTTTATATTTGGTTCGCCAAATTGACGCCGCCCGCCTGGTGGTAAGTCGTGACGACGTCTAGCGATTGTGGGCCACTCTCACAGCACACATTACTATTGAGAGTGGCCCTCAACTTGACGACCTACTGATGTGCCTCTTCACGCTCCGCTTAAAGAACCCAGGATTATATGTGGGAGGAAACACGTGCACAGGCAGGGCGTTCCAGGCCACTATCGTTCGGCAGAGAAACGAACGTTTAAAACGTTCGGTTCTCGCGAACATGCTATCCACTATGTGGGGGTGGCATCTCTGCCCGGCACGAGTCGTTCGGGATCGGAAGGAAGAGGGTGGGATCAGATTGAAGAGCTCTTCAGAACACTCGCCGTGGTAAATACGGTAGAATGCGGCCAAGGAAGCTATTGTTCGGCGCTGCGCTAGCGGCTCAAGGCTTCCCGTTACCTCCGGACAACCTATAATACGGATAGCCCGTCGCTGCATAGCGTCGAGAGCGTCCAGCAGATACTTCGCGGAGCCGTCCCAGAGGTGAGAGCAGTATTCGACGCAGGGTCTAATCTGCGTCTTGTACAGCAGACACCTCTGGTCCGGTGTAAAGAATCTCTTTACCTTATTCAGTATTCCTAGTTTCCGCGAAGCTAGCCCTATACATCTTTCGATGTAATTTTTATTATTGAGCTCTCGACGAACGTCTATGCCAAGGATATCAAGGTTGTCCTTCATTGGTAATAATGCATTCTGAAGAGAGGGTAGGGGAAGGAAAGGGGATTTCTTCGCAGTAAATGCACACGCCTGTGTTTTGCGGGCATTGAACTCGACCAGGTTCTCGGTACCCCATTGAGAGATACTGTCGAGGTTACGGTCGAGATCAGCCACGAGTCGCCGTCTCTCCTCCTCAATCTCAGATCGCCCCGCCGTCGGACGAACCGAGTAACTCCCGTGCAGTGTGCTGTCATCTGCATAGCAATGAATGTTCCCGAGGGATAGCATATCATTGATATGCAGAAGAAAGAGAGTTGGTGATAGTACGGACCCCTGCGGTACCCCGGCATTCACTTGCAAGAAGCGAGAAGCCTGGCCATCGCAGAGGACCCGCACTCGGCGCTCGTTTAAAAAGCTGGCAATCCAGCTGCACAGTTGAGGAGGTAGACCATATGCCGGAAGCTTGGAAAGGAGCGAAGCATGCCAGACCCTATCGAAGGCTTTGGCGATGTCCAGGCTAATAGCCAAGGACTCGCCGTGCCTTTCCATAGCCCCACCCCAGACATGCGTTACGAATGCCAGAAGATCACCCGTTGATCGCTTTGGCCTGAAGCCGTATTGTCGATCATTGATTAGCGAGTGATCCTCTAGGAATTGCATGAGCTGCTTATTTATAAGGAGCTCAAGCACCTTGCAAATGACTGAGGTGACAGCTATGGGTCGATAGTTGCCTGGATCGGACCGATCCCCTTTCTTGGGGATCGGTTGTACGTTCGCCTCCTTCCAGACCTCCGGCACGAGCCCTGAAGAGTATGACAGGCGGTACAGACGCGTTAATACTGGAGACAACTCAGCTGCACATTTTCGTAGCACCACCGCCGGAATGCCGTCAGGGCCACTGACTTTCCGCGTGTCGAGTGACCGCAGCACTGCCCGTACATCACATTACCTGATAACAATATCAGGCATTGTGTGGCCACAGTTGGCGATGGCGGGGGGCTGCAGGCCACGGTCGTCGACCCGGGAATTAGCCGCAAAGAGGTCTGCGAGCATATCCGCTTTCTCTTGGGCTTTGTGAGCCAGTGTTCCATCTGGGTAACGCAGCGGTGGCAGCGAGGGCTGACAAAAGTTAGATTGCACGGCTTTGGCCAGTTGCCAGAATCCACGGCTGCCCGTGGGATGGGAAGTGAGCTCCTGACCAAGCCGCGCGACGCGCTGGGCATTCGCTCTCTTAAAGGCCCTCTTACTCGACTTTGTGGCCCGGTTGTACGCTGCTTTGAGGTGGCCCACGTTTGGGTCGCGCACAGCCCGGGCCCTGATCCAGGCGCGATATGCCGACTGTTTTTGTCGAACAGCTTTGGCACAATCTCGCCCGAACCAGGGACGGGCTCTGCGGATACTGGCGACATCAGTGAAAGGGATGTAATAATCCATCCCTAAACTGACCTCGCCATAGTCGAAAACCATAGTCGAAAGTATTGTATTGTGAATTTATTTCAATCTAGTCTTGCACAGAATACTCTGCAACGTTTAACTTAACCGTGATAGATTTAAACTGCTCCATAGCATTGTCCTGAACAAAGCTTTTAAAGCAAGTCTTCTTTCATTACGTGAAACGTATTTATACTGTAAGGCATTGAACACACGCGCACACTTTGCCAGTAATTTCGTAGATCGAACGCAGGTTATAGGCAAGCATATGGCCTGTACCGGGCACTATACCTAGGAAAGTTAAAGTCTTGTTAAAATAGGTTCAGTCGTTACAAACAGACAGATAGACAGAGTCGTGCTAGGTCCTGAAATTTCGTATCTTATCTTTATCTATGCTTGTCACAGTTTATACTAGTGGTCGCTCCAATGGCCGAACAGGAGACCGCGCGAACAGTAATTAATACGTTTCTTTATTTGAAAGCAATGAGTTTGCTTCCACTATCCTTAAATATTTATATAGAAATTGTTATTATTATAAGATATTTCAGTATTTGTGATTTATAATTTCTATCTTAATATTAAAAACCTTTATTATTTAAATTATTAACAAATAGGTTCATATAGACAGACGGACAAAAGCAAAATTGTACAGCCTCTTAATGTAGACGCTTTGCTCGTTTCAGCATTCATAATGATTGTTCTAATGACTAGTGTGTATAACGCTTTATGTAGTACATTTCTTCGTTGCGTCTTGAAATGTGGATGTTCTTGACTTTTTTGGCTACGAGTTTAAGATTTATTACTTACTTTTGACTTGTTGTTAAATATATGACTGTGTAAGTTGAACATTTATTACAAATACAGTGATTACTTATGTCGGAGTCAGGGGAAAAGTAGTCCCATCAAGATTTTATGGTACCCACTGGTATGGTACACTACAAAGGTACACACATCGCTCCTGGCTGTTGGAATTTAGATTCAGAATACAGAATGTCGTGAAAAAGTGAAGCTAGTCTATCCCATTGTGAGACTCCTCAGTCGAATTAAAAAACCCCAGTTACTTGGGATATTTTTACTTGATCAGTCTTACATAATAATTATACAAATTATATTCCAGTGCGTGTTCTCTTATAGAAAAACAAAATCAAGATGGTGCCAGTTCCTTCTACCGACCAACCAAAAACAATCCTTCCATAAAGTATCCATTTTAGAGCGGAGCTAGTAAGCTAGTATATATTATTATATTATTGTCTATGAACATGAACTGGTACCCATTATTACAACTTATAATATTATTATACTATTAAGCTACTTGTATCTATTGACAAATTAATATTAAGTTAGGTACAAATAAGAGATTACCAACTAAACTACTAAAACAAAGTCTCCTCTGCTTAACCCCCTGGGAGATATAGATACCATTGATAAAGATATTTCTGTGTTTATGCCAACATAAACTAAACCAAACGTGGTGTTGATATTACTGCACCACCGCACTTGTGTTGAATAATCACTAGCGATCAAACATCATGTACACTGCGAGCCAAAAATATTATGTAGCGATATAAACTATTTTTTATTTTATTTTCTAAATCAGAACTATTTAGTTAGGAACTTATACTTTGACACTAATATTGTAAAATTGAAAAATTATATACTAAACCTTCCTCTTGAATAACTCTATCTATTAGAAAAAAGGCATCAAAATATGTTGCGTAGTTTTAAAGATCTAAGCATACATAGAGACATACATACAGCGAAAGTGACTTTGTTTTGTACTATGTTAAGATTTGGACCAAGAAAACTATTTGAAGTGGACAGAGCCATTAGACATTACTATTTCACAATTTATACATACCACACAAAACAACATCTTTATCCCGAAGGGGTTGTTAGAAGCGTTCATTACGCTCATATTTCACCACTGCTGTGGTAGCCTGCTGCGTGCACCAGGGGACACGGACAACCCTATTGCCGTTTCTTGGTATTACTATGGATATTTTTTAAATGTAGGTACTAGCGGTTTGTTCTGGCTGCGCTCGTGTAGTATTATTTCAGTTTAGATGTAGATTTTAAAACAGCTGCTCAAACGTTATTCGTCATCACAGGCACTAACTTATAATTATATAACCTCACCTAACCATAATAGTGCGATCTAGAAATTATATAAGCAATAATTCAATGATGTCGATACCGGTCAGCGTAGCTTAGTGGTAGAGCATTTCCCCTTGTTAGGGAAAGTTCACAGGTTCGATCCAGCCGATGACATTTGTTTATGTAATTTTTAATGTCTATCTCAAAATATTTACATTTATAATAATGGTCTATAGTCTATATTATATTGTCCTCGAGTGTATAATCAATCGGGTTCGGAGGTGCAGGTCACTGATTTCATCTGACCAATAAGTCAATATGTACATAAAGCTTTATTTGCTTATCTTTGCAATTTGTGCTTTTCATCAAACGAACTGTTACAGCTCACTCTATTGCATTAGTATTTAAATAGACGGGTATTTTGTTTTACTTATTAATATATGAACGAAACTTACAGCCGTATTCACAAACGACACTATGAGGCGCGCGAACGCTATGCGCTGTCAAAACGTAGGTATTGATTTTTCAGCGTATAGCGTTCGCGCGCCTCATAGTGTCGTTTGTAAAAACGGGTGTCAGTGTTTGTATAACAGACAGACACAAGTCACTTTTTTACCCCGGTGGGGTAGACAGATTCGCTTATTACGGCCACATTTCGCCCTTTCTTTGACCCTCACGTATAGGTGGCCCATTTCCGTTTTCGGGGAGTATATTTCCCAAAGCCTCGTCCTTTTGTCAGCAGATGAGCATGACTTAGGCTCTGGAGATGTTACGAGTAGTAGGGCACTATGTATGAAGTACCTTTAATATTTTTTTTAGTTACCATGTACCTACGTAAAACGTATTTAAATTAACTGACGAGGTTCTGACGAATATACAAAAACCGGCCAAGTGTGATATATATATATATATATATAACTTCTGAACTAACAGAGTTATACCATCCGTATATAGTTTTCCTTCAAAGTTTATTATATGGACTAACGTGATCTTTATTTCAAGTTCTTCACGCCAGCCGTTTAGATTTTACGCCCTGTTTTCGCAAAAACATCATCTTCAAAGCTAAATATCTCGCAAACGGATACTAATATAAAAACATCATCTTAGAAACCCCTCAATGTTTTTAAAAGACCTATCTATATCTTTTCTTGTCATGCATTTTTTCACCAACGTGCGGATCTCGCCCGCAATGCGTGTTGATGTCAACGTCAAATCATTTCGCAACTATCCCCGTTACCATAGCAACCGGCTTCATGAATATGAAATGACATCGAGATCTACGCGCTGACGGAAAAACGTTTGACAGGAAAAGCCCATTAGAATTCCGCTTCTAAAATGCTGCACGAATATATGTTTTATGTAACACCACTTTCCATTGTTGCCAGGTACAACGGCATACGACACTGTGAGACCACTCGCCTACCAGGATGCAAAAATATTTATGCTGTGCTTCAACATAGCAGAACCTGAAACTTTACATAATGCAGCTGCCAAGGTAAGTCTGGACAAAAACGCAAGACAAGTGCGCTATCGACATGAAATTTGAATAGTTCCATCTAGAACCTCTCTTTGATTTTTCGAATTTTGATATAGGGTTCCAACTATCCCTAACGACTGCCATAGATGTTCGATGTCCACAGACACCCACATTCCTATGAGTTTTTAAGTATGGAATGTCATAGTCGAAATACATATACAAACTTTTAAACCTTCTCGTTGGACTTGGGTTTTTGGCGAGCGCATGGTTAGTAGCTTTTTAGGTTACCTCTGGCGTTAGCTTGCCCCACACTGAACTAGTTCTTCCGTACTTGGAACTATCAAGCATTACCTTGATATTGGTAAAATCTTCGATGAACGATGGAGCCACGCACTTAAGGGAAGAAGAATCTTTCGCCTTTCATAATCTAGAATTAAGAAATATTTAATCACACACAAGGATCAAACCTAAGACCATATCATTTTGCAGAGAAAATTCAAAGATTTCTATCGAAAGTTTCAAGATTTGTGCTAGCTATAAATGACTAATTGAAATTTGTTCACTTCTAGTGGTACAGAGAAGTTCGGACACATGGTGGCACTGCAGCGCCAGTACTGCTCTGTGGCTGCAAGGCAGACCTTCGACATGACAAGGAAACTCTCACGATGCTGTCAAAGTTGAGGACACATCCAGTTACAAGCGAAGAGGTCAGTAATCTTCAACAGAAACTTTCAGAGTAGTTTTCTGAATTTTCTAGTTCCCGATTCATACGTTATCTTTATCTGGATAAAAAGTAGCCTAATATATGTTAAGAGTCTTAAAATATATGTGTATCAAATTTTAGCAGAATCTTTCCAGCCTTAGTTTAATCCCCGAACTAAAAAGAACAATACCACGGTTCAAGCCCCTTACATAAACAGATCCTCTTATTTGGTTAATTTAGGTACCTAAGGTTAGTACCTAAAGGGCACCCTATTACTAAGACTCCGCTGTCCGTCCGTCCGTCCGTCTGTCTCCAGTCTCTCATCAACCGTGATAGTTAGACAGTTGAAATTTTCACAGATGATATATATATATATATATATATATATATATCTGTTGCCCATACAACAAAAAAAAAATTGTTTTTCGTTTTACTACGGAACCCTTTCTGCGCGAGGCTTGCACTTGGCCAGTTTTACTTAACTATATTTGATGTAGGTACCGAGTAAATAAACTTAAACACGATTTTCAAATTAATAAAAAAAGGACCGTCATAAAAAATGACGCAAAGCGTGACAGTTAACGACGCCATATTGATTTTTGCTGACGTCACACTTAGTCTATGACACTCAGGGGAAGAATAAGAATCTATGGTACGACCATAAATTTCAAAATGAAACGAGTATAAAAACGTAACATAATTTTTTGCGACATTTTTATTGGTTTCCAATACTGAGAGAGAGAGTAAGTAAATCGAAGGTGTACGAATTAATCAGTTCCTAAGAATTTAAAAAGAAAAAAGAAAACGTTTTTAAAGAAAAATGTTATGAGTTCAAGTCTCTAAAGACGAAACGGATAAGTAATGAATATAAAACTTTTATTATAATGAAGTCTAGTCTTGCTGGAGATATCCCCTGAAGCGTGGGGCTATGAGACCTTAGTGAATAACAATTCTTAATCTTTATTCAACTTGACTTTTAAGTTCAATTTACATTCTCGAAGAAGACAAGAACGTGCGATTCTTTTACATTTTGGTCCTTCAGTTTACAGGCCACTTTGACACATTAAAAATAAGAAAAGGTGTTTTCCAACTGCTTACAACCTTCAATTCTTTTTTTACTTGACAAAACTACGCATAATACTCCTCAGTTGCAGGGTCGAAACTGGCTTGTACAAGCCAAGTCTATATCCCTTTCAAAACGTATTTGCCCATATAAACCCCAAGGTCTTCCTTTTCTTCCAATCTGCCATCATCATCCTATTCTTTAATATCTTCATAATAATATACAGAATTTTAAACAGCTATATACTATAGCGTCCGTCTGTACCATAACCGTATGTAATTTGTACAAATATTAGACCCCAAATTCAGGATATTTCGGTCAGTAGAATGGAATGTTCCATTCTACTGACCGAAATATCCTGAATTAATATAAATAAAATAAATAATAGTGAAAAAGAAAGAGTAACGCCACGAGTACCTCCGTAAAATGCAGCGCCCGCGCCGCCCGCCGTGTCCTCACGAACCGTCACAGATTAAACAAGAAATTCTTTCACTGGATTCAATACTTAAACAACTATATGTATGTAGAGGCAAGGCATCATTATTACATGTCTGCATTTGAAAACTAAAAGCTCGTCTTTAACCAACATCAAAATTCACTTCAATCAGTAAACTTATTTAGGTTTACTGATTGAAGTGAATTTTGATGTTTGGTACATCCTATATTCCCGACATGAATCTTACATGTTTATTACGTAACCAGCTATTGCAAAACTCGGTCGGCAATTCAGACTGGTTGAGTCAATTAATTTGATATCTTATTCAACTGGTTGCCATTTAGTGAATGCGAATACTGAGTAGTTTCATGAAAGGATAAAATCATCTCTCGAATCTGCGACATTCAAATTCTTTAGAGTTTCAAAGTTAGAATGGTTTTGTAATTAAGATGTCGAGAAGTCTGGTATTGAAAAAGTTGAAAATTCACACTTACTTCATTTTCATCAGTGATTTTCTCTTGGATATAACCATTGCTAGAAATGTTCACGTTCTTTTGAAAAGTTCAAGAAATCGATTTGGATTGAATCGAATACTCTTTTGGTTTCTTCGACCATTAATTTCACAAAAGGAAAATGATTACTCTAAATTCGTATGAACCAGTTTGAACTACTAAACTATTTAATTAATATAACATGGTAATTATAAACTTGGCTTTTAAGAGTGCTTTTAATTTGAAAACATAGGTACGAACGTACTATTGCCTATCTGTTTTTTTTATGTAATCAATAGTCCAAGACCCCCAGGACTTTTATTCGCTGTGCCATAGCGGCTGGCACGTAAGATTTTACTGCCTTTAATCAATATCCCATCGCAAGGCAACGGGTTTCAATAATTTTTTTTCAAAATTATAATGTAGTTGCTACTTTTTATTAAATTCATTCGGCCATTTTGGACATAACCCATTATATGTATCACCGGTGACGGCAATAGGCTTGCCCCTATTACGTAGGACTAAAAATACTGGCAAATTGTGGGAGTATAATGCACCTCTGCCTACCCCTTCGGGGATATAAGCGTGATATGTGTGTGTGTGTCATTTGTAAACAACAATGTGCACATACCTCATACAAAGAATAAGACAAAGAATATTGTAATTTCAATTTATTCTATATCTTTCGACCATAATTACCTCATTTATTTTATTAATCTATTCTATTCAATATCCATAGAAGTAATTTCCAACTTTGTAACGTAACAGAAGGTGAATAAATCGTAATTAACGAATAATACATGTATAATGTAATGGATGAATCTGTGGAGTTCAGAAGTTGGACTGTCCCGTCATTATCCAGTTTCAGCCTATAATCTTGTTCGATCTTAATTATTGGATGAATCGCGGTTTAATTACAAGGTTTATAGAT
Organism: Nudaria mundana; assembly: GCA_963556515.1. Lineage (NCBI taxonomy): Eukaryota > Metazoa > Arthropoda > Insecta > Lepidoptera > Erebidae > Nudaria > Nudaria mundana. Next base: position 2,973,635 of record OY748305.1, on the reverse strand, counting down.
ACGACTGTTAATCACCAATTAAAGCCTTGGTTTGAAGCGTAGAGGAGCTAATTTCTATACAAACTGTTTGAAATGTTAACAGACAAAAGTGATGGAGTTGTGAATGCTGGAATAAAATATACCGTAGTTAAGAACGAGGGCACAGTTGGTTTTAAAATTTCTATTTAAATATAATTAGAGTAAGTAGACCGGCCGGAACTGTTGTAGACATGGCTCTACCTATATCGTTATTGAATAATATTACTATAGGCAAATAAAATTGAAGTATTTGTTCGTATGTAGTTTATACTTTTGATTGTTGGCACTTAGTGGAACCTATAGTAATACATGATGAACAAACACACTTGTACAATATTCCACATCTTTATTTGATTTATATTCACCGACCGGTTTCGCTTTTCAGCATTATCAAAGGTACTTTAGTGTCTAACATATCATCAAGCCTCTTAAAAAAACATATTGCAATTTTTTTAAATGTCTTTAATATATGTTAGACAAAGAAAATAATGAAAATAAATCAAATAAAGTTGAGCAATATTGTACATTCTTCTTTGATTCTTGATTCTTTGGTTTTTTGATTCTTTGATTAATTGGAGTAACTTAGGCTACTTTTTATGCTGGGAACGTGTTCCGTGGGAAATGGGAAATAGAAAACTATTGCACGCAGACGAAGCCGTGTGCATCAACTTGTATTACACCAAATAATGCAATCCAGTCAAGTTAGTCAACTTAACATCGTCGATCTCCGAAAGTCACCTGTAATAAGTAGAGCACTCAAATTTTTGATATTAAGAATTCAATTGCATTAGTAACTGTAAAATTCCTATTACAGGCCCTCGCAGTCGCCAGACAGTTAGGAGCAATGACGTACGTCGAAACATCAGCGAGGGCTTCTGCCAAAGGTGTGAAGGACGCCTTTGAAGTTGCTGCATTGGCTGCACTAGGAAAACTTAATAAGCAACAAATGAAACAACAGGTAGTTATTCCTCATAGCATCTCCTTATATCATGCGTCATAATTTCCCTTAATTTCGGTTAGTGATTAATAACTAGTTTGGAACAGTTATTTATTAGACTCAACATTTTATATATTTTCTTTTGCAGAAGCAAGTGGGGCGCAGTAAGAGCAAACGCGACCTTAAAGCTGAGCTGAAAGGGCGTGCGAAGAGTTGCTGTGTCATGTGATCCGGGGCCGGCCACCCCTCCCGGTGGCCGCACGACTGCTAGGCGACCACTGCCCTATACATATATAAATTCCTGCTGGCCTATAGATGAAAGCTCTGGACCTAAGATTACACCTTGCAGCACACCACGAAACTTTCAGTAATGTTGTTTCATGTCATTGCTCAAACAAGGAAGAAAAATAATTGTCCTCAGACTTCTTGTATACCTATTTACATAATATGAGTGAAAAGACCACGTTAAATATTACTATAATGAAATTAATGTCTAATTTAAGTACTTCATTTTATCGATAGCCTCTTAAAAATACCTAATTGATATTTAAAATGGAAAGGGGATATTTTCTTTGACTTTTAGGTAAAAGTATGTGTAATTTAAAGGTGCAATGTAAATTTAGCCCTCAGGGATTGAGCGTGAGTCTGTGATAAAGTTAAAAATAGAAAATTTGAGAAGAGAATAGAAATGTTTAGATTGATACTAAATTGGGATGACGCTCATTTTTGGAGTATTGGAGTATTAAGGAAATAAATATTCATAATTAGATAGGAAGGAAAGTAAGTGTTTTCATATACATTGAAATTAAGGTTAACGTAAAAATTGATGTGTTTTCTATTAAATTATGTAATAAAATGTAATCTTTATCGTGAATGCTAAGTTATTTTTATCTAGGACCAACGTTGCTATTGGTTTTAATACTGTGGTTTAAATATTTGAAGCTATAAAATATGTGTATTTTATTCATAAGTCGATGTATACCGGTTGGTTTCGAGCCATTTGGTGGTTCTTCAGCAGCGAGTACGAGGCGTGAGAAATCCTCACGCGTCAGATGCAGAAATCGGGTATTTTATTTACATAATATTAAATAATAAAGATATAAATGCACAATGACGGACAATATTAACTTACAGAGGTCCATTCGCTAGTTTCATGTCCATGATCGCTATAGTTGTTAAATTTTTGTACGTTTACAATGTGAATTAAATGTTGCTTATCTGTGGAGTAATTAACTAACTAGACATTAGTACAGAGGGGCAAAGGTTATATATACTATGAGTGTATAGTCATAATATCTATGCGCTCTACATTTGATTAAGCTTGCACTAGACGAACGATGGAAGTTTGTATATTAAACTTCGCAACTACTGAATCGATTTTGAAAATTCGTTCATTATCACACACATTATTAACGTCTTTATCCCCAAAAAGACAGACAGATGTGTTTATTACGCACACATTTTATTTTATCGGTCCTACATATAGGGTGCGAATCTACGGGTTTATTAAATGTGTGTTTGTTGTGTGTTTAATGATGATAACTTGGTTTCCTGCAATCCGATTTCAAAGAAAAATAGCCTGAATTTTGTCTCAAACTGGGTTTGGTATATCTCTGAAAAGCAATAGATAATCACTTCAGTAGTTTCGGAGATTATCATGTACATACTTGCCATTACCACCGTTTACAGTATAGAAGAGATACCAGTGCAATCTTAAGATAAATTGATAAACAAATATCATAATTCATCAAGTGTTACTCTTTACAATAGTTATTTATTAAATATGTACCTATATGTGTATATTTTATAACGTATGTTATTTATTATACACCGTGAAAGTAACACCGTTTAAAAAAATATATTTTGGGCTCAGTTTCGATAACCGACAGGAAGTATTAATTTGTAAAACAAACACAATATTTTTTATAAAATACTTAAAATTTTTGTTGGTTCTTTTTTTTAATTCCGCGTCTCAAGGCCGCTGCAGCCTACGTCTATTGTCGAGCGCCTCTGGATAGTACTAGGAAGATTTTTTAAGGCAGTGAGCTACCACGAGTAATACTCATTTGATATCTAGAGACTACATAAATTTTAAGATTTTTATAAAAAAAATGTGTTTGTTTTTCAAAGTAATACTTCCATTCGGTTCAATTTTTTTTTAAATGGTTGTACTTTTACAGTGTATTGGTAAATCTGAACCCAACAACTATTAAATGTGGACACATAAATGGTTGCAGAAATCAGTTATTCCCAAAAATCTTAATTTAGATTTTTTTTTTTAAGTTAAACAATGTCTTCGTGTTTTAAACAAACTATTTAAATATAATTTTCAATAATTTAAAGTATTGTAAGTCGATATCAAGCTTTAAATTCAATGTTAGCTTTAATTATCGTTATATTAAATAATATTTAAATATGTAATAGGTATATTTTGTTTATTTATAACCAATAATCAGAACAAATCTGATTGTAAGTTTATTTTTATTAAACAAATTGTACATATCATGTGAAATTCATGTTGTTAAGAACTCTGACATTATTTTCATGTAATAAAAATATCTTTATTCATGTAGGTTACTTATGAATTTCAAGGGAAGACTAGATAAACTGTCTGTACCTTTTTTTTTTTTTTAAAAAACGTGGCTCCATCGATTCGCCAATGTCAAGGTATTACTTCATATTTCCCGCACAGAAGAACTAGTTACTTTGAAGCGCATCGAACTAGTTCGCGGTGCGGGACAAGGAAACGTTGTTCGGTATTGCAATTGAGCGTTTGGACCTGGATTTTTGCCCAGCGACAGAGGTAACCTAAACGGTCACCAGCCACGCGCTCTGCAAAAACCCAAGTCCTGTCTGTACCTATATCAATTAATTCTGCTAAATGAGTTATCAGAAAGTGGCATTTCTGAACGTCAGTGTCTTTTACGATGTTGCCTCCATTTTACCTTCACAGAGAGTCCATCAATATATATAGATAGAGTGGTTCTTGAGGAAGGCCTTTGTGTACATAATTTTTCAATCGGCCGAAGCTGCGGGCGTCCGCTAATTAAAAGTAAAACAGTAAATGATCGTGACTGGTCAATTATTACACCCTATTATTCAAACTCAAACTCAAAAATATTTATTAATAATGTTATAAAATAACACTTATTAACGTCAGCACATAATAATTTACATTTAAAGCCAGATTCACAAAGCAATGGGTGGAGCCAAAGAGAAAGAAACTGGCAATATAAACTCCCGGCCACTCTTATTAATATGGTGTAAAGAATGAGATATTATTTACAATATGTATTTTCAGAAATTCTTGTTAAATTTCAGTGTTATTACTGCCTCGGAAACTCCCAGAATGCTGGCTTCGTTGCTACATTCAATGGGGATAGACTTTTTTCAGTCGGGAATATTTAATTAGAATTTCTTAATATAAATCTTAACGATACAAAATTCGTGCAAAATAATGTCGAGTTACAAAGCCTTATATGTAAATTTGTTTTTTTTCTGTTTTAATTGTAAGACACAATGTTTTAATGTTAGACAAGTTATAACTCGACGTTAGACTACTTTGAATGTTGTTTCTAGATAATATAGAGTTCAGTGTTTTTTTATAATCGACTTTTATTTCTTACTTAGGGAGACTAAAGGGGTCAAATAAAGGTCTCACCGGCAAATGCACCTGCCGAGGCTCTGGCAAACGTAAAAGGTCCTTATAAGCGGCAATAGGCTCGCTAGCTATTACGTGGGATCAACTAAGTTACTGGCGATAAGTGGGCTTTATATAGTTAATACTATCAGGCGTTACTTTTCGGAAGTCCATAGTTAAATTAAATAAATCTAACTACTTTGCAATATTCCGCCACATGCAAATTACCCAACTCTCGTATTTATTCATGCACAAGTCCGCCCTCCAAACCCACTTAGGCCGAAAGAATAGAGAAATAATTTTGAAAATAGAATAAATATGAGAGTTGTGTTATCGTGCAAAAAATAATAAAAACCTCGACACGTGTTTCGCCCCCAACCAGGGGCATCATCAGGAGATGTCGATGGCTCGGCGCACGGCGACCGAACACCATGTTCTTAAGTCCCATAATTTCTCAGCCTGTTTCCTCTCCTCTATTATCCTTTTCTCCCTAGCGCTTCTTATGCGAAGGTAGTAATTATGTTTTTTTTATTAAAAAATTTAAGGAGGCTTTGAATTAAATAAATAAATATGTTAAGACATTCACACACAACGTCATCTATCTCAAACTAAGCTATAAGCTTGTGCAATGGGATCTAGACAACACCCAAACTCCGAAACAAACATTTGTGAATCACACAAATATGATATGAGCCTAAGTATTGCCTTTTCAGGGCACTTAAGATACTTAACCAAAACCTCGTTCGTCGGTCAGTAGGTCCACCGTGTGCAGATGAGGGTGACTTGTGTCATGGACATGTTGATGACAATTATTTTACCTCTCCGGTAAAAGTTACAAAATTCCAAAAAATATTTTAAATGTTCGCGAGATTTACTACTATTATTATCACAGAACACAGAAAGTGGAAGAGGTTAGAAAGGAAATTGTTCCTGATTTGTACTGCAACGCGTGTCGCCGATTTTCTCCCACTCAAAAACTCCACTAGAAGCAAGAAATGTATTTACATCTGGTATACTACTTTAGATATACTTCTCACTAGTGTTATTTGATTTATTTGTTCCATACAACGGGCCTAACAACAGAACGCTAATTGCCGCTTATTATGACATGTTCAGCTGCACCTTGCGGTACAGTTGCATAAAGAACTTCGTTCCTGACGGGGCTCCCTCGACCATACAATTTTTTATCTGTCTTAGCAATATCAAATACGGGTTAAACTAGCATTCCCGTTAACCTCTCTAGCTAACTTACAAGTACCTACTTCTGTTATGAGTGGGTTCACTTCAGTAGTGTGGTAACCACCGGGTATCGAACTCACATCGTCGAAACGCACCTTAGACACGCTATGGACACCAAACAAAGCAAAAAGTCCTTTCTTCGCGCGAAAAACAGCCCGTTCTTGTTCTAACAACTTTCACAACAATCTAAGGTCGTTTCACACAATACAGTATTCGATAACATCATATGAAACTTTTCCAAGTCCCACATTTAGTCTCTTGACGATTTATTCGACGCTTCTGTTTCACCCTCATCAAAGTTCACTGGATTTGTACAATGGCGAATGCATCCTCCCGAATCCTGGACTTCACATATATCTCTTGGTATTCAGACGTTTTTCTTTTAAATTACTTTTCTTTGATAATTTATGTCCGAACTTAGCTGATTCTCGCAGCTTCGCCCGCGTGGAATAACTTGTGACGTAAACTTTTTGTTTTCTACTATTACTAAAATATTTGTCTTTTCTACTATATTTTACTTTTCACCTATTTGATGAAACAAAACCCGGAATACAGCTTTAGTTAATAGCCACAGCTTCACTGCGGGATAGTTTTTTAGTTCAAAGAACTGAGTACCTACCTACCTAAGTATAAAGTCAATACAAGAAATTAATGTTTAATAGAAGTTACTGAACATTATTATTTACCGGTAAGTACCTACGAAGTGTTTATTCTGGTATGTAGCTAAGGTATATTTCGTCGTAAGTGTATGTATGTAGAGTTCGGAAGGGGAAACGACAACAGAGTTAGGACCCGAGTCGAGCGCACAGAAATACGGGCATGTGGAGAGAACAGTGGGTAGTCCACAATCTAGCGGGGCGCCACTGGAAATACCATATTCTGCGTGTGCACCAGAGACGCCCGGCAACACACGTAAGAGCGGCAGCGGCCTTGGGCCGCGGAATTTAAAAAAATCCACAATATGAGTATATTGTGGATTTTTTTAAATTCCGCAGTGCTAATATTATAGGTACTTCTTAAGTTACTCACCAGTTTACTAATAAAGCAAACCTTAATAAATTGTAACAGATATACGAGTATAAGTGTATTGCATATCTTCTTTACTTATCTACACTCAAAACATATCATACCTACTTTAATATTAACTTTTACAGTCGACAAACGTAAGAGAAAATTTCATATTCTATTCTTTACAATACATTTTACTCCTTTGTACATTGTTATGTCAAAACCATAATAGCTATTATAATTTCTGAACAAGACAACTTTTGTGATAACTGCAGAATGTCTACGTAGGTACGCGTACCGAAACATTGTGACACAATATACGTGAACAACAGAAGTTCAACCACAAAATCACGTCTTTGTCCCCTAAGGGGTAGAAAGGTGCGTTTATTATGCCTACATTTCGCCAGACCCTTTATTGATCCCATGTAATAGAGAGCCTTTTGTCGTTTTAAAGCATAAAGTATTGTTAATTTTCCAGAAAATTGTCCATCATGTGCCAGTGGGATGACTTTGACCTCGAAGAGGTTGATAACAGCCTAGTTGTACCCTACTGGGACAAAGGGACGGGTTAGAATAGGGATTTGTGTCGAGTTTTCCTTCTTTAGCAGTGATGCCCTCTGTACAGGCTTGAACTACTGGTATTCACATTTATAATGCGTGTGACCTCATTCCCTAGGATATTTTATTACCGTTAGGCCGATACCTCACCGAGACGCCATGGCGACGTGGCCAGCGACGTCGTAACATAGGTAGTGCGGCTGTGGGAATTTAAAGAATTATTAATGTTAATTACGTAAGTACTTAACACAAATTAATAGCTTAGGTAGTTTAAAATGTAAATGTTTAGTATAAAATGCTGATATCCGTGCATTAGGCCGATACCTCACCGAGACGCCATGGCGACGTGGCCAGCGACGTCGCCAACTAGTTCTCATTGAGATATATGACACTTGGCGACCGACTGGCGACGTTGCCAGTCGGTCGCCAAGTGAGTTAGCCGTCATATATCTCAATGAGAACTAGTTGGCGACCGACTGGCGACGTCGCCATGGCGTCTCGGTGAGGTATCGGCCTTACGGGAACTACGCATACCCCTAAGTACCCATTTGGTCCATACACTGAAACATCTTACACATTTTAGAACAATGATAAGCCTGATTACTATGGGTAAGTTTAAAATAATAACTCAAATTACTTTTATGTTGGTACCTACCACACTGGTTCCAATGATAAATGATAGTCATAAATGATAGTATGGAAATCAAACTGCAAAATAAATGTTATGTAAAATGAATCTCAAAAACGATATTCATGGGCGACTAATTATGCTCAGATTATAAAAGAAAAGGTCGATTATAAAAGACTATAGCTGATAAACCGCGGATGGATAAGTTACTGCTGTGCTTCTAAGGCTGAGATTCATAAACCGCACTAAGCCTATACTTTGTAGCAAAGTCGCACTTTGACTCAAAATAATGTTTCATAGTCAAGCCTAAGGCCAGTCTTTGCTTTGGGAAACCCTATTTTGCTTAGTAAAGTACTAGTGCACGATATCGTAGATAGAATAGACTTTACGTTTCAACGTAAACTTTGAATGATTATAGGTACTACTAATTTTAATAGTCTTGTGCCTCGTGCAAAATTTATAATATATTGGTCTATTTAATCTGGCCGGGTTATGAGCTCATAATTGTCAATGTCATTCCTGTGATCTGTTTATTTGACATGAATAAACAGATTATACAGAAAGGCTTAAAATTACGTTTCTTTACAACATATTGAATATTTCAGTAATGTTAATAATATTATAAATATGTAGTCGCGATGCAGTGACAATCATTTTTATGAGCTAATGTACCTATTCAAAATATTTATTTTTTTACGAAAAATCTAGCATTAGTAATTAATTTACGCGTGTTAAGTAATATAAACTTTGCGTAGAACGAATTGCTGTTGTAGTTTACTTTGGTTTTACTAAGCTACAGCAGCTACAGCGTAGAGCAGCACTTTCCTTAGTAAAGTCCTTTCCTTAGTAAACTTTGAGATTTGAAAGTACCTACACTTTCGGAAGTATACTTTGATACGAAGTAAAGTTCTGTTTATGAATCTCAGCCATAATAATCTTAATAAATTTCGTGTTATTCCAACTTTACTATGGTTAACCATGTAAAATGTAAACAAAATGAAACATGTTGCGTTCACTCGAATGAACAGTTTAATCGAGTGACGCGTCTGATATCACCTTAAGCTAAGTAGGTAGTAAAATAGGTATGACACCAAAAAGAAAATCAATTTCTATTTATAGGTAAATCTCTATAAAAATGAGTTTATTCTTCGATTGTTGGCACTTGGTGGAACCTATTGTCATACATAATGAACAAACACTTGTACGCTATTTTACAACTTTATTTTGGCTTGAAGATGTGTTGGACAGTAAAGTAAAACACATTTGATAATGCTGAAAAGCGAAGGTCGATGAAAATAAATCAAATAAATTGTGGAATAGTGTATACTTTAAGTAAGTGTGTTTGTTCATCATGTATCAATTTGATCATTGATATCAATTTCAATTTGAAATGTCTGTCCGTAATTTCAAAATAAAAGCTTTTCACAAAATGCTCAAGAAAGTAGTTGGGTACCTAGGTATACTTTTACAGAAGGTATATCCAGAATAAGAAGTAAGTACCTTCCTGCGTAGCTGTACTTATTTTTTTTATTTGTCTGTCTGTTTCGACTAATCTCTATAAAACAGCTGAACTGATTTTAACGGGACATTCACTGGCGTTATAACGAGTAACTTACGTTACTTTTTCCTGTAAAAATGTGTTGTGATCATAATTATGAATGACTATCTGATCGCTACAGCTCCGCCCGCGTGATTTAGTTTACTCGTTCCCGGTTCATTGTACATTGCCGGGATATAAAGTAGCCTATATTACTCAGGGTAAATTAGCTTTCCAATGGTGAAAGAATTTTTGAAATCGGCACAGTAGTTTTTGAGTTTATTCATTACAAACATACACACAAAAATACAAATCTTTCCTCTTTACGAGTATAATAGCAGTATAGATAAGATGTGCGCCATGATTATGGCGCTTGCAACAGTTATAAGTATGTAAGTAAGTACAAAAAAAAGTGTGTGTTTCAGCTCCGACGCACGACTGGAGTTTACTCCTTAAGTACGAGTATCTAACCATAACAAATTAGAAAGTTGCGCACTAGAGGTGCGCACCAAAAACGTGACACGATTTTCGTTACTTGTTAGTAGGTTTTACCCCTCGGATTTTTCTCATACCGGGCGCCTTATATATGAAAATCGATTCTTAAGGAGTAAACTCCAAAAAATTGCATACAAAAAATCTTAGTATTAAGTACCTAACTAAAATAATAATATTGTACAAAAAACCCCGTGACAGTCGTGACACCCATTACCCATCGAAACACGTACCTACTTACTCTTTATTGTCAATATAAGGCAGCTCAGTTTGTTTGCCGATGTCGAAACGGCAATTGCTATCTGCTATTAATAGTAATGGCATACTTTTATGGTGCATTTGCCATAGTCCATAACCCAGCCTCCTAAACGTGATTAAGAATACTTCTTTAAACTTTCGCGTTTTGTACACATTATAAACTTATTATTATTTTGTTAACATTATTAACTTTACATTATAACACATTATTAACTATAAGAGCCGCGGCTCTTGTAACAGGGCCGAAACGTCGGGTAATAAAGAGGTAGTATATATGTCAATAATCGCGTAAAAGACCCGTTAGTCTTAAGTTTATAATGTGATTAAGAATGTTGAAATAATAATGAAAATATAGTTTCTTTTTAATTTAAAAGTATTTGATCGCATCACAGATCCTTGATGTAAGCGAGGCTTCCCTCGTCTACATCTTTATACACTACTGAATATATAATGCTATATTATTATGTTAATTATTATAAAGAGGAAAGATTTGTTTGAAATGAAAAAGTTCCGTACCTACTGAACCGATTTTAAAAATTATAATATACACTAAAATGTAGCTAAGTAAGTACACCATCCCCGAGTGATCGGCTACCTTTTATCCCGGTAATGTGTCCCCATAGAGATATTTCCCCGTAGGAATTGGAAACGAGATAACTAAAATACACTGGCGAAGACACGGTAATCAGCTAGAAAGCAATAAGTTTCTAATGGGCGTTTTCACATTGCACGATAACGACACGATATCGTGACGACGATATCGTAGCAGCAGCAGTAACTAAACTAAACTAACTAAAACAGGTAAGAATGTAAATTCGGCTACAATATCGTGACGATATCGTGCAATGTGAAAACGCCCATCTTGTTGTTTTTGTGGCATCATAGCAGCAGACTAAAGGCGAAATTCTGATGCGATGATGCGATATTTTTTGTTCTAAAACTGATGTGTTCGAGAGGGTTCTTGTGGTATAAATGAAGATCATCGGCCCAATTCTAAAGTGATTAGGATTACCTACTATTTTACTAAAATTTACAGGTCCCACCTATATCTACTATTAGCACAGCATATAGAGAATAGTACTTACGTACAGAACTTGCACTCCGACGTTCATTAAAGCACATTCTTTTGTTTACATAGAACATAATTCGAACGTTAGGGTTGTCAGTAAAGTAAAATATATACCAGCATAATTTAACCAATACATATGACGTTAATGCCTCAACATCTACTCTAGTCCATGCCGTGTCACAAACAAGAGACAACCCTTATTGACATACAACTTCAAGTTGTAGCTGACGTCACGTTTTTTGCAATTGTTAGGCGAGTGACATAGGCCCGCTATTAGGTACGAGTACTTTCTTTGATGGTATTTTGAAGGCTTTTGTGTGTTGGATGTTGTACGTTTTTTTTTCTTTTTTCAAAGTAGGCATAGTTCTGGTCACGTACTATTCAGCCAAGATAAAACCTTTACTTTCGCACTTATTATTCACAGCGTAACTCGTGCTAACCTTGCTCGTTCGCAATTCAAAAAAGTTTTATATTAAAAATATAAGATGACCTAAAGACTGGCCATTCTTGAGACACGCCCAACAATATTAGGGTGTCGGTTGAGTACGTGACAATATTTTACGGACGTTTCCCTTTATTAAAATGTCTCTATGGAATATTATATAATAATATGTAAGTTAGGTGTATATAATATAACAAAGATATAGGTATCTCTTACACCTAGGTACTACTTATAAAATCTACGCATAGGTATCTCTCCACTCAATACGCGAGGCCTTAGCTGAGCTTTGCATTTGTGTGAGTGATCACGAAAAGTAGAGTAAAAAGGCTGTGTGTAGCTGTGTGTACAACACATTTGTGGGTCACATTATATGTTCACGGACACTCAAAGTTCTAAATAACTTATATTTCGCTATTCTGTTGGTCCCAACTCCCACGTAATCGTTTAAGGTATCCGAGTAGATACGCTTAGGTAGGTACTTTGGATAAACAGTTTAATAAATATGTTGTCTCCAGTCCAGTATGTTTAAATATAGGTCATAGCACAGATAATATAAGGTCATAGTTAATAGGAATACCTACATCCTAATATTTGTCTGGTTCAGTGATTGCGTTTACACAGAATAATTAAATGGGACAGATTATTAATTAAACACGGACTAACGATACTGGCTGACACGTCCCAAGCTCGAAATTATATAGCAACCGGTAAATTATTAGGTATTATTACACGAACGTTAAACAATCACAACGAGTGACGCCATCTTGAAATCTAATATAAATAGGTATCGTGTGTTTACAATCTACATACATATACAATCACGCCTATATCCTAGGCGTAGACAAAGGTTAATTAAACATCCACATTTTACCAGTAATTTTGTTAGTCCCATACGGGACAAGCCGACACCATTGAGTAGAAAATCAATTACTAGTCTGTAATCCAAACCTCAATATCAACAACGCGCGAAACAAGAGGGTACCGCACGATCTCCGGAGAGGCTGCATGTCTCCTAGTCGGGACCCCTCCATGGGATCTGGAAGCGAGAGCCCTTGCATCATTGTTCCAATGGCGCAAGGAGGCGTTGGAGCGGGACCACAGGACTACGTCTCGAGAAATCGAGGACCAGCGGTCCCAACTCCGCCAGGATCTCATGGAGTCATGCAGGGTGCGACTTGAGCAACCCAAGTGGGGTACCACCATCATCGCAGCGGTGAGACCGATCATGGAAGATTGGCTGCAGAGGCAGCATGGTGACCTCACGTATCGTGCGACGCAGATCGTTACCGGGCATGGATGCTTCGGTGGCTATCTGTTTCGCATCCATCGTGAGGTCACACCCCGGTGTCAACACTGCGAGGTTTCCGACGACGACGACACCGCACTCCACACGTTGGTGAAGTGCTCTGCGTGGGCGAGTCAGCGCCGGGACCTCGTAGTGGGTCTGGGCGTGGATACCCTCTCCCTGGAGACCATGCTTCAAGCCATGGTCTCCAGCTGGAGTAGGTGGAACGCGGCCGTGTTCTTCTGCGCGAGCAAGTCATGCTCGCGAAGAGGGCGGCCGAGAGGGAGAGGGTGCGTACCCTCCCCGCCGAGTTCCGTAGTCAGCGGCGAGGGCGCCGCAGACTCATCTACGCCCAAGACCATCGACCTCCATGATCGGGGCCTGAGGACGGCGGGATCGCCACCCGTCGTCCTTACTTCCTCACTGACGCGGGATAAAACCCTACCACAACAACGCGGGATTCTCATCCCCACCAAAGAGACCACAGAGGTGGTAAAAGTCCGCCGGGCGCCACTGGAAATACGTTCTGCTTGTAACCAGAGACGCCCGGCAACGGACGTTAGAGCGTTTTGTTTTTAAACTAAAAAAAAATAAAAAATAGCCTCGGAACTAAAAAAAAAAATAAACCATAAGTTATGTTACAAATGAAAATGCATTTTTTTTTAAATGCAGTAATTACATTACTATTAAAATTTATAACATAACATAGCATCACGCATTTTTCCCCGAAGGGGTAGGCAGAGGTGTGCAAACACACCCACATCTCGCCAGCTATGTTAGGTCCCATGTAATAGGTGGCGAGCCTATTGCCATTTACCGGGCACAAAATCCAGACTCTGGGATAATTATCTGGGTAAAATTCTAAAGAGAATTATATATTACCCACCAGACCGGGAATCGAACCCGAGACCTCGAGTGTGGCAGTCCGTACATAGTACCATTGTGCCACCGAGGTAGTATTATAATTTATACCTACATATTTATTAAAAAATAGCAAAAAATAAAAATATATTTTATTGAAATGGCCACCTTTGGCTTTTAAGGTGAACGCACACTAATACGAGCCGAACGCGTCGAACGAATCGAAGTTAAGGAGGCCTCGCACACATATCCGCACCGGAAGAATTGACCACCACGAAAGAATCGACCGCGACGAAGAAATCATTTCTATTTCCTTTACGCCTGTCGCACTGTTATTACATGTAACTGATAGAATGCAAGCGTATCGGTCGAATCGACCGCATAAGCCGCGCCGAAGCTGATGACGTCATACGAATTCGTCTAGGATTTCTGGGGTTCTTCCAGATTCGGACGATCCGACGCGGGAAAGTGTGCGAGGTTTCATGAGATTTCATATACAGAATTCTAAAATTCGTTTCATTCGACTCGTTCAACGCGTTCGGCTCAGATAAGTGTGCGTTCACCTTTATACAGGCCTTTAATCTGTTTGGCCACGAATCTATGGATTTACGCACTGTTTCCAAGGGAAATTTTGCCACTGCTTGCTCCAAAGATTTTTTAAGAGACTAAATGACACAGTGTAGCTTAGAGCAGGCCGTGTCCACTAAAACTGACAATAATTTGTAGTCTAAAGGGTTGAGGTCTGGGCTAGATGAGGGCCAGTCTTCAGCTCTTATAAAGTCCGGAACGTTAGTTTCTAGCCAGGCTTGGGTAGTTCGTGCCTTGTGACCAGGAGCAGAGTCCTGCTGGAAAGTCCACGGTATATTTTTAAAAAGTGTATTGCTGAGAGGTTTCACAGCATGATCCAAGACAGTATCTTGATACACTTTGGCCGAAGTTTTCACTCCTTTTTCACAAACATGTTGTTTTGTGACTCCCTGATAAGACACGCCCCACCAATCTATCACTGACGCAGGATGATGACCACGTTGTACCTTTCCGACCACTGGAGCAGCTTCCTTAGAACTGTGAGCGTACACTTTATCATTTTGCTTATTGTATTGTTCTTCAATCGTGAAATTTTTTTCATCGGTAAAGAGGATATTTCTGTGCCTTTCTCCTGCGTATTGCAACAGAAGGCGCTTTGATCGATCCACTCTCTTTAATCGTAAATATTGATTTAGGCATGTCCTGTGTATCGACATTAAGCACCGAGCTTCAGGTCGTGTTTTATAATACGTGACAGAGTCCTAGCGGGAATCTTCATTTCTCGCGATAAGATTTTTTGCTTCCTTATGGGGTTTCGACGAATTCTGGCTTTAACAGCATTAGTAGCCTTGTAGTTCTAACAGCACGCGGCCGCCCCGATCTTTTCTGGTCTTCGACAGACGAAGTGTTGCTGTATCTATTGATAGTACGATATACGAACATACGGCTGATACCAAGTTTTTGAATTGTCTGGAATATGACCGACGCGACGACGGCTCCATACCCACTTTGTGCAAGGCGATCACTGCGATTCTATTTTCTTTAACACCCCATTCCATATTGTAATTTGATAATGAATACGAAAAAATATGTGAAATAGCGCGAAATCAAAAGAAGTTTCGTTTTCGTTACGTGTTCCAAATTCAAAATAATTAAAAAGTTGAAAAAAAGAAAAGTTTTAATGTAACAGTATTTATGGCCAGACTAGTTATATCATAGAATCAATTTCGTTTATTCAGTTTACTCACATAAAGAGCACATATGAATGTCAAAATTTTACAATTTTATGTCAAGCAATATTATAAAAATACTAAATTAAGTACATAAATAACCATTTGAAAATGATTCTTTCGCTGGTTCGGTAAGTTGGTTCTCCTGAGAAGATACCAGCACGAAACTCAGGTAGATTATCCATTTTCTTTTTTAATAAAGTTTTGTTTACATTGTGTTACAATTTATATTGTACGAGTGGCTAACAACAGCACATTAGGGTGACAATGCATTTTTATCATTAAGATATTCGTCTACATTATAATAGCCTTTCTTCATCAAACGTTTTTTAACTACTATTTTAAACTTATTAAGAGGCATGTCAACCAAATCCTGCGGAATTTTATTAAATATTTTTATACATTTGCCTACAAACGAATTACCAACTTTATGAAGTCTAATTTTTGACATTGCCAGTTTATTTTTATTTCTTGTATTATAATTATGGTTGTCGGACCTTTTTTTGAAGAGTTCTATGTTCTTCCGTACATATACGATGTTGTCGTAAACATATTGAGAAGCAACTGTTAAAATATTAATTTATTTATATATGTATATAGCTTTATATTTATATATATTATTAATAGATATAGCTGGAGCTATGATAATATATCTATAGAAATATAAATATATACTGTTAGACTTATGTCCTATTACGTGGTATTTATAAAATCTAACAGTATTTTTTAATGTGGGTAGTTTAATAAAACTAAAGACAACTACAATTACTTTTGTGTGATGACTATTCATCCCACCTAGTAAGTATCTCCACTACTGTGTCTAGTACCATACCTAGTACCGTTTATTCGGTTTAAGCCAGATTCTGCTTAGGACAGAATCTGTTGACGACAGATTCGCTTTAAGACAGAATTTGTACTTTCGAGTAGGAAATTATTATCTGTATCAATTATATTAAACTTATAATTATTTTAATTGTAAATTGTTTTATTTTTATGATCGCCTGGTACTTTTTCAGAATAATGAGTTCAAACATTCAATCGGTTTTTCACTGAATTTAAAAGAATTTATAATCTTGAAGGCTCTTATATTGTTATGTATTCCTGGTATATTTGCGGTTTGTGACTTTTATAATGGACAATCATTTTCATCTGTACTCGGTGCACATGTTGACACATTTAAATAAACTAAACGGGTCAAGATTCGAATGAGATTTCGAGAGTGCTTATGTAGTTCTGTAGTCCTAGTATTTTATTCAAGGTGCGTGTCATTTTCAGCGTGGGCGAGTCAGCGCCGGGACCTCGTAGTGGATCTGGGCGTGGATACCCTCTCGCTGGAGACCATGCTTCAAGCCATGGTCTCCAGCGGGAGTAGGTGGAACGTGGCCGTGTCCTTCTGCGAGCAAGTCTTGCTCGCGAAGGAGGCAGCTGAGAGGGAGAGGGAGCGTGACCTCCCGGCCGAGTTCCGTAGTCAGCGGCGAGGGTGCCGCAGACTCATCTACGCCCAAGACCATCGACCTCCATGATCGGGGCCTGAGGACAGCGGGATTACCACCCGCTGTCCTTACAGAAGCAACCAGATTCACTCACTGACGCGAAATAAAACCCTACCCCAACGACGCGGGATTCTCATCCCGACCTAACCCCCGCACAGACCACAAAGGTGGTCAAAGTCCGCCGGGCACCACTAGAAATACGTGGGAATAGCTACTTGTAGCGGAAATATATACCCAGTAGTTCCATAGATACACAAACAACAAAAGTACTAGGAGTACAGAACTGCAAAAGAGCACTCGCCAACTTATATATCGCTCAGTTTGGTTTATTCAAAATGTGATCGAAGAAGTTTTGTTCAGAAACCGTTCACCTTTAAGCGTGCTTCAAAAATGTCATATAGATTCTTCTGTTTTATGCGTTGATGAGGTAGACAGAGTTGTTTATTGTACCCATATTTCGTTAGTCACATTGATGGTGAGGCCATCTTTTATTATAAATGACACGCACCTTAAATAAAATACTAGGACTACAGAACTACATAAGCACTCTCGAAATCTCATTCAAATCTCGATCCGTTTAGTTTATTTAAATGTGTCAACAGGTGCACCGAGTACAGATGAAAATGATTGTCCATTATAAAAGACACAAACCTCAAATGTACCAGGAATACATAATAACATAAGAGCCTTCAAGCTTAGAGAGACTAACCATAATATTATAAAGTCATAAAATAATAATATTTTAAAGAGTTATAAAACCAAAACATTGAATTAGTACCACGGGATTTTTTTTCTTCCCATAGTACTACTTGACTGCTTGGTAGTACTATGGGAAGAAAAAAATTCCCGTGGTACTACCAGTGGTATTACCAGTAGTACCACGGGCAACAAAGGATATTTTGTACTTACCTGTATTTCTGTCTTAAAGCGAATCTGTCGTTAACAGAATCTGTCGTAAGCAGAATCTGTCTCAAACAGAATCTGTCGTAAGCAGAATCTGTCTTAAACAAAATCTGCCTTAAACCGAATAACCCCCTTTTTTTTTTCTTTTTTTGTTTATTCCGCGTGTCGCGGCCGCACCTACGTCCATTGCCGAGCGCCTCTGGTAGAGACTAAGAGGATTCCCAGTGGCGCCCGGCAAGCCTTGACCACCTGCGTGGCCACTACGTGGTGGTCGGGTGTTACCCCGCATCCTTGGGGTTGGGTTTTATCCCGCATCGGTGAGTGAAGGCGTGCGTGGGGTGCAGCCCCACATCACGCAGCCCTTCTAGCCTGCTTCTGTAAGGACGGTGGGTTGCTAATCCATGTCCTCAGGCCCCGATCATGGAGGTCGATGGTACTGGGCGTAGTCACGTCTGCGGCGCCCTCACCGCAGACTTCGGAACTCAGCGAGGAGGATACGCTCCCTCACCTTACCGGCCGCCTCCTTCACGAGCATAACCTGCTCGCAGAAGGAAACGGCCGCGTTCCACTGGCTCTCGCTAGACAATGGCTCGTAGCATGGTCTCCAGTGAGAGAGTATCTACGCCCAGGCCCACAACGAGGTCCCGGCGCTGACTCGCCCAGGCTGAGCATTCCACTAACGTGTGGAATGCCGTGTCTACGCCGGAAGCGAATAACCCCCTAGTACTAAGTATCGTACCTAGTACTAAACTAATTGTAGCATACTACAATAATTAGTTAAACTAGTGAACTTCATGTCGCCTCATAAATAAAGTATTATTTATGATTATCAACATCTAAACCTTCCTAAATCTGTCACAACATTTCAAGGTCAAGATCAGCCAAATCGGTCCAGCCACTCTCGAACTTCAGCGAGACACTGAATCTCGATTCATTGGTACAGATATCATACTATGTTATGATACAGATGTCAGGTAACTAAGTAGGATATTAAATTAAAGAAGTAGCCTGGTTATAAAATAATGTTTATTTATAACCTTCACTATATTTTAACTTCTACATGTAGTTCTTACAATAACATTATGTACCTACAATTTCATACATACATTGATCTTTTGTCAAACCATAATTCCTCCATATTAATAATTAACCAGATACCTATTAATACCACCGTGGCTGTTATACTAACAACAACAATCGTTTACAATCGTATCCCAATAACATATATCATGCATTTATTGTACAGTTATTAGGTATCTTTGACAAGTCTGGTTTATCGTTAAGGATTCTTCGCTAATCACCATATAGGGTAGTGGTCGACCCACAAATTGTATTAGCACTAAACGATAAACCGTAATGTATAAAAATATAAAGATAGAATAGTATAACATTATACTCGTATCTGTCCAGCTTATCCACTAGGATTCCTCGTTAAACACCATATAAGGTAGTGGTCGAATCACAATTATATTAGCACTAAGGGATACGCCGTAGGGTACAACAACATAAGGATAGAATAGTATAACATTGTAACTGTCCAGTTTGTCCATTAGGATTCCTCGCTAAGCACTAGGGGACAAGCCACAGTGTACAATGTATATTTTACAACATAAGATAGTAAGATAAAATAAATAACATCGTACCTTTTAGTTATTATCACTTTGACGATCACAGAGCAACTAAACCCTACGCTTTTGCGTTGGCCTTTTTTATATTAACCACCAACAATAGATTGTGTGTGTGAGTGCTAGTATCATTATACAATTTGTTTTTTTATAATAATACGAGATAGTTATAGGTTGTACCTAAAACAATTCTTTAGGTTACTGGGCCAGCATAAACATCGTTTCGATATTATTTCATAATATTATCATGTATAGGCCAATAGGTCGTGGAACCAATTTACAGCGTATACGATACGTTAAATCTAACCAGATAGACATTAGCATTTCCACGAGAGGCTAAGGGTACCCTCCAGAAACCCCTCGCGGGTCTCCTGGCGACCCTGCGGTGTAACCCATGGGGGGTGACCAACACACTACATAATCATAAGCATATCTATCATGCGCTTATAATATTGTGTAAACTATGATTTTTATAACTATACCTACATAGATTATGTTACAGTTCGCGAGGGATAAGCAGAGCTTTGCATTTGTGTGAGTGACCACAAAAATTAGAGTAAAAACTCTTTTTCTAGCTGTGTGTACAACACGTGTGTGTGAAAAGAGATCACATAAACGTTTACGTACACTGCACTCACACAAATGCAAAGCTCCGCTTACGCCTCGCGACCTGTACCTTCATGAAAACTGAGACAGCTAATTTGTACTGGGTTTGACATAACATTGAACAATTAGCTTTCTTTAGTCTTCACACGCTGCGCTCTAAGGTAAAACGGGAACCATTATTGCTGAGACTTCGCTGTCCGTCCGTCCGTCCGTCTGTCTTGGTCTGTAACCATGATGGTAAGAAAGTTGAAACTTTCACAGATGATGTATTTCTGTTGCCTCTATAACAACTAATACAGAAAAACAGAATATCATAAATATTTAAGGGGGATCCTACACAACAAACATGATTTATTTTTGCCGTTTTTGTACAGAACCCTTTGTGCGCGAGGCCGACTAGAACTTTGTCGGTTTTTTAAATATGAAATAACGTTGCATAACAATGTTTGTGTGTGTTGTGTGTGTGACACTGTCTAAGTAATAAGAATTAAAGGTTGTGAGATCAAATCGATGATTCGTCTGTGTCAGAGTAAAATCGCGTAAAGGGGAAAACCTATTGACATTGCCGGGTACCTTCTATACACCTAAGTAGGTATGGGTGCGTCTACTATAGAAAGCAATAACCATATTGCAAACCAGACTATTCCAAACGTAAATTCTAGTAGCCAGGACCGATGTTACAAGCCTACAATCTCTGCAGTTACAGAGATAATGTTTTACGTTCAAATATAAAACTGTGAACATTGTAGTTTTGTATTGCAATACAATTTATTCGTTAACGACATCAATCCGCTGGGAGTAGTCGAGAGCCACAATCATTGTTTGAGAATTAGGTCAGTAGAATGGGCTGAGAGACTTGTGAATCAGTTGGTGATACTTGAATTAAAATAGGTTTTTATACAACACTAGCGGACGCCAGAGAGCTCGAGAACCACTTTATCCATTGGTGAAAACCGCAACAAAATCCGTTGCGTAGTTTAAAGATCTAAGCATACACAGGGACGGACTGACAGCTGAAGCGAATTTGTTTTATATAAAGTTATATTTGTTATTTATTCTCTTACCCACTTCACACTACCCCATATTAGTATTGCCATAGGTAGCTGTGTCTATTACTGAAAACTGCGTTAAAATCCGTGGAAAAACATCATAGTGAGCAGACAGCGAGCGACTTTTTATTACTAATAATGATATACCTACGCTATCCTCCCTCAATGGATAGGTAAATGCATATTATAAGCCCTCATTTCTCCAGGTTTTGATTGGTGCGTCGTAATCGGTGTCGAGTCTATTGACAGTTGTCGGTAACGACCTTTCATCAGCAGGTGTCCCTACAACAGACAGGTGAGGTGGGCATGGGGCCCTAAAACCCTGGCGTGCGTGACGCCTACACTTTTAAAGGCGTAGGTTTGTTGGACTTATCAGTAGACAGTAACCTATAACGTCAAAAAATACTTTTTACATTTAATTACCTATGCTCGAAGACCTGTGTTCCCTTGAAGGAGGTTCTCCGGACCTCCTAGCAATACTATTGATAAAGTCGGAGAAAATAAATGCCAAATGAACTCTAAATTTTACATGTTGGTAATACATCTGCTCCATGGTACTCGTAAAACATCACGTTCGTTCAACAATCAACTGTACTGCCAGAATAAATCCGTTTGTAAACGATCTTGTATCTGCCTTTATCAAATGACGGCAATATTAATTACTTACCTATCTACTTGGTGCCTGTGGTATATTTGTCTCGATTCTGATTCCCATGGGAACACATTGTCAGGAGAATTCGACGCCATTAAAATGGCACACGGGGATAATGCATTTAAATATTATGCATACCTACCTAGCTCTGTGGTTTTAAAGATATCTTATTTTTTAAAGCTTAGTTACGTATACCTATAACTAGTTATAGGTCGCGAGGCCTAAGCTGAGCTTTGCATTTGTGAGTGATCACGAAAAGTAGAGTAAAAAGGCTGTGTGTACAACACATGTGTGGGTAAAACTAAAACAAATGCAAAGCTCAGCTTAGGCCTCGCGAACTGTACCTCCTAAAAACAAACAAAGAAAGAAAATGAGTTTTTTAACCCAAAACACCATACATAACACAAACGAAAAAAAATATTGCAAATGGTACATACCTTATCTAACCTACTTAATAAAAATATTAAAAGCCATGCGCCGCATACGCATTCACACTGCATTGTGCGGGAGCACTGACTCATAGGTACAAAACAAAGTCGCCGTTCTGTATGTATGCGTAGATCTTTAAAACTACGCAACGGATTTTAATGCGGTTTTCACCTATTGATAGAGTGGTTCTCGAGGAAGGTTTTTAGTATAGAATTAGTTTGGAATAGATGATACACGCTTGTAATAGGATAACATTCCCACTTCCCACGGAAACGTCACTGATGGGTAGGTAGTAAAGTGAATTCGTAAAAGTATCCTTTAGGAACGTTAATTCAGGAAATGTGCCAATTTGCATAAAAGTCTCTTCAACCTGTACTTCCTATTTTACCTACTTCATAAATTTTAACTTATCCATGAAAAATAGCCAAGCCACATTATATGTCAACTGACCATATAAAATACCCTTAAAACACCAGCAAAAAGGGTAAAGAATAATTACTCACTCAAAATTACAGGATTATGTTTATAAATGGCCGAATAACGATGCGTCCTTCGCATTAAAATACCGCTACGAACCACACAGGATAATTTACAGTGACACTTTATTCACTAAGAGTAGCTTTAAAAGGTTCTATTGAAGATAAAATTCATGATTATCTGTAGGGAACTGACATAACAAGTTGCCATTTTAACCGACTTAAAAATAAAAAGGAGGTTCTCAAATAGACTGTATTTTTTATATTTGTTACCTCATACATATCTTTCGACTGTGTGTACCAATTTATAGTCCGAGACGCCCAGGACTGTAATTGGCTGTGCCTTAGCGACTGGCAAGTAACATTTTGTTGCCTTTCATCAACATTTCACCGCAAGGCAAAGGGTTTTAATTTTTGCCCCCTATTACGTGGGACTAAAAGTACTGGCAAATTGTGGGTGTGTAATGCACCTCTGCCTACCCCTTCGGGGATATAGGCGTGATATGTGTGTGTGTGTCCTGCGTCCTGTTTGGTCCCAATTCAATTTGGTCCCATTCCAGTAATTTGAAATCTTTTTGTATCAATGTTTGACGTGTTTTGATATTATGACTAGTGGTCGCTCTATGGTCGAACAGTAGACCTCGCGAACATTAAAATATTTTTTTGGAATTTCCCAAAACCAATAAAAAAAACTCCACTAAAATTATTCTTTGAAAGTTTTTAGAGACAAATAAATAAATGTAGTGATAAGTGCTGCGTACAAAGAACACTTGAACAAAGTGTCTTCGGCTTAATAAAAAACTGAGTAAGTGTTAATGGACGCATGCTTAGTGTTAGGTTTACATAATAAACTAGGTGAAATGTATTTACTTATTAGTCTATTTGGCTAGATTGTAATCTAAATAAAGTAACTGCTTTTAATGGTCGGAATACCTACAATATAAATATGGATACTAACATAGATTATAAGTTTTTACTAACATCAATGAGTCCTGGTCACATGATTAAAAAATTTATTATTATTTATTAGTAAAAAAAAAAGTAAGTACTTAAAGGAATACTTGTGCGAAGTTTCGTGAAGATCGGATTATAAAGGGGACCGCTAACCCGGAAAAACATTAAATGGTTATTTGACCATATTTACCCCATTTTCAAAAGACCCCAAAAAAGGTCATGACGAAAAATTTTTATTAAATCAAGGAACACTTGTGCCAAGTTTCGTAAAAACTGTGGCTGCTAGTCCGGAACACGCATACAGACAGACAGATGAAAGCAAAATTGTCAATTACTTGCAATATTTACAAAAGATCTTGTTAAAAGTCATCGACGTCATTGCTGACTGGGAAGTGGGAAGGTTCCCACAATTCTGGCTACGTTAGCAGTCGTAGCCTGAAGGCCTTCGGGCGGCGCGGTGGAAAGAGCCCGATGAATTATGTCGTTAAGATAAGTGTTTCTGTGACTGCAAGAAAGGCTCTATCTATTCATGTTCCATGGTGTTATAATTGAGTACGTCCAATTAAATACAAAATTAATTCAGATTTATTTAATGACAAAAGTTTTTAAACATTCTTTAGCAAAGAGATTTCAACTTTAGCATGCACCTCAGACCAAACAAACAAAATTGATGGTCTTCGAGTCATGCTCTGTCCCTTTATTTATAACTAAACTAGCGTGTTCGGTTATGCTAGCTATACACGCTACGGCTTACGGAAAGATCTACCTGCACTGGTGTGCCTGCACAGGTATACCGGAACCGGAGTACCTATATCTGTGCATTTTCGAAAAGTAATATTTTTATCCAGACAAACATTTGCAAAATTAACTGAAGACCACACCGGACTCGCACTCGAATCTAGTTGTACAGTGACTTTGACACCGGTCCACCACGCGCCGACGCTCCCCCTAGGTATACTATATTCCTATATATTTGTGACGTCATCAATCGCTAAAAAGAATTGATAAAAAAAAAATCTGTAGGTACTTTTTAGCGTCAATGACGTCACGGACCGGTTGTTGTTATAAGGTTCCATGGTTCCATCCCACTGTCATCTTGTACGGCCTATACCTACAGGATTATCCTTAACATGTAATCTCTCCGGATCATACGAATAGAGGTGTATGGCGCTACACTTTTGTTTCTTTTTTTTGAAACTACATGTCGCTATATCCAGTTTTCTTGCATAGGAACGCGAGACGCAACCGCCCAAGTTGCAATTTATAAACCTGATTTCCCGCATATTTTATTTAAAAATAAAACCATATTACGATAATACAAATGAGAACGAGTGTGGGAATGCGTACAGAATAATGTAGTTGAAGTCAAGATCTTAAGCGAAACAGACCTTGATGTAGTGTTTTTTTTAAATTATTTCCGAAACTGTTATATTAAAGGTACTTGGTCGTTGGTACGTACTTAGAAGAAGTGTAACAAGTATTTACCTATAAGGAAGTGACACATACAAAACTACAGTTCCTTGAATGGTAAGTAGAAGTATGTTTTATTAACTTGACCGAGCATTTTAGTCCTACTATAGGTCTACAACATTTTGTTCCATACCTCTATCTGAGCGTCTAGTACCAGTTCCTACGACAATTTGTCCGTCGGTCGCGTTTTTCAATTTACATACTTTTTTTTTTCTTTTCTTTTTCGTATTCTCCATACATTTCACATAGTGCCCTGACGTTACCGCTAGGGGCGCTGGTGTGAAATGTATGGGGAATACGAAAACGTGTTTCGAGCCAAATTAACCTAAGGAACTGGTACTAGACGCTCTGCTCCTATTAGAGTTTTCGAAACGAAAATCTCTTATACAACAGTATAATGTCCGTCCGTGAACAACTTTCAACTCGAGAACGACAAAAAAATAAAAAATTAAAAGACCTATTTTAAAAATAAAAAAATATCATCCCCACTTTACGTGTAGGGGAGGTACCCCTAAAAATATATTATTCAACATTTTATTGTAACACTGTCCGCGTATTAAATACTAGTGGTCGCCCGCGACTTCGTCCGCGTGGTAATTTGGATTTTTTTCCCGTTCCCGTTGCGCCGCATCATATTTTGAACAATTCACACAATATCTTTATAAATTGTAGCCTATGTGTTATTCTGATGTAAAGCTAAATTATTGTAAAGTTTCATTAAAATCCATTCAGTAATTTTTACGTGAAAGAGTAACAAACATCCATCCATTCATACATACATACATTCATACATACATACTCACAAACTTTCGCGTTTATAATATTAGTAGGATATACTAGTTATCCCAGCGAACTTCGTATCGCCTCAAATATAAAAAAAAAATGTATGTAAATTGAAAAACGCGACGGACGGACCAATTGTCGTATTATATATATATATACAACCCGTTTGGGAGGAAAGCCGAGGACGTACGGACATGATGACACTCTAAGGTTTCCGAGACTTTTACTACGGAACCCTAAAAATCAGTAATGTAAATATTTTTAGTACTTAAGTATATAATTATCTTAACTAGTTATCCCAGCGAACTTTGTGTCGCCGCAAATATAAAAAAAAAATATATATACATATATATTTTAATATTTCATGCAAATATATGTATTATTAATTATAATTGAAAAACGCGACGGACGGACAGACAGACAAATTATCGTATTAAATATATAGATAATTATGTAAATTGTAATTCTTATTGTAAATATACCTACACGTCTGCACGTTAAAAAAGAACGTACCAATATAATTTAGTAAATTTACCAAGTAAAACACAACAAACGCCTTTGTATATACTGTCCCTTTGTCTGTCTTCGTGAGTCACTATTATGTACTTAGGTACCTATCTAAATCTCGTAAAAAAACCCTATCATAGTCTCGTAAAATGCAAACAATAACGTGCCAAAAAAAATCCACATGTCACTTTTTATTACTAGTGATTCTGTGAACAGTAGACCTCGCGTTATTTTCGCATTTTCCCCCCATTTCTCCCCCATTTCCTTGCAACAAAGAACACTTCTTGTGCAAAATTTCATGAAAATCGGCTGAAAAATGCGGCCTGTAGACCGGAACTGACACACATACCAACAAAATAAACCACTTTCAATTTGTTAGTGTGTATTTACATAGGCAGATAGGTTTTACATAATTACATAATACAAAAAAAATATGTTCAAACGTTCGTGGGAAGATTTTAGAGATAGATTTTGAATGTAAAATTAGTTATGCTAAGCTAACAGTAAGTATATCGCATTATTTATAAAACACGTTATTCTTTTTGACAATTAGTACGTATCTAAACCTACCTACTCTATTAGCCTTAAGCCCCCCATAAACGGTACAATTCATCGTTGCGATCCATCGCTACCGACCGATCGAAACGATTGATCTGTAGTGTTGCCGCTCATACACGAAACGATTGGTCGTTACGATCGATCATTTATACATTTGAAATGGAACGATAAAGACGTGCTCAAAAATTCAATACGTGTCCTGTAAAATGGAAAACGAACTTCTTTTCTCGTCTGTGGCGGTAACTTTGATTATATTAAGAAAGAAATTATAAATAGATCACAAAAACCAACGCTAACCTTAATAGCGCGATGTAGAAATTATGAATATGATAGGAAGCAAAAATGCGATGTTGTCAGTAGTGGTCATCGCAGCTCAGTTGGCAGAGCAGTCACCCTGTTAGGGAAAGGCCGTGGGTTCGAATCCCGCCGATGACATCAGTTTTTGTGATCTATTTATAATTTCTTTCTTAATATTTTAAGATTAGTTTAAGCAAA
Source organism: Nudaria mundana (assembly GCA_963556515.1). NCBI lineage: Eukaryota > Metazoa > Arthropoda > Insecta > Lepidoptera > Erebidae > Nudaria > Nudaria mundana. Next base: position 2,945,906 of record OY748305.1, on the reverse strand, counting down.
CTCATTGCTTTGAAATACAAAAAAAAGAGCACTCTCTGACGACTCCTACGCGGCCGCTGGCAGTGTCTTGCCCACCGCGGCCTCACTCTTCCCTCGAACTGCATCGGATACGGTCATGTTCATGGTTCATTTTATAATATTCATAATAAATGTACTGTACCCCAGGTACAGATGTAAATTTTTGCAAAATGTTTGAAAATGGTCAAACAAATGTCTTTTCTTCCATAGGTCGTGAACCCAAAAAAATATTTTTCTTCTAAATCTTTACCGCCTTTCCTCTTCCTCTTCTTCTTCAAGTATATGTGCAATAATAATTAAATCCAAAACACTCATTTTCACTGTCAAGTACACACAAGATTCCTTGTTAAATGTAGAATGTAAACTGTGCATAGAAATAGCACGAGCCAAGTCGCAGTCGGGTCATCGGGTGCGAATGGGTGCGAATAGTCGCGGGCGGCCGCGAACAGTCGTGGGCTACCGCAAGCAGTCGCGCCGCTGCCCTGCGCTGCCAGCCGCTGCCATTTTGGTGTGGTTTGAGCCTTAAAGCTAAATAAAACAAGTTGAAAATATGGCAAAAATTTACCATATATTTTAGAGTTTTCGAAAGTTTTTTCTTAAAATCTAAAAAATGGAGTTTTATTACACTAACCATATTTTTATAAAAGTACTAGCTGAACCCGTAAACGTCTTTCTTTAGGGCTGGACCCATTAGTCTTTATCGTTTAAAAAAATAGTTTACAACCAGTTTTCAGACCTGCTTAACACGAACAAAATTTGTATATGAATCGGTCAAGCCATTTCGGAGGATTTGGCAACAGACAGTGACACAAGAATTTTATATAGGACTTAAATACTTACCTACTCTTCGATTTCATGTAGGTAAGTACAAATGTATGAAAATAAACTAGTTATCACGGCGAACTTTGTATCACCTCAAATATAAAAAAAAAAAAACCTTCCTTAAACTTCTACGAATACTTTAATATTTCATGCAAATGTATGTATTATTAATTAACGGACAGACAGACAGACAAATTGTCGTATTGAATATATAGATACGAGTAGATAGTTGTGCTCGAAGACCATAAACTTTGACAGTACACCCGGTTACACCTAACTTTTGAAGAAGAAGAAAGAAAGAAAGAAAGAAAATGAGTTTATTAAACACAACACACCATACATAACACAAAAGAAAAGAAATATAACAAATAAAACGTACTTACCTTTATTTTTTAATTCCGCGAGATTGCGGCCGCTCCCATGTCCATGCTGCGGGCGTCTCTAGTGACCCCATAAGGTATTTCCAGTGGATAAAAGGTACCTAACCTAACCTTATACCTAGGTACCTACTTAATAAACCTACGCATTCAGATTTAGACTGCATTGTGCGGGAGCAGTGACTCATAGGTACATCACTTCATTACATATTATAAAACAAAGTCGCCGTTCTGTATGTATGCGTAGATCTTTAAAACTACGCAACAGATTTTGATGCAGTTCTCACCTTTTGCTAATTAATAAATACTTTTCTGTTTCAGATTGCCTGAATTTCTAGATCAGTACGTACTAGTTATAAAAAATGAACACGAAGCCCGGTTTAGTGATATTTGTTTCTGTGTTTGCAGTTTTTATCTTTTGGATTACTGGTTCTACTGGTGAGACATAGTTTCATTGTTATTTAGCCTTTTTTTTTTAATTCCGCGGCCTAAGGACGCGGCCTCTCTAACGTCCGTTGCCGGGCGTCTCTGGTTAGACGCAGAAGGTATTTCCAGTGGTGCCCGGCGGACTTTGACCACTTTTAGCCACTAGTTAGCTGATGCCCGCCTTTGAATTGTTTTCTCCTAATAATATCTGGTAATTCTGATAATCGAAGACTAGGTAAAGCTACGCTGCTGTAAACAGTGCGCGGCTTCGTACCGAGCGTTTTTTTTTTTTTTTTTTGTGTTTAAAACGAATATTTGACATTCGTCACGACCTTAATTGAAATCAGCTATTAATTTGGGTGAAAAAATTTTTATTATCGATCAAGAGGTTGCTGAGAAACGAACATCCGAACATTTTACATTTAACCTGCTCCATGGGAGCTCCGCTCGCCTTCACTCAATAAATAATGATAATGAATGATGGTTGCAGGTAGGTATAATTGGTCTGGTCAACTAGGTTCTGGCATTAATACCGGCAAAGCGCGAGTCGGGCTCGCTCACAAAGATTTTCGTACCAAAACGGCAAAAAATCGCGTTTGTTGTATGGGAGCCCCCTTAAATATTTATTATATTGTGTTTTTTAGTATTTATTGTTAAAGAGGCAACAGAAATACATCATCTGTGAAAATTTCAACTTTCTAACTATCACGGTTCATGATATACAGCGCAAGACGGTCGGACGGACGGACAGCGAAGTCTCAGTAATAGTGTTCACGTTTAACCTTTGGGTACGGAATTGGTTGGTTCCCTAAAACTACCAGTTGAAGGAAATCCCTATTTAATGTGGGACCAACATAATTACAATTCCAAAAAAGTGACGTCATACTTTATCTTTATGGCTTTCCGTGTTCTTGCAGCAACTTGGCAATGTTTTAATGGGGTCCATTGTTTCCAGGTGTATATATACCAAATTTGTCAGACAGATGCTACAGATGCCTCTGTCATGTGTCGACGGGATGCGACCTGGCGCATACCTGCACGGGCGGGTACTGCGGACCCTTCAACATCTCCAAGATATACTGGAAGGAGGCAGACCAGATTGTTTTACCAGATGACGACCCTGCAAGGAATCATGGTAGGTTTTACTGATAAAAGTCCATACAACCGCTTTCCAGACTCAGTTATATTTACTTATTAAAAATACATGTTGTTTTTCAGCCTGGGAAGACTGCGCGAGGGCTTATCATTGCGCCAAAAAAATTGTTGGGCGATATTTGGAAATATTTGGACGGGTAAGACAAGTCTAAAAATACTGCAAATTGTCTTTTAGAATTATACAAGTCGCAAAAATGATGGACGGCACGCAGGTCTGCTAGTAATCCCAAATTAACAGCTTTTTACTAAATGCATATAATATAAAATAACTGACCTTTCCGTGAAGCGACTGCCATCTGACCTTCACAACACAACCCATTGCGCGTTTTCACATTGCACGATAACGACACAGGATATCGTCTATAATATCGTCACGATATCGTAAGTAGCAGCAGTATCTTTAAGGTAAGAATGTAAATTATCGTGACGATATCGTGCACTGTGCAAACGCCCATTGGCGACATTGAAGTTCTGTAGTTAGACCAGTTAGACCAGTCGATTTTTTTAGGGATCTAACGTAACCTTGTGACGACTGTCATAGATGTTCATATGGAATCAGAGACAGCTGACTGACTTTCAAAAGTGTTACCTTGTAACCCACTTAAATAAACATATTTTTCATTTTCATTAATCATCATCATCTAACTGCTCTTATCACATTTATTTGTGTTCAGCGCAACATGGTCTTCTTCCTCCACACATTCCTGTCCGACGTCATCACCTCAGTTACTCTCTTGTCACATACTCTTTCACTATTTCCATCCATCTTTTCTTGGGTCTCCCTCTGCTTCTAAACCCTGGTCTTTACCACGAATATCTGATTATTTTCAGGACTGTAACTCAGATGGTTTAACCAATTGCTTCGACTACATGATGATAAATGGTAACGGTGGTTATGGATGTACAGCACCTATGAACCGGTCAGAGAACGGCAGACGGTGGCTGAGGAGATATCAAGAATGTAGATTATAAGAGCCCCCATTAAAATATTAATTTTCTTCCATTTTTAGGAATAGAAGGTTTTTGTTGTTATAGCGGCAACAGAAAACTAAAATAAAGTACCTCGGTAGGTACTGTTTATTGTACACAAAACAGACGAAATGTCTTGAAAACAATGTACGTTACGGCCATATTGCTAATGAATAAACTCAAATTCACGCACTCGACAGTTTTATAGTTTGTAGTTTTATCGTGTCGAAGATGAGTAGACTAGGTACCAATAATATTCATACCATATCATTTTTAAGATACGCAGATGTAGTAATAAAGACTGAATACATTTTAATCCTACACACTCTTTGAAAGATCGATGACTCAAGACAAGTGTTAAATGGTGAAAATCAATCGAACTAAAGAAGATACATGAAAAAAGAGACAAAACCATTAGGTTTTGTTTCATACATTTTATTTCATTTCCTTTTATTTTAGTCTTTAGGCTTAATAACCTTAGATAACTTTAGACCAAAACTGGATCCTCTAGGCAGAGTAACTATAACACAGGCCACCTTCCCGCGCTGGATTGCTAAGGATAGCCCTGTCTGCGAGAAAGCTGCCTGCGCGGGGATCACCAGTTTCTTCCCACAAACGCCTCATCATCAAAGAAGTTCTGAGAAATGGATATAATATCATCACGTGGGGTGTTAATTGTAGAACCACTTGGAGGTTTAGGTATCCTATTTCCCATTCTTCAGAAGATAGGGAGGGATTCCCCTTCATGAATTCAGTTAGAAAGTTCCATCCATCGCTATTAACTGTTTTAACTGTGAGGGTTCGAAAGAGCCCTCTCGATATGTTCAGGACCCAAGTCATACCAGCCCCTGCTAAAAGAGGACCCGGAAACAGCATTACCTAACCTCAGCCTTGCCAACAAAATGGTTGGTGAAATGTTGCACGTATTTTCGTTTTTACCTGAGAATTTAGATAGGTATTTGTGATGTGTAAGTATTGTGTGTGGCGGCTGGGATAAATAGATCGACGTCTATCGTACTGTGCTATTAGCTGTCCCGAGGCGCCTGACAATGGACGATGGGACGGAAGCAGCCCCAGACCGTGGATTCAAAATGTTTGTTAGCTGTTAGATAAAAGCCTTACACAAATCTAAATAAAAACATATGTATAGTTTATTTTTTCAAACTTCGAATATTTAAATTTTGTACCCGCCAAATTCTCTGGAGTTGTCTAAAACAATGTAAATAGCAGACTCAGTTTTAATTAAATTATGAAAAGTTGAACTCGAAGTTCCGAGTTTCTAGGTATTTAAACATGTTTATACCGTATAAACTTGTTCAACACATGGATGTTGCAAACTATTTCACTTGTCTTTGCGACTTCACGGTTGTACCTAACCATAAATAAGATACTACGTTTATGGTCGATCTACATTACTGGGTAAATATATAATTTAGGGCCAGAGTAGGGTAACTAATTGCAAAGGTTTAAGCAACATCTTGCCAGATCAATCTTAGGATGAGTTACAATGACCATTTGTTAAGACATTGACACCCGTATTGACAAACGACATAAGGCGCGCGCGCTTTAAATTATTTTTATTTAAACTTGCACACTTTGGACATAACCCATTATATGTGTGCCCGGTGACAGCAATAGGCTTGCCTCCTATTACGTGTTACTAAAAATACTGGCAAATTATGGGTCTGTAATGCACCTCTGCCTAACCGTCGGGGATGATATGTGTGTGTAAAACAAAATCCGATTAGTCTAACTACAAACATTCGACACCATGGATTATAGAGGTCAGATTGCAGTCACATCACGGAAAAAGCAACTCGGTTGGGAAAAAGGCTCGGTGGATAAATAATAGCATGGTGCCTGCTGATAGGCTTTTAAATGAATAGGTAGGTAGATACTGAAAGTGCCTGGAAGCGGCAATAGATAGACTCGCTATACATAATATAACCATAGAAATTAGCAAGCGAAGCGAGCGGTATATGAGATCTGCGACTGATGGCGTAGTGTGAGCGTATTGAACGCTGTTTTTCAAGGATACCTACGTGATTTTGAGGGTAGTTTAAAATTGTCTAACGATTCAAAATTCTATTACAAAAATTAAATGGTATTTACTATACTATTCTCAACAATTATTTTTATATAAGTACGCAGCAATGGACTACGAATAACTAAACAATCTCACTCAGTTCTCGGTACAGGCTATACAAATGACTGAATGAATATTCAGAGTTCAGCCACGACGTGGTGCAAATTTAATGAGGAACTAACGATACTGGTTTGAATCTTGGAAAAGACTGTTTTTAGCTTTTTAATGTTTCGCTGATTTTTATCAAACGTTCCCAAAAACGTATATTTAAAAAAAATATGCTAAAGTAACCTCTTCCTTTTTTTAAATTAAGAACTCGGTTCTTAATTTAAAAAAAAGGAAGAGGTTATTGTATAAGGCTAAAAATACCTATATTTTTGCATTTTACCTATATTATGCATTTACTAGTTAATATTACCGCCATTTATTTATACTTATATTAATTTCTATACCTACTGTTAGTTAAATAGAATAATAGTTTATGTGTGGACGTGATATACAATATTTAGCAAACAAAACCACAATAGCCGCCATTACACAGTGTCAATCTTGAATCTACTATTGAGTCTAGAGTCTAGAGCACCACCAATAGTGAGGGGACAAGTCTATATCTTAGTGATGTACACGCGTTGTTTGTAGTCGATTCGATTTATGCGTCTAACACTACCTACTTCTTACTTAATTCTTTATTTGTATGGATTTTAGTGTAGGTAGGTACGTACTTACTAAAGGTTTTAATCCGGTTCAATAGTGTTAGTACCAGACACAAGAAATTAAGATTAGTTGGAGGAGAAGAAATAAAATGTAAAAGAAAAAATATAAAAGAATCATAAACTACGCAAGACCATCATAAGACCGCAAGAACTAACTTTATCTTGTCGTAAAACTTAAGTAAGTAAACTTGGACACACAGCTGACACCTAACTCATTGCACAGTAAACAACCCTCTAGATATCGTTTTGTTACAAGATATACACCCTCATTGGTGTAGTTTAACCAAAGACAAAACAAGTGGTACCATAAATTACAGTGGAGAGGAATTGCAAATAGTTTGGGCGCCAAAATCAACCGTAAAATGTATTCGCGGCTTTTGAGTTTCTTAGTTAATTATTCTTGTTTAATGTCCTATTTCCATGATTAATAGTGTATTTTACTACGACTTAATTTACATAGTTGGTGAGAAATCTATTTAGGTCTTACAATCGTATCTGTAGGCCGCCAATTTATAATGAGAACAGCATTCTATTTAAAAATAGTAACTGAACGGAGAATAGAGCCAGAACTTCTCATAAGTAAAAAAAAAATGCAGTTGGAGTCACACTTTGTCGTTCCAATTTTAAAAAACCTTGTCGGAGGAACGCCCTCGTAATCGTCAGGATAATCCCAGAACGCCGTCGGACTTCGGCCACCAATGCCGCCTCTCATATCTATCTTTTAAGGTTAACTTATTATAATATATTTTTTGTAATTAAAAATCGTTCTAAAATAATTATTTGCGAAGCTAGATGTTATTACGGGTGACGCGACGGGAACAATAATTACAAGCGACGGGAACAGGAAATATTCCAAATTACCACGCGGACGAAGTCGTGAGCGACCGCTAGTTACTTAATGTTCATCTTCATTCTCATCAGGCTTCATTCTTTAAATCATCTTTTGAAGAGACAATGTAAAATTACTTATAGTTTGTGTAATAGTTGCTCAGGTTTTAATAAACTAAAAGTTAACAAAGGCTTTGAACACAGAGTCGCGGAGTGAGCAGCGTAATTAATACAAAGTTCAAAGTTATGCTCAAGTTACAGTTTAAAAAATTTAAAAAGAAATATTATCCATTTGAGCTAAGATACACGTATACGCTACGTATGTACGCGCAGAATACGTCAATATCCAAAGATGCTGAACAGATTTTCATGCAGTTTTGACAGATGATAGATTAAGCTCATCTCATAGTTACGCTTTGCTTCATCAGAATCGGATGACAGGGAATAGTTATCGTCATATCATTATCGCTTGACAAATTATACAGGAAGTTACATAAGGGTTATATCAACCTGAAGACACCCCCATCAGCTGGTCGCCCAGAACGCCTTTCGATATGTGTCGACCGCCAAACAAGAAAAAAAAAAGTTCATAAAAAAAAGTTTTATATGTTATTTCAAATCAAAACAAACGTGGCTCAACACTAGTGCTTGACGTACCTACTAATGGACAATGAGCGCGTGGTACGTACAATGCCTTTGGTGGCGGCGCGGCGTAATTAGTTACTAACACACTAAGCAACCATTTACCTACTGCACTGCACAAAGCACTGAATGCAACTGAACTGACCTGTGACCTGAATAAATAAATTTATATAAAATACTAGGAAATTTCGAGAGAGAGAAGGTTTTTTCACAGGCGCTCATTATTTGTACTACCTGCTTGATGTCGATGACCGTATCAGCTGATTTTAGCTAGTGTAGTTCCAACAAGAGTATTTTATTCGGTAATAATGTTTTTTTTTTCTTGTTTGGCGGTCGACACATATCGAAACGGGTTCTGGTCGACCAGCTGATGATGGGGGTGTCTTCGGGTTGATATAACCCTTATGTAACATCCTGTATAAGTAAGTACACAAAAACCTTCCTCGAGAACAACTCTGCCTATATGTGAAAACCGCATCAAAATCCATTGCATAGTTTTAAAGATCTAAGCTTACATACGAACGTAGGTAAGTGAGTTTGTTAGTGATGATTTTAATTAGTAGCTAGCGGACGCTCGCGGCTTTGCCCGCTTGACAAATCATATACACAAAAACCTTCCTCGACAACAACTCTATCCATTAGTGGAAACCGCATCAAAATCCGTTGCGTTGTTTTAAAGATCTAAGTGCCTAAGCATACATAAGGAATGGAAACGACTTTGTTTTATTGAGCGGAGCGAAGCGAAGCTCTATCTTATTAGACGACAAGTGTAAATCGTGTGTGCCAACTCCTCCGAAACGGCTCGACCGATTTTGACCAAATTTGGCATGCTGGTCGACATCATACCCAGGATTGCATATCTCTGAAATCATGAAAATAGAGCATTAAAAAAATTAAGAAAATTTGATCCGCTCAACATTTGCAATAAGTAGCATGCGTTGCATACCTAGTATTATGTTATGATTATAATGACTTCGTGCAGACAGAGCTGCGCGTATCAGTCAGTTTAGAATGGTTAAGAATATGTAAATAACGTACGAGTTCAGTAAGGTTTGCTCAGAGTAAACTATATTCGCAAATCTAACATAAAACCAGATGAAAATTCAGGTTATCACCTGAATGAGTCCTGCAGGGACCATCCCAGTCCACACAAATAAACATTGGAGGTTAGGAAGTCTCTGATTTCTGAATTACATGAGACAATTATTTTCTTTACCGTGGGCGTCATCGAATGTCAGCTACGGTAAAGTAACATTAATAATACAGTACAATAAACTTTATTGGACACCACAAAACACATAACATAAAATGGCGGCCTTATCACTAAAAAGGGATTTCTTACAGGCAACTTTTGAATTGAAAGGTAGAAAGAAAGGAAATAGAAAATATCTACAGAGGCGTTTAAATCAGTAGGTACTTACGTTAGTTTTAAGAAATATAAAAGTTCCCGATAAACAGTATATAGGCTCGCCCTCTATTACATGGAACCAACAAAATGCGGATGACTAATAGTGTAATAAATTACTACTAATTATTAAATAATTTCGCCGGAATCTCATAGAGAAAGCTGTAAAACTCTTCCTCTCTTTAAAAATAAACTCAAATCACATTATCTGTCCTCTTTACCCTAGCTATAAGTATACTGTATTGTAGTATATGTATTGTATAGATAACACAGTATATATTTATCTATGTATATTATAACACCCATACTTTATGTAGGTTTATTTATTACTTGCACTGCACACACTAAGCCCTTTCACTCTTACTTCTCTCAGGCCTGCTTAAGAGATTCCTTTAGGAATAAGTAGTGCCCTTGTACTATGCTCACTTTATTCTTTTATACTTCTGTTTCTTGTTTGTGTGCATGTACAAAAATTATAAATAAATAATAAAAAATAAACAAAATAAAAAATATGAACGTCTCGATTCTACTTATAATACCAGATTTGCAAAGCAGCAGGTAGAATCTGTGAAAAAAGAACCTGGCAATCAAAACTCGCCCCTCTTTTCTAAAACCTAACTAAGTAACACTTACATATTATTTGGATAGAAATTATAAATCGCAAAATATAATGTCATCGGCAGGACTTGTTAGGGAAAAGCCGCAGGTGCAAGTTCTGGCGATGACATTCGCTTTTGTGATTTATAATTTAAAATATTTAAGAATAATAGAACTCATTGCTTCAAACACTGGAATATATTAACCAACACAGTGAAAAAGTAATGGTAAGTAAAATGTTAAAACTTTTCGCAAAATTGAAAGGACATTAAAAAGTCGACAATTGCTAACGTGGGTAGAAACTACAAGTTATGATAACGAAATTCAAAAATAGGTATTCAACAATATAAGATATTACTCTTTAATTACTTAGAAAATGCCAAGTGACAAACACAAACTAACAAACAACTACTGTGTCTGTCTGTTCACAAACAAATTAAGTAAAGGAGATGTATGAAAATCTGTTTGTTCGTTGAGTAAGGTGTCCTCATCCCTCCTAACTATTTCCAACCTCTCCCAGACACATAACTTGAACCCTTTCTCACATAAACGTAAAACTTTAAAGGTGTTATTATTGTTCAAGGAATGGCCCGTATCAAGAAGATGTCCCGCGAAATGGGATCTTTCAGGACAACCGTTGCGAAAAGCCGATACATGCTCTCTGTATCTGACTTCAGAGGACCTGCCAGTCTGCCCTACATACTGCATATCACAACCATCGCAACTCAACAATTAAACTCCTGACTTGTGTAAAACCGAAACTAAATCCTTGCCATTACACAACTCCCTCATGGTGTTCTGGGTTCTAAAAGCTGTAAATATATTGTTTTCCCTCATGATCTTAGCTACACCACAGATATAAGAATACTATACTAGTACAGATGATCCATCTCATAGAAGGAATTGGCGACGTTTTAAAGGCGTATTTAGGGCTAGCTAAATAATTTTCGATAAATTCCTAATAGATGGCAGTGTATTGTGTGCGAAAAGTACGTAATAGATGGCGGTATATTATGTGTGCGAAAAATATATAATAGATGGCAGTATTTTACGTTATAATGAATGAACAGTTTCTATTGTCCCGATTATTTCCTAATAGATGGCAGTATTTAAACTTCTTATCAGAGTTCATTGGAGAGGAGATTATTATTAGTTATTATTACCCACATTTGGACTTTTCATTTGTCTTGATAAAATAAAATGGTAATAAGTACCTACTTACATAATAAAAGGTGGAGGAGATTCAATAATTTTATGATAGGCTTTATCGTGTCTGAGCTTGTTGATTTTCTTATTTAAACATATAAGTAGGTACTTACCTATAAATATGTTGTAAGTAGGTAGGTATACTACGGTTGTGTATTCCCGTATCAGTATTCGCTTAGCATAATAATATCATCATCATTCATTAAAATGTTATTTAATAACTAGCTGTTGCCCGCAGCTCCGCCTGCGTGTTATAGCTTTCTTGATCACCAGTTACTGATTTATTGTATACTAGCTGTTGCCCGTAGCTCCGCCTGCGTGTTAAAGCTTTCTTGATCACCAGTAACTGATTTATTACGTATAGCTGTTGAGCGATATTGTATCTTAAGATAAAATATTATTGAGCGAAGCTCAATCTTAGGTGACTCATGTATTTCGTATCTCCGCATACTCCTCCTAAACGCCTGAACCGATCTCCTTCAAACTTACCACAGTGATAACGTGTGGCGTGATGGTGGTTTAGAACATAAAAATTGAAAATCGGACATAACAAAAAAAGATCTCATAAATCGTTGTCGTTCGAAAATTTAACACTTCGCTCAGTTTTTTGCAGCAGCAGCATGCATTGCATAACTAGTAGTATCTTAGTCGTGTGCAGCGCCCCTTAGTGAACTCCACTGCGGGTGACTTAACCTACGACAAACTTATTACAGTAATCGGGTCTAGGGATCGAACCGCAAAATTAAGTTTGTTTTTTATTGTAAATACTTTTCCGGAATAATAAGTACCCAGTGTGGTGCCCAGGATATTAAAGAATAACCAAGTTTCATCGTAATTGAACCGGTAGCTTTTGCGTGATGCCTGAACAAACAGACAGACTGACAAAAATTGATTTTAATCACATTTTTGGGTTCGGTGTCGGTCTAGTAACACCCCCTGCCATTATTTTTTTGATATTTTCAATGTACAGAATTTTCACTTCTACAGATTTATTATAAGTATAGATATAGATATAGATAACTGTTGAGCGATATTGTATCTTAAGATAAAATATTATAGTATCTTAGCCGTGTGCAGCGCCCCTAAGTGAACTCCACTGCGGGTGACGTAACCTACGACAAACTTATTATTTGCGGTTGGTACAGTAATCGGGTCTAGGGACCGAACCGCAAAATTAAGTTTGTTTTTTATTGTATATACTTTTTCGGGATAATAAGTACCCAGTGTGGTGCCCAGGATATTAAAGAATAATTATACCAAGTTTCATCGTAATCGAACTGGTAGTTTTTGCGTGATGCCTGAACAAACAGACAGACAGACAAAAATTTTATAAGTCACATTTTTGGTTTCGGTGTCGGTCTAGCAACACCCCCTGCCATTAATTTTTTTGATATTTTCAATGTACAGAATTCTTACTTCTACAGATTTATTATAAGTACAGAAGACAGGCTGTTGAGCGATATTGTATCTTAAGATAAAATATTATAGTCTTTTAGCTGTGTGCAGCGCCCCTAAGTGAACTCCACTGCGGGTGACGTAACCTACGACAAAGTTATTACAATAATCGGGTCTAGGGATCGAACCGCAAAATTAAGTTTGTTTTTTATTGTATGTACTTTTCCGGGATAATAAGTACCCAGTGTGGTGCTCAGGATATTAAAGAATAATTATACCAAGTTTCATCGTAATCTAACCGGTAGTTTTTGCGTGATGCCTGAACAAACAGACAGACAGACAGACAAAAATTGTTTTTAATCACATTTTTGGGTTCGGTGTCGGTCTAGTAACACCCCCTGCCATTTATTTTTTTGATGTTTTCAATGTACAGAATTTTTACTTCTACAGATTTATTATAAGTACAGAAGACAGCTGTTGAGCGATATTGTATCTTAAGATAAAATATTATAGTCTTTTAGCTGTGTGCAGCGCCCCTAAGTGAACTCCACTGCGGGTGACGTAACCTACGACAAAGTTATTACAATAATCGGGTCTAGGGATCAAACCGCAAAATTAAGTTTGTTTTTTATTGTATATACTTTTCCGGGATAATAAGTACCCAGTGTGGTGCCCAGGATATTAAAGAATAATTATACCAAGTTTCATCGTAATTGAACCGGTAGTTTTTGCGTGATGCCTGAACAAACAGACAGATAGACAAAAATTGTTATTAATCACATTTTTGGGTTCGGTGTCGGTCTAGTAACACCCCCTGCCATTTATTTTTTTGATGTTTTCAATGTACAGAATTTTTACTTCTACAGATTTATTATAAGTACAGAAGACAGCTGTTGAGCGATATTGTATCTTAAGGTAAAATATTATAGTCTTTTAGCCGTGTGCAGCGCCCCTAAGTGAACTCCACTGCGGGTGACATTACCTACGACAAAGTTATTACAGTAACCGGGTCTAGGGATCGAACCGCAAAATTAAGTTTGTTTTTTATTGTATGTACTTTTCCGGGATAATAAGTACCCAGCGTGGTGCCCAGGATATTAAAGAATAATTATACCAAGTTTCATCGTAATCTAACCGGTAGTTTTTGCGTGATGCCTGAACAAACAGACAGACAGACAGACAAAAATTGTTTTTAATCACATTTTTGGGTTCGGTGTCGGTCTAGTAACACCCCCTGCCATTTATTTTTTTGATATTTTCAATGTACAGAATTTTCACTTCTACAGATTTATTATAAGTATAGAAGATAGGTACAGTATGTGGCGAAAACTGTGCATATAAAATATATCTGCTCACGCCCTTGGAAAAATAAAGCACATCAAAAAATTTACTCAACAACCCGACCGACTTCAAATTACCGAAATGCGCCACTGGAAATACGTTCTGCTTGTAACCAGAGACGCCCGGCAACGGACTCTAGAGCGGCCGTGGCCTTGGACCGCGGAATTAAAAAAATCCTACTAATATTACAAATGCGAAAGTTTGTATGTATGGATGTTGTTACTCTTTCACGTAAAAACTACTGAACGGATGTTGATGAAACTTTACAATAATATAGCTTATACATTAGAATAACACATAGGCTACAATTTATAAAGATATTGTGTGAATTGTTCAAAATATGACGCGGCGCGACGGGAAAGGGTAAAAATCCAAATCACCACGCGGACGAAGTCACGGGCGACCACTAGTAATTAATAAAATGTTAAGTACAAATCGTGTAATTAATATTATATATATTATATTATTTATATATTATATTATAATAATAATTAATTTAATCAAATTAAGTCGGTAAGTGATGAGACTAATTAGGAATGAATGACGCAGCAAGGTAAAATTAAGAGTAGGCGATAAATAAAATTAATAATTAATAAAACAGGGCAATGTATTTTTATTTATTACTTTTATCTGCCTTTTTATCTGTCTATACTAGTCTATTCTTGCAGTTTTTACAGACAGAATAAGGACACTAAGCTCGAACTGCTAAGATTATTATTAGTTGTAGGTATGTATGTATGTATGTAACATCTGTACTGGCTTTGGATATATGGTTTAAATTACAGAGTAGTTATGGATTTTCTATAGTACTCGGCAACGGTAATAGGCTTGCCCATATTAGGTACGTGGGATCAACAAATTACTGGCAATTTGTGGGTGTATAATGCACCTCTGCTTACCCTGTTTGTATGTATGTGTGCAAATTAACTTTGTTTCCTCTAAATCGGCTAAAACGAAAAGAACATCGTCAATCAATAAGTCATTCCGCGCGGGCAGAGCTGAGAGCGTCACTTAGTATGTAAGTCAACCAAAAAGTACGTGAACGAAACGCGCAACGCACGAACAACTCAAACTCGGCATCTAGGCACTCGGCAGTGGCACGCGCTCGACACGGTCGACACCGACACGGACAATATAGGTAGCTACCTACCTAGCCAGTAATTTCCACGAACTTTTATGTTTGTCAGAACAGCCACGTTTGTTGATCGGTCGTGCGGCAGATGAGGTTGGTTTGGAAAGTAGGTACTTTCCCTGAGAGCTACCCCTAGCTACTTTTACTTTAGCTACCTAACCTACCTAGGCTAAGTAGTTACATATTTGTAAACCTTCAAAATCGGTGTAGTATGTGGCGAAAACTGGGCATATATATCTCTGCTTACGCCCTTGGAAAAATAAAGCACGTCAAAAATTGACTCAACAACTCGACCGACTTCAAATTACCGAAATGGGACCAAATAATTGTCAGAATGGGACCAAATTGAAATAGGACCATTCGGAAATTAGTCCCTTTCAATTAAAAAAATAATTTTCAAAATCCGTTCACCCAGTCCAAAGATATGAGGTATCAAACACATTAACTCCTCCTTTTTTGGAAGTCGGTTGAAAACAGGCTACCTCTATATAATTATAATAATATAGCAGTCACACTGGAGCGATGAAAGAGGCCTTTTAGGGCTAAAACTACAAGAAACATTCCCTATAAAATTTTATATTATTACCGAATCATTTCCCCGTTTGTGTTGTATTACAGTATTTCACCATTAGATTGAATTCCATAAATAGTGTAGGTGCATGACACTGGATATAATATTTAACATACTGCAAACATCAGAGATGATCCGGGTTCAAATCCTAGGGAATTAGTTTTTGTTTTTGTTAACAAATTCTTTATATTCTCAACTGACTTCTAAAAAGGAGGAGGTTCTCAATTTGACTGTATACTTTTTTGTTTTTTTTTTTGGCCAGTTTTTTCTTGTTATTTTTTTTTATTCAAACAAGTATGTAGGTATTTCATGATTGTTTTTATTATTAAGTTGCTTCAAAATAAATATAAATAGGTATCAATAGGTGAAAATGTATATCTATATTATAATAATATTATCCTATTGTGCAAAAGTTACGTAACCAGAGGGCTTATTCAATTTTAATATCAGCGACATCTATCTGTGCTTTAGCAAGAGTTATTGATGACAAACCATCGCCAGCCAAATTTATAGCAGTACTTATTCTAGCCGTCACGTGTACCGTGGCGCTGTACTGACATTTTACTAAAAAAACTTAAATTGGAGTTTTAAAGACCCGAAAACTACTTATTTAATCGTAGAAAAACTTTTAAAATATAGATATATTATCCTAGAATGGAATTCCTGACTAAAACGAAAGATATTGTTTAAATATTATGAACCATTACCCGTAACGCCACCTAGTTTAAAATAATTCAACTAACACGTCAGGCCCAAAAAAATTGTTCCTGATAGACTACCAGTGGTTATAGCCATTACAGTGCGCTATATGACAAATTATGTTTAGTTCCTTGTCATATGCCTGTTGATTCAACTGCTAATAACCTACTCAATAAGCTGTGGAAAGCTGCCATCTTGTGTTGCCATGGGTGGTTGGAAGAGTAAGGAATAACTGTATCTGTACATGTAGGTTTCCTGTAGATACTAAAATCATGAACCCCACTCCTCCTAGAGATTGATAGGTCTAGAAAGTTAAGTGTAGACTCTGATTCCTCCTCTAATGAGAAACCAATCTTAGGGTGTACTGAGTTCAGGTTCGAAACCAGAACACCAAGTTGACGCCTTGTACCTGTCCAGCAGATGATGATGTCATCCACATATCTAAAATAATATAAAATTAATATTCCCTACTATGTGATTTGTCTCGAACGAATCCATAAATATATCGGCCATTAAAGGACATAGTGGCGAACCCATCGACAAACCATCTTTTTGCAGGAAATAACTATTATTAAATTGGAAGTAATTTTGTGTCATACATAATATATACTTTGTCATGGATTTTTGCCAGGTAACGCCTGTTTCTATGCAATATTCAACACACCGAAGTCAATTTTATATTATAAGTCCGAGAAAAATAAAAACGAGGCACACCCTAACCGTAGATAGAACACAGATTATATAAGAACTACGAGAAATAACAGGATACAACTGTTTCATCCGGAGATAATAACATAGCCTCAATATCTGGACGAAAATATCAACGAAATGTACGGATTACAAAACAGAAATTGTCTGAGAAATTGGGACAAATCCCTAATGGAACTTTTTGAGCATCTTTTTTAGACCTTATAGGTTTTTCTAGAATAAGTAGGTACTTCTGCTCTGTATACGGCAAATGATTCGGAAAGGCAAGGTTAAAAACTGTAACTGTAACTGTATCTGTACATGTAGGTTTCCTGTAGATACTAAAATCATGAACCCCACTCCTCCTAGAGATTGATAGGTCTAGAAAGTTAAGTGTAGACTCTGATTCCTCCTCTAATGAGAAACCAATCTTAGGGTGTACTGAGTTCAGGTTCGAAACCAGAACACCAAGTTGACGCCTTGTACCTGTCCAGCAGATGATGATGTCATCCACATATCTAAAATAATATAAAATTAATATTCCCTACTATGTGATTTGTCTCGAACGAATCCATAAATATATCGGCCATTAAAGGACATAGTGGCGAACCCATCGACAAACCATCTTTTTGCAGGAAATAACTATTATTAAATTGGAAGTAATTTTGTGTCATACATAATATATACTTTGTCATGGATTTTTGCCAGGTAACGCCTGTTTCTATGCAATATTCAACACACCGAAGTCAATTTTATATTATAAGTCCGAGAAAAATAAAAACGAGGCACACCCTAACCGTAGATAGAACACAGATTATATAAGAACTACGAGAAATAACAGGATACAACTGTTTCATCCGGAGATAATAACATAGCCTCAATATCTGGACGAAAATATCAACGAAATGTACGGATTACAAAACAGAAATTGTCTGAGAAATTGGGACAAATCCCTAATGGAACTTTTTGAGCATCTTTTTTAGACCTTATAGGTTTTTCTAGAATAAGTAGGTACTTCTGCTCTGTATACGGCAAATGATTCGGAAAGGCAAGGTTAAAAAATCTTAAACCTCATTTAATAGACAGTTTCCAATTCTCGTGGGATTAGAAATGGCCTAGTTTTAGTCTCCTTATAATATATCAGGTAGGTAGCTGTTTCAAATACATACGAGTATTAGCCGGGAGAAACAGACAGACCGGCAGTCAGAAACAAAATAACGTAAGGTTTTTTATATCAGGTCGCCAAATTGACGCTGCCCGCCTGATGGAAAGCCGTTGCGACGTATGGCGATTGTGAGCTACTCTTACAGTACGCAATAATTAATAGTACAAAAGAGTGGCTCTCAACTTGGCGACCTAGTGATGTTCCTCTTCACGCTCCGCTTGAAGAACCGGGCGTGAATGGACAGGCAGGTAAGGGTCGACCTAGGCGAACGTACTTCGACTAAAACGGAGATGTTTTGACCAAAGGCCAGGTCAAGAGTACCCATAACCAGAGAGCGTGAAGATTTATGAAAATGGAAGAAGCGAAAGTAGTATGTCAGGATCGTAACAAGTGGAATTACATAGTCTCTGCCTACTCCCGTGGGAATGAGGCGTGACAATATGTAGGTATGTGTGTATGTATCTGCATTAATATCGACAGAATACTCATCGAAACGAGAACTTGTAGTACTTTTTTTTTTTTTTTTTTTTTTTTTAATTCCGCGGCCCAAGGCCGCGGCCGCTCTAACGTCCGTTGCCGGGCGTCCCTGGTTACTAGCAGAGGGTATGTCCAGTGGCGCCCGGCGGAACTTGTAGTACTTAGAAATAAACATGCAACAATATTTTATAACCGACAAACGGTATTTTAGAGTAAAATATGTTCACTACAATGGCGGCAAGCTTACCCGCCAATTCAAACAAGTTTTTTTTTTAACTGTCAGTATGTGACAGTGACACTACACTACACTACACTACACTACACGCAGAATATTGCTTGTCGTTTCGTTTACAACGGCGACTATTCGGAATTGGAATGTAGGTATAGTTTTTGTTTTATTGAGCGGAGCGAAGCGAAGCTCTATCTTAGACGACAAGTATAAATCGTTTGTATGCCAACTCCTCCAAAACGGCTTGACCGATTTAGACCAAATTTGGCATACTGGTCGACATCATAACCGGGAGTAGTATATCTCTGAAATCATGAAAATAGAGCATAATAAAAAATTAAGAAAATTTGCTCCGCTCAACATTTTTTGGTGCAAAGGGGCTCTACCAACATCTTTAGGGCCCCTGCGACCTCACCTGCTAGTGGCGCACCTGCTGATCAACGGACGAGGCTCGTTAATTTACGGTACCCATGGAGTGGCTTCGGCCCCTACGTGTTGGTCCGGGGGGGTACCACCGTGCAGCTGTGCTAAAGCCCCCCAAGTAACCCAGCCCAGGCTGGGTTACGTTAGGGGTTCA
The DNA here is from genome assembly GCA_963556515.1 of Nudaria mundana. Taxonomy (NCBI): domain Eukaryota; kingdom Metazoa; phylum Arthropoda; class Insecta; order Lepidoptera; family Erebidae; genus Nudaria; species Nudaria mundana. The sequence goes on along the minus strand of OY748305.1, from coordinate 2,926,389 downwards.
GTAGCTGCACCGCCGGGCCCGGGGCGATGTATGGTGCAGCAGACATGGGACCAGTGGAGATGAAACGGAGTCTAGTGTGGGTGGTGTGGGTCGATTCGCCGGCCAGGGAGACCCTTAGCAACGGCGTTGCCGCGGCCGCCCGCAACACAGTCATAGGGCCCGCCTGGGACCAACCACCCCAGGAGGCTGCCCCACATGTTGCGCATAATCCTGATGTGGGATCGCCGCTCCGGGTGGTAACCGGTGTGGGGTAGCGGCGGACTTGCATCAGGGGGGTTTGGGAGCCCTTCCGTCCGGCGAGTCGGCTCCGACCTAACCACACGGTTCCAGACGAAGCTAGCCCCTGCGCTTTGTCTTGTACTGCTGCACCAAATGTCGCCCTGTCTTCACGCGTCTTCTTCAAATTTATTATAGCAGTGCAACATAAAAAAAGAAAACGTTCCACAGCGGTCCCAGGAAACCCCACAACTTCACTTTTCGAGGTGGAGTTCACCAACATCCGTGGACTCCATGCGAACCTCGATGCCGTCGACCATCACCTAGAGACGGCACGGCCCGCTGTGATGTTCCTGACGGAGACACAAATACGCCGCCCTGACGACACGTCTTACCTGTGTTACCCCGGCCATGTCATCGAGGAACAATTTCGAGATAAAGCCGGGGTGTGCGTGTTCGTTAGGGCGGATGTTTGCTGTCGCCGGTTGCGCTGCCTAGAGAACCCCTCCAACTCCGTCCTCTGGCTGCACGTAGACCATGGCTCCATGAGCCAGATCTACGTGGGCGTCTACCGTTCCCACACAGGGGGTTCTGAGACAACAAAGTTCTTCCAGTACCTCAGCGAGACGGCTGATGAAGCGCAGGTGCGGTTCCCGAACGCTGACCTAGTGTTTCTGGGGGACTTCAATGGCCATCACATTGAATGGCTGGGGTCCCTCAGGACTGATCATGCGGGTAGGGCCGCCCATGCGTTCGCTCTCTCCCACGGTCTGACCCAGATGGTATGCGGGATCACCAGACAGGTCAGATCACGCTCTACTGGATCTACTGCTGACGAGTCGCCCAGCCCAGTACAGTGTTTCGGTAGGAGCCCCATTGGGTAGTTCCGACCACTGTGTTGTTCACGCTGGCATGAAGGTGTCACCTCCTGCACGTGCTGTAGAAATGGCACGACGTCTATGGCACTACTCGTCAGCGGATTGGGACGGTCTACGCAATTAATATGCGTCCGTCCCCTGGCGCCAGCGCTGCTTTGTAGCAAAGGCTCCTTCGGAAAGCGCTTCTGCGATTGCTGGCGAGATCAGTTTAGGGATGGAATATTACATCCCTTTCACTGATGTCGCCAGTATCCGCAAAGCCCGTC